>CM055962.1:17219587-17789587 GCA_029531755.1 Holothuria leucospilota | reverse complement strand
TTGCTAATACTCTTATTTCATAATATAATTACAGGTACAGTGCACAAGCAGCTATGCGAAGTTTCTTGACGAAAAAAAGTCCTTCCTATATATATATATATATATATATATATATATATATATATATATATATATATATATATATATATTAAAGGCAAAAACTTCATAGACAAACGTTTATTCCAAAGTCGTCCAATATCGAACAAGTTGAAAGTTGACTACCTTAATTTTTTTATTCTCTTTCTTGTAAAATAATTATGAAGTTGACGTTAACTAGGAAATTCCTGCCATGTTTCAATGTCAAGATTCTGGTTATTAAACATACCCTAGTGGACCTCTCAAATCTTGCAAACTTACAGGACTTGAAAGTTTACAGCTTTGATTTCATTGCTACACCTGTTACAGGAGGAATTGACCGTGGAATTCTTTGTGATGTTTAGCTACGATCCATAATGAAAATGTTGCTGACATCTTAGTAACGATTCATGTTTGTCAGTACGACGACGATGGATATCGGAGACAGTATTTAATCACAGGTGATTATAGATGGTTGTGAACTATTCTGGCTTTACAGTTTGCATTTTCAAATTTTCAATGCGTTTAATACAGATTGTATATAAAAGACTGCCTTTGGAAGGAATGAAATTTTAAAACGTACGGTTGGGGTACAGTTTTTCCATCTTAAGTATGGCCATGACAGACAGCCAGTTTTCCTACGTGTACCTTTGGACGTGGTTGCAATAGCCTTGATTTCATATAATTTGCATTTCAGGTAAATTTAAAAAGCTGATCATCCTAGAAACTAGGCGTTCGGATCTGACAGAAGATGACATGGTTATCAGAAGGCTTCATATTGAACACTTTTAAAATTTTAAGGCAATTTAAGTGCTACATACGTGAGGGTAACTTAATATGTTCGTCAGTAAGGAAGAAATACTTTAAGGGAGGACTCTAACAGGTTTGGAACTTTTGAAATTGCTGAAGAGTAGTCATAAGCTCTGAAAGACGGGACTTACTGGAATTGAGCCTAGAAAATTCATTGAGGACGGTTTCGAAAGGAGATTTTGGGAATATCCAGACTCGGTAAATCTATTGACCACAGTGTGTCAGTCAACGTGCGGCTATTCAGGATCATTAACTTGAATATGGAAATAAAAAGTTTGTTTTCCGAATCCAGGAAATTATATCAATAACCAAATTTTACTCCTAACACACATATAATGGTTCGACATGTTTTAGAGCTACTCGCAAGGCTTCAGTCGCAATCACTCTTATAATATTCAATATAAAGACCAAAGCACCAGTGACTTCTACTGAATTTCCAATCTGAATACTTACCGTTGTAGCATGAGCAACTAATACAAAAGCATAACAGTGCAATGTTGGATGGAAATCTTTCTACAAAAATCCGAAAACTCCTTGAGGGTCACTGTGCAAGTTATAACAGAAGTAGTCTCAAATGTCCCCTCGTACTTTTTCAATACAAACAAATCACTAGCATCCATACCATCCATGAAATATTTCGGAAATATTTCGGAAATATTTCAAAGTTTCTTTCAAATTAATTATCTCTCTTGTGAGGTTCTAGTATTGTAAAATTCATTTTAGAAGTAATGGGTACATCATTTCCTGTATCCTATACTTTTCAACGTTACTTCATATTCCTAACACGGAAGTATGTAGTGGAGATATTCTTCTTAAAGGCTGATTACTCTCACGAAGATTTTGTAAAATATATATTGTGTTGATCAGATCAATATTGCTTTGAAACCAAAGAATGCACGTGAATTGGTAAGAGGAAGAAATATTAGCGCACAAGCTGCTTTACGCATTATGCGATTTTGCATTAAATAACTTATAAAGGGACTCTTCACCCCATTCCACTCTTTTCTGTGCTAATATCACTAAATTTGTTTATATTTTTAGGGAAGTTTGTACTTACCTTTAAATTGAATTATAATTTACTGGGTGTAATGCTGCTTGCTATGACATCCCCAAAGTTTGGGGTTAACGGAACGATTCAAGCACAAATTTAATTTTCATCTTACTAATTTCGTGAAACTTTTCTTCAAATCAGACATGTAGAACTCGAAATATCAGCAAATGAAGTTAATACATTTGTGGCCCAAAGTGCACTTGAGGCAGGCAGGAGTTATATCACTTTCTAACATTGATAAGAAATGCTTTGTTTCCTTTGTTTTTTCTGTCTGTTGTGTTGACCTTGAAGTTAATAGGGACAGAAGCTCCCCCTGGTGAATTTTAAGTTTGTAAAATTCCCATATCTCATGTATTCACCGTCCGATAACATGGGATTATGGACGAGTACGTTGGTTGTAAAGTTTAAAGAAAAGTAAAAGGGTGCTCATCAGTGTGAGGTCATGGCATCATGTGCTTGCTACAAGTTTACTTTGTGTTAAAAATGTGGCAGCTTTAGTTGTTAATATTTTGAGAACCGACACAGCGGAATCAATGCAAATTCAACAGAATGCTTAGAATAATTACCTTTCTAACAAATCAAAACAGATTCCAGCTTAAACCCTTCTTTTAACAATTTTGAACCTTAATACCGGATATTTCAGTCTTCTTCCACTTATATATTATTAGGTGTATACGTGTACTGTATTTGTCAACATCTCACCTGCAAAACTTGATGAAACAACCATGCCTTTGTCAGATGAGTCAGTTTGAAGACGTGATTCAAGTTAATACAGAGACAATGGTGAATATCAGGCAAATATTCAGCAAAGAATATTGTCAACTTGGGCACTTGTAGACAAGTAGAGGGACATTTGATACAATGTATTGAACCCAGTGAAGAACTGTAAAAAGTGCTAAAGTGGACAAAGGGGATAAGCCTAAGAAAGGGAGCCCAAAGTAACTCAAAAAGTGCCCATAATCTTTGAAGGTGAAGTAACACTGGTCAAGGGCACCGTCATTCTTGATTTTTTAAAGCTGCCCCAAGACACCAGCACCCACTTAGCTTTCAATCGGACCTAAACTGACCATCTGCCTCGTCACTTACCAGTTTTGTGCAGATTTGCATGGGAGAATCAAAGAATTTTATTTGAGTTTTAATTTGCTGTTCTCGTTCCGTGTTTTCAACAACTGCCTAGCGGTGGAAGTTGATTCCAACTTAAACTTTACAAATAATGATTATATTACTACCACATCCCATGAGAATTGTGAACTGGTTATGTCTCAAGTCGAAGAGTAAGGCTTTAATTGCCCCTTCCGGTAGTGTGCCTCCATCTCCGCCCTTTATGTTATGTTATGTTATGTTATGTTGCCCTTCCCATTCTTCATGTCCCACAGAAAAATATGTTGTCCTTCCCTGACCACCTTTTGCATTGCTACTTAACTGTAAGGTTATCATTCACACAAGTTTCTTAGCCTAAGATACAACCTTACTCTCAGGAAGCCTGCCAGTCTAGTATTTCTAATGCAACATCCGGTCTATATGGCGTTTCATTTTAGCACAAATCCACACCTTCCGACAAGTCATAATTTCCACACTATATTGATTAAACGTTTGTTAATTACAAATTAAAGAAATCGCGGACTGATATGAGACAAGATACTTTTCAGACTAATATAGCAAATGATCAACTAAGATTTAAGTCACAAAATTAACTGATTGTGTTAGTGACACCCTCCATGAATATTACAATATGACTATAATATGATTCTGATGTATATTTGGCCTATTCTACGTTTTTTCTTTTTTTGTTCCGACTTGTGAAGAATTTGACGGAGAAAAAAAGGTAAATTAAAGAATCACTGTAAAAGGAATATTTTATGTTTATCTTAACACAGAGTGTACTGCTAATTATAGTTTCAAAGCGGTTGAAATTAGGCCCATGTAGGAGTAGTCAGTGTACTTGCGTCGATTTACTCTATGAGCATACTTTTGGAGCTTGATGATTTCTAAGTTCTCTAGAGCTGAATTGTGAATTCAAGGAGAAGTTTTTCTTCATCAATCATACATATGTGTAAACTTTGAATGATGGATATATAACAAGTTTCAGGTTCCTAGGGAATTACTCTCGGTTCGTCTGACACACTTTAGCTCAATATGCACACTACTATTGCTGAATATGGTGACTGTACACAAATCAGAAAATATTTTCCATATGCATCGGGACACCCTGCAACCCCTAAAAGATTAGAAAATTAGGGAAATGAAAAATTTACAAGTTTAGTGCTAATTTGTGATAAAACAATTTGTTCCAATACTTAACAGTGAGGCTTAAGTAAAAAATCTTCCATTATCGTACGTATAGTTTTAACATCTCCTAAAACAAATATCATTTACTGTACAACAGCAGGAAAATTCAAAGCCAGCAAGGGTTTTCTTACTTAAAGGTATTCCGGTAAAGAAAATATCCTTATCTTTTTCCCTGATATTTTCATGCGTGACAAAAATGATCCAGAAAATATGAACCTTATACTTCTTGTTGAGAATCTGGTAAAGACACAGGATTATCTTGAGTACCAAAAATATTGTTGATTTGTGGTAAATATTACACTTGCTAATGTTGGTAAAAAGAAGCAATATGGAGACAGAGAGAAAAATAAAGGATTTATCATAGGTCTACACCAGATACTTGCCATGTGCATGTGGGTAATTGTTGACGTTGTTTGGACTGCTTTTCTTTGCCGCGTCATTAGGCTTTTTTATAAGTTCAATGCATGCACCATCCTGTACCTAAAATGCAGATAAAATTTTACCTATTACTGATAGGAGGAGTAAAGAAAATAATTATAGTTAAATTTCACATCATCCACATTTAAGTACATAATACATTCATACCTTGCAACAAATAGAAGGAAAAGCAGAAACCTAGAATCAGTAAAAGGTGATCAATGTTTTTTTTTTGTTTCAAACAGTGTATGCGGGAGCAAATAATGGTCTAACAATTTTATTGAGAAATTGTATAGGATAGCGAAGCGTTCAAAGCATATTATAGCCCCTTTTTATCAATCAAAAATTCATACAATGTCTTGCCTTGTAATCACTGAGCATATTAATTTTTCTCCAACCATTGCTTAGATTCAGTATTTTGTAGTCATCCAATGTTTCGTCTTTGTCTTCCCTGTTATGTAAGACTGTAAAATAAACTTGATTATTCCTTGAAATACAAAAAAAAATATTACGAAAAACAACATCATTTTGCTTTTGAAAGTTTTAATTGCTGCATGCGTTTGAGGGATGAATGGTCCATTAATAGTCACCAAAACAAAATTGTCACTTTTCTTCGTCTTATACATCAGTAAATATGTGACCAACTTTTTATTCTTAAAAGCAATGAAGAATTACCTACCGAGGTCAAAGTCATCTGGTGAATATCTCATTTGGGTGGGCTGGCCTTGAGAAAAGTAGTCCAATATTTTGGCCTTTACTTGTGTAATACTGTCTACACTTAAGAAACTCAGCTCAACCATTTTTGTGCTAATATTCCGAAAAATAACATTCAACACCTGGAATAATATGTGAATAAATGAGTAATGTAAAAAGTCAAGTTTTACTGAATGGGTTTGGCCACATAAAACAGGTCGATTTTGACACCTCTTGGTCTGTAGCATAGCATAACTTTTACGCATGCTTATTGTCTCTTACTATACAAAACAGGCTAACATCGAGCATTAGAACGATCCATGCAAAATATTTCGTAAATCAGGTTTTGTGGTATACCCTATCTGCCTGATTCATAGGTAGAGGTATTTAAAGTTTGACTGGGTTGTTCGAGTCATATCACTATATAATAATTAACACGTTTCTATGACGATCTATAGAATTTGTGAGTGCAAACCGTTGCAGGTATTAAAAAAACAAGACCTAAGAAGATACACTACTAACCAATGGTTCTGTTTCTTACCAATTCTTTAAATTGAATTTGTGATTCCAGCATATGGGAAAAACTCAAGGAGAATTGAGTTTTTCCAGTCACTGCGTCCACGGGGCCTGCCTCAATAATGCCTTTTATCGCACTGCATAACTGTAATATTTTGTCTGCTATTCTGGTCTGTTTAAAAAATAAGTTTATCGTTGTAGTGCAAAATGTAAGAAAGTACAAATGTAAGAAATTATAAAGTACAGTCTGAATATGTACTAGGATCCGACATTTTAGGTCGGTGGAATTCCTGTGGCCGTCATTACAGAAACAATTTTCCACCCCATTCCATTTATTCTAAAAACATATTACAAACAATATTATTAACTTATTATGAATGAAATTTAACGGGGTAAAGGGCAATACTGAGTTTCCAGATACCTAAAAAATTACTGTAAACTTCTTCTTTTCCTCTCTTTTGTACACAATGCGAAAATAGGTATTTCTTGATGTTTTGTAGGTCTAGTGGATCTTAGGACATTTTCACTTCAACAAGTGATCCAAAAACTTCTTTAACCTCGGTCACCATCGAAATCTTTATGGCATTTTCTTCTCCCTCTCACTGCAGTCTTTCCAAGTAATTGATTTCTACGTTTGCAAAAATAGCAAACTTATGATTTAGAGTGCTCCCATAGTTGTGGGTCCCAATGTACGGTTCCTACCTAAGAAATGCCTTGACTTTTCAGGGCCTTACACATTTCATCCTCTTGCTGCGATTGCTTGTAAACCGATTGAAGCTACTAAGTTAATAGACACAAACACCTTTCTGCAAACTGACGTACAGTCACAACAATACATGTTTCTATGTAAAACATATTTACATGTTTTACAATTATACCGTCTGCCATGAATAATTTTGTTCAATACGAAAAGGGTCAAATTTTGACGATATGACAAAAAATTATTTCCAAAGTTGTTTTTTTTTTACGTCCATGTCATCATGGAATATACCCAGATTTAGTGTTGTATCAGCTGTTTTTAAGTAAAAGAGAAATACAACTTACAGATAAGTCATTATATGCACAAATTGCTACCAAATTATGGCAAAGGCTCTCTGCAAAGCTCTTCTTTCTGAAATAAATAAATTTATTGCAAGACCGCAAATCAAATTATTGTTCTGTATTTATCGGTGTCCAGCACAATAAAGCATTCCAGTAAAGAATCCATTCAAGAAAAGCTCAAAAGAAGTAGAACTGAGTTTTCGTACAAAAAAGGACACAAAACATGTTTATTGAACCAGGGGGAGAATAAACGCCTAAGTCTTTCGGATATTGTGAATTCACAATAATTTCAAGCCTAAAGCTATCCAAGGTTTAACTGCATTACTTTTTTTCTTGCTGTGCCGATTGTGTTGACGTTTATGTCCTTAAGATGATCTGCTGCTTTCCTTCCTAACCCACACATTACAGGAAGAAAGGCAATTGCTTAAAATGAAGATCCCTAATCTACGTTATTTTAGTTTATGGGTTATCTACTTGCATTTTCAAGATTAAAAAGTCACAGTTTTGAGCTTTTGTAGATTTTTGTAGAAACAAATTTCTTTAAAATGTGTACTTCACCAAATTAGTTCAAATGATGTTTCAAATAACTCCGAACGTTTAAAACAGATTTTGTAACTATCAGGAGGTGTAGCAGACAACACATTGTGTTTACCTTTTAATACCCTAGAGCCTTACAGAGCTTTTAGCAAAAAGATATCAGTCTCATGTGTGCAATAATCTTGTCTTAGAGAAAGGTAACTAAACACACCGTGGTTATCTCGGGCTTCCCTGAGGCAAACCTCCACCTGTTTTGGCACAAAAATGTTAGCTTGTACTTCACCAAATTGTCATTAGCATTTTCTGGAAGAGGGAAATTGCAGTACTAATAGCGCGCATTTTGTGTCAAATAAAAAGAGGGAGAACAGTTATTTGTAAAACGAAATATTCCAACGCAGCAAGCTTGTCTACAAATAGTGTGTACAGTACAAAGGCGTAACATATCAACTCTTGAAATTGAAGTATTTCTGAACAGTTGCAAAATTTATTCCCATAATTACGTACAAATACTGAAACCCTGACTGCAAAGCCGACCTCAAAACAATGAACACATATGCAGGACCAACGTACTGATTCAGTTGTTGCGATTAGAAACTATTTATATTAATGCACACCTCTATTTTCAGACCGTGTTTAAAACATGTAAGAAATAGGCACGTACCTCCGAAAAAGCTCTTTGGAGCGGCACTGGTTAGCTTTCTCAATCTCCTTTGACATAAGTATCTTTGTAACACTTGGGGAAAGTACAATGTGAATATTTTATTATTTTAAACGCTTTGGGGAATCTTTTTCGGTGATTATAACGTGGAACGATATCACTTTATTGGGGGTGTCAAAGTTGTAAGATCTAACAATACATCCTATTAAAGAATAACGTAATTTGAGCTAAATGAAACCAAAGCAGCTTTTGCAAATTCTTTATACACTATGCTCCTACAATCTTTATCTTTATCTATTCCGTAGTGTTCGTTGTTGATTCCATTTATCATCTATCTAGGGCAGTGTTGTAGGGTAAACATTAAGGGTAATAGAAAATATTTATATTAAAAGAGGGCTATGTTTATGGAGTCAAAACTTAGCCGTGGCAGAAGTATGCAATTTTCGCGGGGGGGGGGATTCCTATGTATAGAGAAGTCAAACATGAGATATGGGGAACAATTTCGCATCCTGAAGAAATGGGGGTTATTTTAAATATACTGGTTAAGCCCTTCGCCATAGGAATGTCTTATGTAGTTTATACCTACAACAGACGAGCATGTAACGCAAAATTTTTGATTTTTACTTAAATCATAGATTCATTCTTTTTATAAAATAAATATACTCAGATTGCACGCTTTCATGCAGTTGGGGTAGTGTTTGCATTGTTCAATTTCTGAACATATTACCACATAAGCTATCGATTGAAAACAGTACTAATCATGATAATGAAGTGTCAATATTTGATCCCGTTCTGTGAACATATGAAAGAGACGGCTGGTATTTGCCGTTGATGTAAGTCGTGCGTACATTGCGATTAATATACATTTATTATAATTGCGTAAACTCACGAGTACCAGCAATTAGAAAGCCAATCAAGATATTTAGTCAATTCAATCAATCTTTAGGAGTATGCCAAGTTTTACCTTTTCCTTTCCGAAAGGTTTACGTCTTCTTCAAGACCATGAATCAAGTTTATAAAGGAACACTCTGTATAGAGAAGTTCGTTGAACGCATTTTTCCATTCAGTGAGGCGGCAAGGCTTAAGATTAGGACAGATAAATATTGAAATTCAACTAGATTTTCAAATTAATCCCACTTTTAGCGAAAAACATTAATACGTGTGGCAAAGAAATGTATTATTATAGCTAAATTAAAATGTTAAGTCTTGGAATTAAGACGTATCCGATTTTTTTTATTTTCTTCTCTACCCCCTGCTTGCTCCAGCTTGTTTTGTATCCAAATCGTATAAAAACAATGTTGTGTGTAAAATTGGCTTGCTGCTGAGGGCCTTAGGTGGTAACGATTAATTTTCGTAGCTGATTAAGATACTCTTCCCGTTGGTACATTATACCTTGCAGTGTAAATGATATAGTATATATATTGTAGGATATATGATATATATGGGTAGTGAATATATTCATATACTATAGTACTATAATTCGCTATAGTCATATATATGATATTGTGTTAAAACTAAATAAAAAACACTGGTTAATGTCCTTTGGTTTCTCTGTTTGCAAACATAGGTATATTGTGATTACACAAACATACATTCAAATTATTCGGAAAAACACCCGACTCTGGTTCGGGGGTCCCTTCTTACACAGGTGTGTAAGAGCAAGGTGACTGATCTAAGCTACTTCTTGTCGAAAATTGAGAGTTCGAGAGAGCAGTCCTAAATTCTCTAGGGTTCAAGTCACACCTATGTCTCAACTCTCGACTCATGGCATATATATACTACTAGTAATCTATATAGTATAAGTATATAATTATATATATATAGTTTAATATATTATACGAGTTAGTTCCTACGTATATATATACAAGGGGTAGCAGAATTTTAATAATAGCGATAATGCCTGATCTGCAATATTCGTTATATCATACTATTTACCCGGTGTGAGCAATTGAGTGGATGAATGCTAAAATCAAAACAACTCTTTATATAACAGTGTATGCATGGGCATTTGATATGTATCCCGCATAGACGGAGCATGATTCGTCGTTACAGATTTTTATTACCGTTTCAGCTATTCGCAGACGGCAACTCTGGCAGTCTTCCGTAGGCTTTTATTACGATCCAGCTTGTCGTGAAATGTACAAAGTGTTGTATTGATACAGGTTTTAATGGTTGCTAATTTACGCCGTTTAGTTTGCACGTTTTAAGTTGAAAGTTCACACGTTTTTAGACTCACCACTTCTGGTTCGGTCTCTGTGTTGTTATGAATGCTTGTATTATGGAAGATGAAATTCTTCAAATACTGCTTACTGTTTATCATTTTAAGTGATAGCGTTCTTTCGTCATTCGTCTCGAATTTATCCAAGGCAGTTTGTAGGGTATCATAAACTATACGTATGAAAAAACATAACCTTAATAATATTTTTACGATGCAAAGTAATTTTCTTTACGTGTGGTGCAAGTTTGCAAGTTATTGAAAAGAACAATTGCATTGCATACGTTTTCATTCTGGTATTAGTTTCCCTTTACTTATACATCACCTAAAATTATGTGGTCGCTATTCTGTTGTTGTTTATGTAAAGAACACAATATTGTAGAATAGGCAGTAATGTTATTTATGTTTGACAAAACACGTTGTTTTAAAAATCATTAAAAGCACACGAATACAAATATCAGCAGTTCACCCAGTATATTAAGTGCTACTTACAGATCCTCATTTCCTTGGTAACATTAGTCTTAGCTTCATGTAGTTCCTGAAGTAGCATATCTACTTGTTTTTCCTTGCTTCTTTTCATGTATATTAAAACAATTCCAGCGATTGAAAGAGAGAGTAATGCGAAAGCACAAACGATCGGTAAAGTGTAAACCAATGGACTCCTTTTGTACTTTACATAACCAATAGGGAATCGCAAGTTTGATCCATGTTGAACCTTTTAAAATAGTAATACGGAAAAGAAAAGAGGTACGCATTGTTAGAATTACCAGATAGGAGCTTTATAACCACCCCTGTACTGAAGATTACTGCCTATGAGTGATCTTCGTGAAACTGGAGAGAAAAAAAGTAAATCGAATAGCAAAGATTTTGACTTTCGTGTACTTTATTCTGTGATTCTACCTTGCAAACGTACTGGTTTGAAAAGTTAAGTACATAATTTGAGCACCTAAAGCAGGGGACACGTGGCCATCCCTGGTCATAAGTTCTGAAGAGGGATCACTTTAAAGTTTTAATATAACTTTGAACACGATAGGGTGGACGTCACTCTTCTACAAGAAGCTCCGCATGAGTAGAATCGTGAAAGTAATACTCTCGAGGTAGCACTTTCTCTTTCTTTGTCTCTTTCTCTTTCTCTTACTCTTCACATTTATCTATCCAACCATCCGTCTGCATTTCCATCCATCTTGTTCTCTGCATGTTAGTGCGGGAATATGTAGGTAGGTGTATTCGTAGGTACGTATTTACGTAGGTAGACCTAGGTAGCAGGCACACAGTTACGCATGTACGTATGAACGTATGCATCTACGTAAATACGTACGTATGGATGTGCTCTTATTAATACCTATTTGCTTTTACGCTTCAGACCTACAGGTGAGCTACGTTGAGGTTTAGATTTTTGACTAGAGTAGGTAAATGGTTAGATTAAGGGTTTCACAATCAAGGTGTTAGAGTAGAGTAATGTAGCTAAGCGAATAATCAGTGACAGTAAAAATTCTCACAGCAACAATGAAAATGAACGATATTTGGGCTTGGTTTCGTACTGTTGTCGTCAACATCCTTGCATTAGGCCATTCGCTTTTCTGCCCAAACTATATACAAAAACGGCAAGGCCCACTATTAGTCCTGTTAATTTATTCGATTAGCCGGTCTGCAGGCCAGGGTATAAAAATGAGAACTATTCGCTGGTCAACATAAGCCGCACAACCCAGTATTTTCGGCACAGTCAAAGGCAATAAAATTGGTGCTCCGAAACTCATCTCTCATGCGAAGTGTACTCAGGATGAACGTGTAAGCGTACAGACAGTAGTACTACGTTATATGGTGAACGTTACAGTTCGTAGCTAAATATATGTATTTGAAAAATCACCAGTTCAAAGTATGAGATCAGTTTGACCAAACGTTTTAAGTATGTCGAAGCAAGCCGCTCATGTCGTTGACCTTCTACACACTTCATATTGTTCCTAGTGGAAAGAAGATATTGAGAGAGGTCTGACAAACTTTGGACACGTTTAGAAAATATTGAAGATGAAAGTGAGTTTTGATGCAGTCACTCAACCGTTTCGTAGGGATGCCTTGATTCTTGTGACCTTCTTTCCGATCTCTTTAGAGAATTTCTGTTGTCTACCGAAGCTGGAATTGAGAAAATTGGTCTCTATTCCGATAGATTTGTGTTTCTAGTCCCTTGGTGTTGGTTACGTTGTCTCGCCAATGGATCTCATTGTCAGGGGCGTAGCCAGTTTTTTGGTGTGGGTGCAGTCGACTCATCGTCCCCATTCTAGACCGCCATCCTGAAGGAGGGGTAAAAGGGGAGGGGTGGCACCTCCACTTTTAAAAATTTTTGCTGTCTCGAAGGGCTTAGATGCAAAATGGTGACATATTTTGCTTCTTTTTATACTAGATCCCAGTGTTCTCACTGGGATTTTAGAGAGTGCAGGGGTGGCGCCAGGAATTGACTGACGGGGGACAGCAACCCGAAGCCCCGACAGCCCAGATGCCGTCGAGGGGTTGGTGAAGAGAACCTGTGTACTATACCATGCTATTGCGGGGAATATATTGCATAAAAAAATTTTATACTAGAGGAACATAGATTTACTGTTTTTTTCCGGAATCTAAACTGTAAAATTGCAGAGCTCACAAAACGAGCGAATTGTTTTGGGTTAGCCTACACTAAAAAGAATCTGCACTTTTTTAAAACTTTTATAGGTCAATTGTCCGAGCAGTTGGGCCCTATCGGACATAACTTACATTGTACTTTCCTCCTCGGGTCACTAGCCGTACCGCACGATCGACATAACAGAACAGTAACTAGGTTTACCGAAATGAAATGAAATTGTCCTATATTTATCTGTAATAGAACTGAGGAAGAGTGGGCAAAGCGTACCGAAAATTATGGGTTTTATCGCAGAAATGACCCTTTTAAAAGCCAAAATAAGTAAACTGACCGTGAGTGGTGACAGCATTTACTCAAAAGGGGGTCGGGCCATGTCAGCGACCCCAAGTTCAGACAGCCGACTATGTCGAGAGGGTGCATGGTGAGAAAGGGATCTGAAGGAGCCTAAGTATCCCATGTCATTGCAGGACATTTTTTGCATAGTATCACTTAAAACTTCAAGAGCCGAGTTGCGCACTGATATGTTGATATGTTCGGGGGTCTACTGCCATTGTGCCCTGCATAAAATAAATATGCCATCCGTTCTGCTGCAGATTTCATCGTCATTACTCATCCCCGAGCCGCATTCTCGTGTTTTTTCTCTGCGAATAAGCAACAGGCGCATGTATAGCCGGCCAATGGAAACCTCGAATCAACGATAATTTCAAACCTTCTCAAACAATTTGTTTCAATTGTTCTATTAATCTTTTTCGTATTAGTCTTCAATGTATTAAAAGATCACAATTGTGAAGCCAATATTTCCCAATTACCCTCTCCCTAGGCCTTTACCTCCACCGAACCCACCGATTACCCATCCCTCCCTCCTCTCACAGTTTTTGCCCTCCTTCACTTTTCAGCATCGCCCATCGCGTCCCCAAAATTTCTGTGGGGGCACTCTGCCACCCCTGTCCACCTACTGGCTAAGTCACTGCGGGTAACTCGCGGGAATCGTCATGCTGGAGAAATCCGTATTGGTTTTAAGTATTGTTTCTCACACGGTACCACAGCATGCTTATTTAAAATAACATACGATTGCCTTGCTAAAATCAATGAGCTTATACAATACTTTTGTTCTCTTTTTGCCTACAAAGTGATTTTACTGAAACTGTTTTTCAAGTTTAACATCTCTTCTTGAATTCTTAGTTTCTAAAGCATGAAGTCTCCTAAATGTTTAAATGCAATTTTGGAGGTCTAGAAAGTGTCATTTGTGACAAAAACTAGACCTATACAGTACGCACCAACGAGGGTGGCCTTCCAAGTAGCGCATTAAGAAGGGGAAAGATCCGGACCAATACTTCGGCTGTGGTATTGCACCTTGCTATGCCACAGCCAAAAAACCTTAATAATGAGAAATTTCTAAAAAATACAATCATTTCTAAGCTTTGTCAAAGCTTTGTCAAAGATTGCACAAATTTGTATCATCCAAGCCACTTTATAAAGGCAAAAATTTGACAAAGGGGAGGGGCCTTAGACAGCACCACCGACCGTACACTCAGCCAACAAGAAAATAGAAAAGGCACTAAAAAGTGAGAATTTGGAAACTTAAACAGTTGAAAGCCCCCCCCCCCCCACACACACACACCATTTGCACCTTGGTAACCTTACATACAGAAAAATTTCTGAAAGACTAGGGGGGTCACGTCGGCTCTAATACGCCCCGTAAATAGAAAAAAGACTCTATTTAATGAAATTTCTAAACATGTAGTTAGTTCAAACCTTTGTCAAAGACAGCCCAAAGCTCAGAGAAGTTTAGACCTTACATAAATGTCACGTCCTCCATTTAGAAGTCTTTTGTAAGACCCCACCCCCATTCCACTCATGGAGGCAATGGGTGGCAAAGAAAGGCTCATCGTGCAGTGCCAACTATCATATAGGTAAGTGACTGAACGCTGTCATGTACTGCCCCCTACAACTTCTCCATAGCTTCTGCACCGAATAACATTTATTAGCAAAAAGATAAACACCTAGTATTGAAGCGGTGATCATGAGCTCTAGCGGGTAGACAGCTGGAACAAATAGGTCGCTAGAAGGCAAGTAAAAGTGGAACAGGTGAGGTCTTAGAACCAGCATCTAGCATTGGCAATAGAAATTGACCAGATTTCTGGACATGACTTTCGAGAGAATAGAGATCCTTTCTTGGGATGAGAGGCTTATTTGTCAGTAGTCATTCAGGTAGGCAAAAAGCACCTTGTCCCTGTAGTTCAGCGACAACTGGTTCTGCCGAAGGGTAGAACCGTGAAGGTGAAGGTCTCCTAGATAAACTAGGGTGATAGCTGTGTAGAGGTGAACATCCGCCTACCTTCCTGTTTGGAAAACAGGAAAAAAGATAATGCGTCCGTTAAAGAACTGACCTCCAGGAGCCACTTTTCTCGGGAAAGATGAAGAAAGACGACAGAGGGAGAGAGAGCGGTTCTTCCTCTTCTCACATCCTAGACACGGTCTTCTTTGCAAGGAGCGAGGGTCATCACTAATTTTCAAGACCATATGAAAGGTTGGACGGCAAACCACTAAAGGCTGTGGTTAGGCATCCCTTTCCCTGAAGGGAACAGTGACATGAATTCTAAAAGCTGGCCGTTTTACCACTGATCAGAGAAGAATGAAGCCCAGGTGTCCGTAAGTAGCCTCAATTTCCCCTTGTCCGCAATATTGTAGTTTAAACTCACTTCCATGAATAATAATCTAAGGACGGTGTAAATGACTATTTTAAGCATATATTTTGGACGCTGAGGTCATTTTGATAAAGCGCTCTCACTCGTTTGTCCACCATCTTGAAACAGAACACGGCGACGACAAATCAATTGAGGATGAAAAACGACTCTCTCCGCCTAAGCAAGGGTGTCAGCTTTAAAGCATCCAAACATCAGTGCATATTTATCACAATGTATAGCTATATACGACGAATACCTTGCATTCAAGGTGACCGCCATTCAAAATCGATATGGGTTTGGTTTTGCTAACCCTGACTACCTTTAGAATGTTTCTGGATATTTCCAAGTTCTGTTCAGTTCGTACAAGGGTACTTTGTGATTGAGGCCCATGCAATCCAAAAGTGTACAGCTCCTGAAAACTACTCGACATAATCAGCCTAAGCGGTGATTAAAGATAGGCACTGGTCTTATTCGTCTTTAATTTGTTCTGTTTAATTCTCTAATTTGTGTCTTAACATTTGCCAGCGGCAGTGAATGTGTAACCTTGTTCATAAATTGGCAAGGTAGTTTCAGATGTAATTTAAATGTTTGTCCACGTGCTATGGTTTCGAGAATTTCATTTTTACCAATGCTTAAAATGTGTGGAATGGACCTACTGCCCCTCTTGCCTAACATAATCCTTGCATTTCGAAGGTATTTATTTTCTTACCTTACTTACAGAAATGAAAGAGTAAGGGACCCGGATTTTCAGAGTTCTTCGAACCAAATTACCAAATGTGACTTAGGAGAACCGTCATATCAAAATGATGAATGACTACTTTGCGTTTGTTATTATGAGAACATGCATGTAACGTGATGAAGCCTTCTGGAGACAAGGGAACAGGTTCTATAATAATCATGTAATTGCTTACAACAACAAAAGGCATTCCTCTGTGTGCTCTATTACCATCCTTATCTCCAGCATCTGGTTGTTTCTTTGGAGGTCTACATTCCACAAGCTTTTGATGAAACGCTATAATCAAGCATGACTCTTTACCAATGTATATCATGACATCTTCTGCAGTGGTGGCGATATCAATATTTTCTCCCTGAAAAGTTGATACAGCTAAAGTTAAAACTCTTCATAACTTTTTGCAACCAAAAAGCCCAAAGGCTTAGGGATTGCTTCTGCGCATTCAATTTTATCACTCAAACGTATCCTCTTAGAAATATCATGGTTCACTATGTTTCATAATTTGACCTCTTTTGACTTCAAATGACCGAGTGAGCCAAGTATGGTGACATCTGGATGCCACTTATGATATCCATCAAGATTTCCATTTGTGATATTTCATATAAAGGATATTTTAATGGTGCACCCAACAAATGAACTTTGACCCTAAACAAAAGCAAAGGGGTTCCTGTAATCAGTATGGGCATCTACATGCTATGTAATAGAAACCTCAATGTCGCTTTCCTTAAAATGCCATGTTTACAAGCAGTTTGCCTGTAGCAACAGATGACTTTTTAACTCAAAGATAACAGGATTTATTTAATAAAAATAACGTACATTTCAAGTGTAAAAGCATTCATGATTTCCAACTTGAGATAAGGTGTTTTACTTTTTTAACGCTGGTGACCTCAAATGATCTTCGATCTCCAACAAAACTAGTAGGTTTCTTTCTCTCAACTTGACAAATCCATATCTCAAGTGTCGAATATACATCATTCTTATCATGAGATAACGTGTTTACAAACATTGCAAGCAATTTACAAGATGGGCTATTAGAAGTTTCAAGTCGGTTGACTTCAGATAACCTATGCTCTCTACCAAAATTAAAAACATTAATCAACTGAAATAACTCATGCACACGTCAAGTGTGAAACGTATCCTTGCTCTATACATCGTGTTTTGGAGGTTTCCGGGTTTTGACCCCTGCTGACCTTAAATAACCTGTAACTTTCACCTTAAACAAAAAATTTATTTAGATCTTTACGATAAATGTATATACCAATTATAAAAAGTATTCATTATTCCTGCCTTGAGATATGGCTTTTGCAGGTAAACATCACATTCACTTGTACCTCTATTTACCAGTATACTAATGTGTGTTTGTGAGGGTATAAGTAGACAGCTTGCCACAAGAGGCAGCTCCCTGGTCGGCAGGTTTGGCATAGACGTCAGTCGCGAGCTCGTTAATCCCCCAAAAAAGTCAATTCTTAGCCATTACTTTGCTCTTACAAGACGGTATTCTCTTTACTGACGTCTACGCTACTGACGGCCACCTCTATTTTCTGTCTTTAAACATCTTCCACTCTACTCATTGAAAAACATCCATCTCTTCCAGCGTCGCTTTGAGACTCCGCAGGAACTTTTCTAGTAACAACATCTTTGCCCAAAGAGACACCGATCCTCACTACACCCCGAGCCCTATTGAAAAAATTTTTTAGCTGTTGCCCTTTCTAGTCGTGCTGACCTGCTTAAAGCTAAGTTCATATCTTTCAAAAGAAGTACCCACCTGTGTTGGACCATAATCCAACATTTTTAAAATTCTTAAGAAACACCATCAGATAATTTCTAACTCCTTTGGCCCAGTTTAAGAGCTTTTCCAAAACTCTCCATTATTCCATCTTTGAAAAAAAAAAAAAAAAATTTTGAGGAACTGATTGTGGCTCCAAATTGAACGTTCAGACCCTTTCTTTGCTCAACCGATCTTGGTTTTTCACCTGTTACAAGCAATGTGACTTCTTTCAAAAAATTTCCACCAACTTCACTACCTTGCGAAGTTCGTCTACACTGGTAATCTATCAAGTTAAACAGAAAAACGATTGTACTTTCCAAATTGTAATTAACCTTGATACCTGTACCAAGTTTAATGTTCAATATACTGGCTACACCTCCACTTCAATTAAGTTTCGCTTCCTAAGCTACAAATGCTTACCAACGAATTAGCAGTTCATTATAATAAAACTCAATCTTAAGGATTTCGTCCACCTTCTCAAAGAGGAAATGTACCAAGCTGAAGACATCCTAAAACCTTACTTTTACGTAAAGCCTACTGGACTGCCCAATTGTAAATTCTAAACCCCAATAGCTTGAATAAAATAAACGAACTTCGTGCAAAAGGCAGGATTAACTTTGCCCTGTAAGTGTTTCCCCCTTATTCTGTAATGTGTTTTGTTGCCCTACGTTTAATCAATTTAATGTTTGCATCTGAAGAAAGTCGAACAACCGATTCGTTTTGCAATCTTTTTTGGGAAACTTATTTTGTTTTCAGAATTATAGACTTTGTGCTTCCTGTTTTCTTGTGTTTGATGCCTTTGACACACCCCTCGTAGCTGACATCAACATTGCATGGGCAGATAGCCAACGCCTCAAAGCTGGACATCCAAGACCGTATCAGCCCAATGAAGGAGAAAGAGGCCTTTGTTACTATCAAAGACCATAAAACATAGCTTCCCTAATAAAGTGTCATGCAGACCTACCAACCACGCCGAGAGCAACATTGGACGTTAGCAAAGCTATCCTTGACCGTTTTAAAGGAAAGGTTTAAGCAAAAAATTAATTTTCATATGTAAAAGAGGAACTAAATCTAGGTAATTTGGTGAAACTTCCTTTCATATAGGACATGTAGTACTCAAGATATCAGCAAATGAAGTAACTACATTTGTGGACCAAAGTGAGCTTTAGGCAAGCAGGGGTTATATCTCTTCCTCAAATTGATGAGAAATGACGTCTTTCCTTTCTTTTTTTTCAGTCTGTTGTGCTGAACTTGAAGTTAATGGGCAAAGTACCTCCCCATGTTGAATGTAAAGTTTGTAAACTTCTTATGCCTCTCATGCAATCCCATTCCGATAACATGTGATTGTGGAGGAGAAAAATCAAAAGACTGCTCATTAATGTGAGGCTGTGATGTCATATGTGCTTGCTTCTAATCCACTTTGTGTTGGAAATGTGGCAATTTTAACTGCAAATATCTTGAGAACCACACATCGGATTTCAAAACAAATTTCACCAGAGTGATTACAGTAAGTAACCCTTTAACTATTAAAACTTGATTTGAGCTGAGACCCTTCTTTTAACAAAAGTCTGCGTGCCACCACGAAGGTGAAACAGTGAAGAAATACAACCGCTGTTATTGACGGGTTTTATTTCCTCGCAGATAAACAGTCTCGAACTTTTATGGTCTTTAAAATTGAAGAATTCCACCATTCTCCCTATGCCAAAAGCTACTCACAGCAGCCCTAGCGTGGGTAAAATCATGCGTGCCCATATCAGAGGTAGACTTTTCGGTAATTATGCATGCAGGAAAGTCACTTCTGTTCAGCCATGATACACTCTAGTCGAAGCTAGCTAATGCCAACTCCTTTGGCATCACTATCGGTACCTATGATGAGGCTGAGGTATGCGATTTAGTCGGCCATTACATCCTGAAAAGCCTCAGTAGGCACTGTCATAATGCCAACGTCGGCCTCAACACGGACGATGGGCTTGCATCCTTGAAAACTCGCATCGGCAGACTCGCCGACACAGCCTTCAAGGAGTTCATGAAAACCTTTAACGAGTTCGGCTTGAAGGTAACCATCGAGACTAATATTAATGTCTTCAACTTCTTAGATGTGATGTTGAACACCTTTTGTCAACACTCAGTCTAATCTCCCACTTACCATACTCAAAATATCCCTATAGCAGTAAACAAACAGATCTGAGTCCTTTTACAACCAGGCGGTTTTTTATGCTGTAGCATCCACCTTCCAACAGACACTCGACTCTAGCTTATACCACCGCAAACTAGAGTACACCGATCCAAATTAATGGCTGTTAGTGCGGAGTTAAAGCGTCTTCTACCCTTGCAGGGAATTGCCTAACCCCAGCCATTGTTTACAAGGCCGACGTTACCAGCAATAACTTAACTCACACATAAATAGGCATGTACATCAGCTTTATCAAGAACAAGCACATTAACCACAAGAAATATTTCAACCTAGCACGTCACGATGAAGAAATAGAGCACTCCAAACATATCTGGTCTCTCAAGCTGAGCAGCCTTGATTTCCTCATAAGTTGGTGCATACTAGCAAGGTCACACCCCCCCCACACACACACACACACACGCGCGCGAGCGCGCTTTTGGCTATTGGTCTACTATGACAGCTTTTCGACATTACAGAGCCGGTCCTGAATATAGGCTTCAGTGTAGCGCTATAAAGCTATGAAAATTGACCACTGTTCACCTCTGAGCTATGTGGGTGATTTGATTGACCGGATGAGCATGGGACGACCATATCTGGTCCTTATAACTTTACAGCGCGTGATCAGTCGGAAGTATGAGGCGGCCTAAGGAGATCAGAAATTCTCTCCTAATGTCGGCATGACAGGCCACGCAAGAAAATTATTCAAGCGGGTAAGGTCTAGAACGGACAGGATAAATGCACGAACTCAATTATTAATCTGGACCTTCTGATGAACGCACTAACTTGAAACTCTGAGTGGAGATTTAGCTTTTACGCCTGAATTTATAATCGTATATTTTGTCTTCTTATGTTTTCTTCTAAATAATTGTTTTCTGTGTCTTTTTACCTAGCGCGGTAGTCGCTGTGTTGTTTATTTGCCAGAGAGTGCAAGTTACCCACCAAGTTCACATTTTGCTATTTCCAATCGACCAATGTCTGCTGTTTTTAAGCATAGTTTGGGAAAAAATTCATTAAAATATTGTCGCAGCAGCTGAATTGGTTTAATCAAGGACCAATACATTTTTTCTATTCCTAGCCTAAAATTACTACATCTGCCAAACAGCACGTAAGGCCAGCTCTAACGATTGCAATCACAAACCCCGCGGACAATCTACTTCTAAGTAAATCACATACAACCTCACCATTCTTTGCATTAAAATGCAGTCTTTTGTTCTTCTTTTCTTTCAATCAGTTACACTATTATAATTATTTCATGTGTAGTCCATGATTTGCCCGAAATGTAAACCACATTAATAACTCGTGTATTTCTGTGGTACACCAATTTTTCAAAAGATTTTTCGTCTGGTGGTCAGATTTATAAAACAAGTTATTTCTTAAAAGTGGAATTTGTCCCTCTATTTGGACAGCCTTTAGCATAACTTTTTGCCAGACCTTCAACAAGTAGCAAGAGATTAAACCAAACACGTGATTCTCTGCTTTTAGTGCAAAAGAAACGGACAGACTCCTTGTCACACGTGCATCACCTAGTCTGGGATAATTGGCAAAATGGCATTCTCTCAGACACGGACAGATTACTTGTCACACGCGTGACAAGCAGTTGGGGACCATTGGCCAAAATGGCACTTTCTCAGGCATTCTTAGCTCCTATCCCAGAGGAAACAGACATGGTACATGAAAATGAAGAATAAGCAGGATATTTAGAAAAACATTGTTATTAATTCATGTGTATGTTAATTTTAGTGTTTTACTAGTCCGAACACTTCTTTCTAGGGAATTTTTAGTTCCAGACTTAAGGAAAAACCCTACTGGTTAAGGGTTTCACTGACTTTCATTTCTCCTTGAAACACTATGATGACAGAAACTGGACCCATCTTATAAAAATATACTGTGCACTTAGGCAAGTGTCACTTGAAGTTAAGAAATAATTTTGAAATCTGTTTTCTACTATTCTGTTAAAACTTTTTGTGATCTCAGTCACATCAACTCAACATTGCCCAGCCATATATTATAATTTAAAGATCCAGACACCCTTAACTCATATCATGTCCTTAACTGTATTAACACGCTAAATGGCTCTTCTGTTATTTCAGAAATGACACTACCTTTTTTGATTCCTTGCTGAAAGCAAAAGGAAATACAATCACGCGGGAGATTGTGTGTATCACGTGTGCGTGTGTTTGTGTGTTTATGACGCTTGGCTTGTAAAAAAAAACATATCTCAAGATAGTAATAATAGATAATTTTCATACTTAAAATATATAATAAACATACTGAGAGGAACATCCCTATTGGTTTTGGTGGAGTTCGAAGGTCATGTGAGGTCACCAGAGGTCAAAAAACCGAAAGCCTTGTAAACACGCTATCTCTAGGTAGAAAGCATGCATACTTTTCATACTTGGCATGTGGATGCGTTATAGTCTAGAGATAAACCATATTGACTTTGGCAAAGGTCGAAGGTTATTTAAAGTCACCGGAAGTGAAAATAAGAAATTCTTAAACACTGCTTGTAAACACGATATATCAAGATGGCAATCATGGACAATCTTCATACTTGGTATGTAACTTTATCATATTAAAAGAAGGAACCCTATTGTTTTCAGTGGAGGTCAGAGGTCATTTGAGGTCATCAGAGGTCAAAAGCCGAAAACCTTGAAAAAACATGATATTTTAAGACAGGGATAATGGATCCTTTTCATATTTGTTGTAAAGATGTGCTTCTCTGGAAGAGGGAACCCTATGGATTTGTTGGAGGTCAAAGGTCGTATGAGATCATCAGAGGTGAAACTACGAAAACCTCGTAAACAAAGTAGACAGTAGGCGGTACCTCCAAATTGCGTCCGGTGCTTCGTGACTAACGAAAAGTTTGGCCTGAATTTTCTACCATTCCAAAGATAAAGTTATAGGGAATAACATTTAAATGTTCACAAGCATAACTGTTACAGAAACAATACTACTTCAAATTACCTAATTATGAACTCTTAGAAGGATGCTGTGACTATAGGGTAATTATAAATACCTCACGCTGAGCGAGTTCACTAATGGCGTAGTGGATAAGAGCTCGGTTTCTCACGCAGACGGTCCAGGAGACAAATTCTCCTTAAGACACTTTCATTTTTTCATTTTTTCATTTTTGTTACTCCTTTTTCGTGGGTTTCAAAGGTCATATGATGTCAGCAGAGGTCAATTTGTGAAAAAATCGTAAAAAATGATATAGTCAAAAAGCATAAATTTGCGGGATGAACTCAGAGTGCAGCAAATCACCCCCTCACAGCAAGGAATCACTAAGCCTTTGGCTTTCTGGTTTATAATGAGCTCCAATTAACATTGGCATAGCCAAAAATAAGTCTCTAAACTATTATAAAGAATCTTAAATATATTGCTTATAGGGTGATGTAAAGCCTATCTAATCCAATATGCCATTGTAACTAAAAATCCAATCCATGTCGCAGTACCTTAATCTCAATGAAATCTCGAGATTCCTGCTGAAAGACCTGTTCATCGTTTTCAAACGGGAAATAGTTGGGATCCTCAAAGTACTGAAATATTACGCCATTAATTAAACTCCAATTCGACAAAGCCGTCACTCCATCCATTCGGAATCCAACAACAATGTTTTTCCGTACATCCATATGATCTTGATGGGGCTCTTTGAAGGATGAAAATTCTTTGAAACTTGGTGCCAGACACTGTAATAGTAAAGGGGTCTTTATCCAGCAATCCTAGTACGAAGAGAAAAATATTTTATCTCCTCCCCGTTTAGGGTGAACCTTTTATGTCTTGAAATGAAATTTATTTAAAGACGTAGCTTTCTGGTAATCATCGGTTCAATTAAACACGGAAGCTAAGCACACTGAGTGGTATAAAATTCGTATAAAAATGAAATGCTTTCATAATAAATTTACTTTTTACACTTTTCTGTAGAAAAGTTTTGGAGTCATGGCATTAATTATTAATTTGAGAACATTGAACTTTGGAGTGATCACTTAAGGTTTTACCTCTGAGATGTTATGATTACAAAGCTTATGCAGTTTGTCAAATTACCTGTTCCATTTCCAATAAAATGTTTTATTAACTTGATGCTCAAAGATCCAATAGGTTAATTTCGTACAAATATGGTTTTTTAATCAGCTTTTTGAATTAGATTTACGGGAAATATCTGCCAGTTATAATATGCGGACGTGTTTCAGTGATGCAATGTTACAGCAGCATGGTTTTACAGTATCGTTTGTTTGACACCAATAAACGGTTGCTTGCTAGCACTTGAGGTTTTTCTTCTCAATATGAAGAACAGCACTTTCTAAAACCTAACAGCTTAACTTATGTTACTAAAGTCTTTACTATAATCCAAACATTTAGCAAAAGTGAATGCTTATAATGGTTCTGACTTTATGGGGTGAGGGTGATCGTGGAATTTTATGTAAATGAGGTGCCCATGGATGTGAAAAGCTCTTGGTACTTTTGAAGTGATTTGTGGTATGAAGATGGGCTGAAATCGGTGTAGCACGTAGCATAGTTAGAATAAGTAATATCCCTGTAAACATCCATGCTATTTTGGACGTTATAAGAACCAATACAGAGAGATAACTTCGTTAGTTGTATGGTTTCTAATAAATGCTACACAGTGCCAAGACAAGGAAGAATTAACGAAAACATAAGAAAATCTCATTTACAGAAGTATTCAAAGTAACATGATAAAAGGCACTACCATCTTAAAGCTCGTTTTAAATGGTAATGAGGTTCTCATTAATTCTATTCTTCTACATTGAATGTAATAATGAAACACCAACTAACATCGGATGCAATTTCTTTTCCTTCGCAACTGATAGTTATCTTCGGTCGCTGAATCAAATCAAAGTTCGTTCCAGTTATTGTTAGGTGAGTACCTCCTCTGCAATACAAAAGATAAAAATGATGAAGAAGAAGAAGAAGAAGAAGAAGAAGAAGAAGAAGAAGAAGAAGAAGAAGAAGAAGAAGAAGAAGAAGAAGAAGAAGAAGAAGAAGAAGAAGAAGAAGAAGAAGAAGAAGAAGAAGAAGAAGAAGAAGAAGAAGAAGAAGAAGAAGAAGAAGAAGAAGAAGAAGAAGAAGAAGAAGAAGAAGAAGAAGAAGAAGAAGAAGAAGAAGAAGAAGAAGAAGAAGAAGAAGAAGGAAAAGGAGAAGGAGAAGAAGCATCCGCCTTTAATAGAATTTTTAGGGATCGATTTGTGTTCCTACGTAGTTTGTGACTTGAATCGGATTTAGTGGCTAAATTAGTTACCAAATTAATTTTAAACCATGAAAATCGGTTCAGATTTAGTGAAGTTATGCAAAGAAATAAAATTCAACAATCTGTCAAATAAAATTCAATCATCTATCACATTATCGATATTTGAGACAAAAAAAAAAAAAACATATCGAATAGGTACTACATGTTCCAAAATTAACGAATAGTGTACTTTTCATTGCAGACGAGCATTATTTCTCGATATTTTCAGCAATGAGGTACACCTTTAGTCTTTGTTCGGGCTGTGAGTAGCTGGTAGACATACCAAGGTCAGTTTGTTGTTTGCGGTTTTCTTTCGTTAAAAAATCGGCCAAGTCGTGACGTTAGCGGCCAAGTTGTGACGCCCAGTTTCAAGGGGCAGATTTTTGTAATGTCTATCTTTTGCATGTAGATGGGCCCCGCTGGGGCTTGCATTCTTCTGTTTCGAAAAACTTTAACGTTGTGTCCGATAGAGATTAGTGCCTCTTGATGGACAGTTGTTATGAATGTTTTCTTGGTCTATTGAAAATGCGAGGGCTCTTTTGTCTATAGGATGGGATTATCTTAAGTATGAAGAGTGGGAAGATCCATTGAGTATATTTAAAGAAAGAATTTAGATGTTGAACCTTTTGGCAATGTTGGTCTATTTGGTCGTATAATCGTATGCAACCACAGGCGCTCAAGTAAAAAAAAGTTTTAATTAAATCTTGAATAACACAATACGTAAGGTAATAATCTTTGCTACATTCATCTATGGAGCAAGTAATGCTGAAACCCTCAATGCTCACGAAATTATAGAATTTAACGGCTCAATCGTCTCAACGGATGGATCTTGTTCGAATAAAAACTGCTGGCTTGACATTTTACTTTCTGTCTTGTCAAATGTTACATTTATGTTTGATGCAAATGTTGACTTAGCTGACTTGGTTTGACAGGTGATTCTCGAAGCAGTTCGTTGCTTTCTGAATGCAAAGTTAGTAAGAAAGAGAACAAACAGGATTTAATTCACCGTACTAAATGGGTAGTATTTCAGTGAAGTATTCAAGACTAATATGTAATGTATAAATTACTTTCCACAATTAAACTTTCTATCCTGTTTAATTCGACTTTTTCGTCGCAAATGTTTATTGGAAAGTTATAATAACATACATCACTTAAGCCTATGTTGTACATCAACGACGCCAATATTGACTTGATAGTCAAACTTACAACAAAATACATGGGACGTCGCCAATCGTAACCTCACTGAAACCACCGGTGTCCAAGTCTACTCCAGAAATGACAACTACGGTACCACCAGACCGCGGACCTCTTTTAGGGCTAAAGTAGTCAATTTGCGGATCCTGGAAAGTCATTAAATTAGGACAAATTGCAATATAAGGTTGGAGAAGAGTTAAGTGCATGATCGCTTGAGTATGAAAATTTCTGAGTATTATCCTAAATGTTTTCTTAAGGTCAGAATTTCAGAAGCAAACTACATGAAATTTCAACCACTATATCCTGGATTTTGCCCAGGAAGTGAACTGAGGAAATATGTTTTGTTACTAAAAATAATTATTCTTCTTAAATCGAAACTATAAAAATAAATGTTTATTTTGATACAATTTAAATATCTCTATAAGGGTAAGAGACCAATTTTGGTCATGCTGCATACTAATGGACAATGTTCCAATGATTTATTTTTTTTCTGGTTTGATAGAACTGTTATGCCATATTAATTTTGGAAAATGGACATTATATCTACAGGAAAATTGACAGAAATATATTTCTGTTAGTTGAAAAGACAAACAAGAAAGGAATCCATTGTATGATAAATGTCATTTTCTCACCTTCCTTATATATCTTATATACGTTATATATATAACGTAAATAATGCTATTTTCAATATGCCTTCATCTCTGACGTGTGACTTGTCATCAATGCAAATGCAGTTTGTCGTGGTCATATAGGTCCACCAGTACACTAAGATTGAACTTGATCGGACTTCCGGTCAAGAGCAATCTGAGTGCAAAAAGAAGGCTTATATGGATTCATGTTTTAACCTTTGAGCTCTTGATCTTGAACCTATGGCGTCAACAATTCGGCATGGATAACTTTTCCCCGACAGGTACCAGTCCACCTAGTTCGAACGTGATCGGACTAAGAGAGAGTTGACTTCGCAACACTTTTCGCAGAATTTAGGCCAATTTGAACTTTGACCTATCTTTGACCTTGAAATCCACCCCTTAGCCAGCAAAATGTCTTAAACTTCATCGCACTTTTTCTGTAATAAAGGCTAAAACTAACATTCTGACAAGCCCATAATGGCACAGGCCCCTCTGAGTTTATCGGGATTTCGATCTCTGACCTTACACATATGACGTCATGAATTACGTATGCACACTTTGTTATGTTTAAATATCAAAACATCAAATCTGAAGTTGATTGGACTTATGGATGGGGGTGTGACACATTTTTGCCCCCACACATCCACTGTATAGTCAAGCACTAGATTACTTACACCTAACTGGTGTAAGAAGGGTAGGCGGTGCCACTATCTGATGTTACACTCAGTCGGTGAACCATGCACATTTTTTAGGAAAGGCCCGAAATCATCATTCGTGATTTCATGCGAAAGATTTACTGGCTTTTTAACTTGCCGTGTGTGAATATTTTGGAAGGTTGGTTCTTATGACCAAACTAGACCGGTTTCTGTTGTCTCGCTCATATTTGATATGGCAGCAGCTTCATCAGTAGCGAGCCGTCATTCGCGGCATGAGTTTAAATATTCTTGCTTTCAGTAGAGCAATGAAAGAGTATCTAATCGTACCTCTCTATTTTCGACCAATCTTTTTAGATTTTCGCCTTCTGGTAGGCAGGGTGAGATTTCGGAGAAAAAATGTAGACAAAGATAGGCCGTTGTTTATAAGCAAACTGCTTTTTGAGTCACTCGGGTGAGGAGGGTTTGTCATTTAGCATAAACCATGATTGGTGGCGCTGTTGTTTTCCTCCGTGTGAGTTTAACTCTGATTTGAGCACTGAGTGTGATGAGAATTTATGCTTTCAGTTTTGCAGTATTAAGTAGCGAATTTTCATCCTTTGTTATCCTTTTGAGGGATGAGAGGATTTTTCTACGTACTACTTTTTTTTAGGTGAATAGTCTTTGTAGACTGGGTGGCAACTGAGAGGAGTTGCCACCCAGTCTACAAAGACTATTCACCTAACAAGCAACTGTTAAACCCGGACAAAAACTGTCCAGAGCTTACAGAGAAAAACCTACAGACCCGTCTAATACTTCGGGCCTTTCCTAAAAAATGTGCATGGTTCACCGACTGAGTGTAACGTCAGATAGTGGCACCGCGTACCCTTCTTACACTTACAATCATCTTAGGCAGAAGGGGGTAACAGACTTTACTAACTTGTGATTCCTTTGACTGATAAGAGAAAGGGGTCTTAAAGGAACGGGTTTCAGTCCAACCTTTCGAGTCTTTTCAGGGAAAAAAAAGAGTTAGGCGCAAAATGATGCCATGAAGTACTATTTTCAAGGCTGTGAGATTGGACATCATCCACTCTTAACCGATTGCACATTTCATAAATCATAAAATGAATCCCCTGTGTGATATACGATTATTGCTTAGGCCAGCTCAGGTTTATTTATCAAAACGCCTGCACATTAGGCACGGTAGCGGAAGCGAGGATTCATGAATTTCGAGTGCACCACGAACGAAACGAGCGAGTTTGTGAGCTTGAGATCCAAGGACAGAACCCTGGTGGTGATTCAGAGGGCGGACCAAATAACAATGCAAAACATTTTTCACTTCCTCTATTGATCACGTTTTATTTCGTTACCAATTTTGTGAAAGTTTATGATTTAGTTGAAGTCGATACACATAACCATCTCATGAACATAATGCTTTCCTTCGGCTGTTTAAAAGGCAAGCTTCATCCTTATGGCATACTGGGGATAGAATTGTTCATACATTGCTTTCACATTGCCACACTCTTCAGAAGAAGGGCTAGTTCGGGTAACATAAGGTAACGCTGTGGACAAAGGCGGAGTTAAGATTCAAAGACGGCAGGGAACAGTTAAGGAGACTCTGCAGTGGATGGTTTACGTCAGTGGGGAAGAAGGTACTATACGTAATGCTTATGGTATGGCTTATTAGCTGGACCATCCAGTACATGTACTGATACGCATTTACTTGTGTTACTAATAGCAAATAATCATATCATCTGTTGCAGAATAAGTTTGCCAAATTTCTTCAAATTGCTCACAAAGATTATGGGCAGACATGAAAGAACAAGGCGCAAACCACCCTGCTGACACAAAACGTTTTTAAAACGTGTAGAGTTGTGTTATAAAACGTTTTCTAACACAACTTTACACGTTTTGAAGACGTTTTGTGTTTTCTGGGGATTTATTGATAAGGTACGACCACGCCTAGAAATAAAGTGATGTAAATATCGTCTTCAAAAAACACATCACAAATGGCAAAGGTTTGTTTCACTTTCTGGAATGAAACAAAAGGTTTAATTTTACAACAACTATCCCCTTAAAATAGTGTTTAAATGTGACAAAATCATCATTTTAGGGAGCAAATTAGTCTAAGTTTATAATGAGGGCTATGCTGTTAGAAAAGTCAGAGTCAAATGAATGTCTGAGTAGAAATTCTTTGCAGGAAAGGACAACCTCGTTGTGCAGGATGTTAGTATAAAATGATGAAATATTCATAATTGCTAAAAGACATGGGCGTCAATCATGGTGGGGAGTCGGACGGGGGACACGTTCCCCCACATTTCGATGGGTGGGTACACAATATCAAATGTCCCCCCACACTTCGTAACGAGTAGTGTCGTGCCTCTGAATGCAAATTTTTGTCAGGGAAATCTTATTTAATGAAATATTTTGGCGCTTCGCGCGCATGCGTCACAGTTTGCACTCCATCTCATCTCTATTAAAAAGGTGATTATACAAGAAACTATTCTGATCTCAACACTTCCCGAAAACAGAAATACATTTCCAAACATCTGTATAGGGGCCTCGCATTAGTATGGGATCCTTCTATCTAATTTGCAAGCATGATGTGGAAGGCTGAAAGTTAAAAGCACTTTGTTGCCGTTATACATTTTTCAAAAAATCCGCGCGAAGCCATTATCGGTATATCTGGTGATTGTTAATACACTTACGAAGAAAAAAACTGAAACGCGCTAGTGAGTTCTCCACACCTTTTGCTACACCTATCAAGGAGGTCTAACAAGGTTCAAAATTAGTAAAAATACGATAGATGTAAAGTGCTTGGTGTCATAATCTACATTACCATTTGGATGTCAGGTAATAAGTATTACGCCATTGCCCCATTTTATATAATTGGTCAAGAGCTTCCAAGAGTCCCTTTTATAATGCACAATGAAGGAAACGAAAATTTTCATAATAGTCCAAGAAAGTTTCTGTTGACTCAACGCAGGTATTTTTAGGGAAAAAACTTTGCCAGAATAGAAGCAGTAAAAAAGCCAAAAGGGGGGCTTCAGGAAGGTTGTTGAAAACGTATTCTTCTCTTAGACAACATACTCCCTTTTTTCACCTAACCAAAACTTAAAGTTTACTAAATTATGGACATTTTCCAGCCATAAACGATTAGCTCCAAAAATAAACCAAAGATAGTACCATTTTGCATCTTAGCAACCTTAACTTTACTAAAATTTCTCAAAGGGAGGGGGACACCCCCTCCCGTTAGGTCCATCCCCAGGGCGAGAACTTCATGTAGTATCCGGAAGAATGGAAACAGGCCAGCGTTTCTCCAATTTTTAAAAAGGGAAATCGCTCTGACCCAGCTAATTATAGACCTGTTTCACTGACATCGATTCCGTGCAAACTTTTCGAGCATATCATATTTACAAGTATCATGACTCATCTGGAGAAGTATAACATCCTTAATGATGAACAGCAAGACTTCCGCAAGGGTCGTTCCTGTGAAACCCAACTTGCCTTAACTATAAATGACCTTGCCAAAACTCTTGACAAACAAGGTCAGGCATATGTCATAATAATTGATTTCAGCAAGGCATTTGATCTAGTACCCCACCAAAGACTGTTAATGAAATTAAGGCATTTTGGTATTTCTGGCACACTACACTCTTGGATTAGAAACTTCCTCACGCATAGAACGCAACAAGTTGTCCTTGACGGCGCCACTTCCTCATCTATAGCTGTTACCTCTGGTGTCCCTCAGGGTACAGTGTTAGGCCCACTTCTGTTTATCTTATACCTTAATGACCTGCCTGATGGATTATCATCCCAAGTTTGTCTTTTAGCTGATGACTATATCCTGTATCGCGAAATTAACTCAATGGAAGATAGTTACTCATTACAGAACGATGTAAATAATCTCTGCAAATGGGAGTCTAAATGGCAAATGAAATTTAATGTTTCTAAGTGCTTTGCCATGCGTGTTACTCATAAGAAGAAACCCCTATTGACTTCGTATAAAATGAATGATAGTTTACTACAAACAGTCTCCAGCCATACTTATTTAGGAGTGGATATTAACAGTGAATTAAGCTGGGCTGATCACATTAGCAGCATAACATCTAAAGCAAACAGAATTCTCGGTTTGTTACGACGTAACCTGTACAGTTGTTTCCCTAAAGTCAAGGAAGCTGCTTTCAAATCCCTTGTAAGACCAAGGTTGGAATACTGCTCAAGTATTTGGGATCCTTTCCATCAGGAACATATTAATAAGCTTGAAGCAGTTCAGCGCAGAGCCGCCAGATTCGTCTGTAAAAATTATAAATATAAAAGTAGCGTCTCATCTATTCTTGCTGACTTAAACTGGCCTTCTTTGGAGGAACGCAGGACCAGAGCTAGGTTGAGTTTATTGTATAAGCAGGGAGTTGTTATTTGGAAGGAGATTGTTCGCTTTGAAGTGAAGTTTACACCGCCAAGGTCACACAGTAATCTGTCTCTTGTATCCTTCTTGGCATTTCTACAAGGCTTACACTGGATTACGTAATTCAAACAAAGGGGATTTGTCGTCTGCTAAATCAACAGTAAAACTGGGGGTTTGTCGCTACTGCCATAGCATTGCCAGTCGCTGGAAAATTAAAAATTATTGCATCTTTGGACGCTCGGTGTCGCGGATCAGAGTATACCAGTAAGGGATTATGTAAAAATCTGAATCTGATTGTATACCTGGTTATTTCAGGAAGCTTCAGGAAACTTTCCAAATTGTTGCGACAAAATTTAGATTTCTGCCTCTGCAGCTCATTTGCATGACGTTCTTTCTTTAGGAAGGGGCAAACCTCATTGGTTTATTTCAATGAAACAGTCGTTTCGAGTTTTGTAGCACCTGCCCCTGAATTGGTGGCGGCGTAAACGTACTCATCAAAGCATTGTCCAGAGTAAGCCAATTGTGATAGGATTACTAGACCTGAATGATGTTGCTAACATATCGATGTCGAATTGAAGCGAACGAATAAAAGAAAGAATTCCCCATCAACGGAATAAGTAGCTTATCATTAATAATCTCCTCGGTATTTAGTGGATCGTAGCGTATTAGCATAAATTAAACTTTCCGTTAAACCTCCTTCCAAATAACGACTCCCTGGTATAAGTCCCTCCATCACCTGGTTGCCATCAATTTAGACGGATATGTTTTGAAGACCGATAATAATGGAATTTCTACTCGCAAGTCATCATCTATCTCCTTTCATCATCCCACTGTAAGAAAGGACTGCTATAGGTTTTCCTTTATTCCAAGGACAATGGCTGAGTGGAATTGTCTACCCTCAGCTGTGAGGGAGGCCCCTTCATTTGAAGCTTTCAAAAACCAACTGTGTAAATTGAACTTGTCGTCCTTGAGGAGATCCCAGTAAATTAATTTGTCTGCTAGCCGTTGCACACCTACAACTGTATATCCCGTTTGCGGAGAACTGTTTGTAGTATTACACCAGAACCAGAACCAGAACCAGAACCAGGAAGGCTGTACACAAACGTGGGGTGCATAAAAATGGTGCAATTTACGCGTTGCCACTGCAGTTAGTAAAAGCATCCAGCCACCCGCAAAATTGGAATTCACTAAATTATGGACATTTTCCAGCCATATACGATCAGTTCCAAAATATCCCAAAGATAGAACCATTTTGCACCTAAGCAACCTTAAATTAACAACCTTTCTCAAATTTTCTCAAATTTCACACCCCAAAACATTTGACCCTAAGTACGGGCGTGCTTGGGGTCCGTGATCTCTGACAATGATCTACGCTGCGGAGGGTTGTTTCAGCTATTTAGTTTGGACATGATTAAAGTAACATCTTGAAGTAATTCCGTTGACTCCGTGTATTTCAACTGGCAAATCATCTATGATGGTCATGTTAATTCTGGAATCATTGGCGTAGCCAGAGGAGGGTAGGGGGCCATGCTCCCCAATCGAACTCTGAAAAAAACTGGTAATGGAACACAAAAATTGGCTTGAGGTGATGCTATATGTTGCACCAGATTGAATCTGAGGGTCCTTAAATATTCAAAAATTTCTCAAAGGGGAGGGGGACGCCCCCTCCCCATAGAACCCTCCCCCAGACCGACGATCAGGCCCCGCAGTTGGTCTCCTCCAACAAGAATCCTGGCTACGCTAGTGTTTGGAATCCTTACTCTTATCAGAATAGGACAACGTCAGTCAACACAAAGAGGGGACACAGGGAAGGGCCTATAGAAAGACACACACTTTGCAAAAACAAAGGGCTTGATAGTTTGTGCTAAGCCATGTGTGTCCCCCACACTTCAATACGGATTGACGCCCCTGCTAGAAGCGCTTCATTAGGAAGAGTACCCAGGTTGTTTAAGTTTCTGAGGAAATGTCTGGTATCTTACAAATAACTGGAAATTTTGTGTAGGAGCGTATTAAGAATCCAATCTACGTAACCCGAGAGGCCTTCGGTAAGAGCACCTATCACAGAGATGATAGATCGGCCAGGGGGTTTGATCTGTTAATTTTAGCCAATTGACAAATTTCTTTACTTGAAAAATTACTGAAGTCTGGAATACGATCAGGACTATGAATTTGTTTCTGTAAGAATCCTTAAGAAGTTAAGGGAGTTTATGAACTTTTGGGAGGGTGTAGAAAGTGTCGACTTAAGGACCACTGGGAATGAGATTTCTTACCATTGGCAATATACCACTCGAAACTCTTTCAAATAATTTTTGTTTTGGATTTAAAATCTTTGACAGTATCCTTGGTCAGTCTCGTGTCCTGTGGGACACTCACAACATTTAATGCTAACAAAAACGCTGCGTTGTTCACTTGTGATCTAGTTAAAGGCTATGGATATGTTCATACACGCACGCAAGCGTAAGTAGTAACAATCACTGCAGCATTGCAGTGGATACTTCATAGAGCCTTGGCATAGTTCAGGGAACAAAGTGTATGTCAGAAATAGGCCTAGGTACACTGGGCTAGGCTAGGCCTAAGCTAGGCTTCTTTACTCCTACGGGAGCCTGCGTTGCACAACCAGCGGAGAAAAAATAAAAAACCGCAAGATTGCTAAGTTGGTTACTGAAACATCGATCACAAACCTTTGTCATGTCAAAAAGTCTATGCATCAAAGAAAATCACATGCAAGGTCTCAGTTCATTTTGAAACTGGTTACTGTTATAAACCGAGGGCGAAACTTAAACTTGGAATCAAATCGTTTACTTGCGGACGGATGTACTGTACATCGTATGAACGATTGTCTATTCAGCAAATCGAACCTACAGCATAGTTTTGCACGTGCGTACAGATTACTGACAATTGCAACAGGTAAAGGTCTAGACAAGAGCTCTCGACGAGGAACCACAAATCATACATAGCGCTATAGGGATTTCTTCATTCCAAAGATGAGGTCTCTCACTGTTTCCCTTCTGGTGAAGAAGCTATACAGAATGTAAAACGTAAAGTCTCGTATCATCAATTGTCATCATTAGAAATATCCTTTGGAGGAGCAGTTACATTTACACACAAGTTCGAATCGACAAATTTGAATCTCTCTGGTATTGGCTCAGTGCATTGATAAGGCCCTCAGTTTCAATCATATTGATGTTGTATAGATGGTTATAATTCTTTCAGTCTCTAGGAATGACAGAAACTAGACCCCAGGAAGTATTAACATGACGTTAAGTGTTGTTGATTTTTGCAAAAACGTATATCCATTTTCTTGCCAGGTGTCTTTAGCATACGTTACTCTTTTATCAAAAATTGCCAGGCAGAATATTGTTTTAGTTGTTCACTTCAAAAGATTTACATGTTGTCATTTCCGTAAATTCAACAAACATTTGAAGATATGTATATCAGCCAGACATCACATCAGACATCTAATATCAGTAACGTCACTTGGATCACAATGAAATTTAAACAAAAAGGTTCCACCATACCTTGAGAGGCAAAGGTAAACATTCACCTTCCAGTAATCATGTGTGTTATTGCCATATCTGCGGACCTATTTGCATTTTAGACCGCCTGTAAAGTATCAAGGCTAATAGTGTTTATACCCCCTACATCATAAGAATTAATTACAATATTTCGCCAAATTTTGTCCGGGTTACCAATTCAAAAGAAAATTAGAAACTGATAATAATAATAATATTAAACTGCTTTATAAAATAAAAAGGTGGATGAAAGAGGACAAGTAATGAAAATACCAACTTTATATGAAATAGTGAATCTTTTCAAAATAATATTCTTACCAGCAGATGTCAAGTCTGTTAAGACCACATTTGCAAATGTGTGTAGAGACGTGATAATTTTGAAAGAAAGAGAAATCTCTGTTGTTCGAAGAGGAAACATTTAAGAGGTTCACCGGCCTAAGAGTCCAGTTAATGAAGTAAACGTCCATGAAGCGAGGCTTAGTATGAAGCAAAAGGTCCCAGTGGAAATATAATTTCCCTCTTCATAATTAAGGTTTGAAAATGAAAGCTTATTCTAAATTGTTGAATTCCTTCTCGAAATCAACAAGAAAAGGGTCGGTTTTGTTGCGTCCTTGCAGTACTGAATAATGTCCTGGGTAAATCCAATGTTTCCCCCTATGAATGTTCCAGAAATCTTGCGTTTTCATAGGCTTCGTAATAAGAGTAATAATACCTAGGAGTTGCTCAGGATAGAGTTCCAGCCTATAATGAGCACTGCTTTATAAGACGTCTACAACCGGCTAGCCTACCATGCTTAACGATACACCGACGCTACCCAATGACTTGTTCAATACAATTCAAGGCAGTCTGACACCTATCAACATTTAAAAGACCATCACAACTCTAAGAAAATTCTTCAGACATCATTTTTCTCCAGACAATACCATGAAAGCAGTCGTATAGATTTGCATTCTCGCAAGAGTATAGAGTTTTATACACTTAATTCTTGCAGAGTGCTTGAATGGGAGGCAACAAGAAAACATCAGGGCTAATGCAACAAAATACATAACGATTCTTATCTCGTTTTTTTTTTTGAGATTTCAAAAACTACCTAGTGTTTTCTCCTGACTGGAACCATTTTGCACTAGACCATACCATAATACCTTGGAGTCTTAAATCATACGGATGATAAAGTTTATTCCTTTTCACCTTTCATTCAGTTTAAGTACTTTTAGACCAATCACGATGAAGTGATTCTTCAGGAGAACTTTTTTCCGACAGATTGTTTTCTTCTAGGCATTCTTGCTTGCGTTTTCTTTGCTATGCTTGAAACTTTCAGATCAAATTTTGTACTTAACAAATTCCATCTGATCGCTGGGTCAAGAATTTGAGTAGAACTGTGTTTCCTAAAAATGATGTCTGCAATACATTCAATATTAATACGATTTTCTAAAAAGGATTATTTAGTTTCAAAAAGCAATGTCCTCTTCTATCTTCAAGAGAATTAAATGATGAGGAGACAATAGAATGATCAGAACACCATCCAGACAGGAATTTGTCGGAGATTTTCGGAAATAAGAAAACAAGGCGATAGTGACTTCAATTATTGATATTACAACCTTAAGAAAAATGTTTCGGTCTAGTATTTGTTTCTAGCCACATGTTCACTAAGTGAAAATAATGAGTTATTTTTATACCCTCATCTCTGGCATTTAAATTTGTTTGCCTATTACTATTTTGGTTTTCCAGATATCGATTACTGAAAACTCAATGCACATCCAATGATCATACTATCACATTAACATTGCTTTACAATGGAGAAAAGATTGTTAAACATTCGGTCGTCAACGTTTGAATCATAGACACAGAGAAAGGTAAAAATACAATCGTGACCATTTTTCGAAAAGATAGTTCTTAAGGAGGGGCACTTTTGGCTACCAAAACCGACTTCAGCCCCACCAGAAGAGTACAGAGAATTTAGCATTCCAAACGGTGTTGACTGCAGAAACCCTACTTTTTACTTTCACATATTCACTGTTTCTTATCCCTAGGTACCTAATACGGGAAAATGTTCGGCATCTCTAACTTTCCACACAGTAAGAAATTTAAGTCTATGACGAATTCTTCCCTACAGTAGTGTTAATGTTATCTTCAAACTTACCTTGCCTAATGGGCTGCTATCATTACCTCTGGGTAAAATCTTACAAACCTAGAAAGTAGTAAATCTCACTCATAATTTCCAAAGTATGTTTTGTTTACTACAATTTTGTTTCTATCAAGCATCGGTTTCCAGTATGGGAGTTATTCTAAACCTGACTCTAGACCCCTTATCAACGGCTACCGAAACCTTAGAAAAATGAACAGTAGAATGGGCCATACATTAATACAGAACGAATATATTTACTAACTGGCTAAACAAAATGTCAAAATTATTGATAATGGAAATACAATATCTGATTTTACCAAAAGTACTTCCTTTCTGAAAATTCAGGTCATTGGAAATAAAGTAAACTTTTGCTAATAAAGGTTAGAAACCCGTACAAACAGGTACTGCAAAGAAATCAAATGCGTACAGCTACATGCTGTAACCATCATTTAAACACTATCTTAAATTCTACACTGATCTCAAAAGCCCATAATGATAAGGTGATTGCAATATATAGTTCGTTTTTAAATAATACACCTCGTAAGAAAGTTTACCTTGTAAGAAAAGCTGAATGACTTCTGTCCATAGCTCTCACGCAATTGGATTGCCACGTTACCTGTTTTCACTTTGTCAGCGAATCGGGCTTGGCATGTCACGCTGTAAGACAAAAAGAAAAGTCCATGTTGTTTTAGTTCGACTTCGACAAAGCTGAGAAGGTACTGGTTTTAGTAATGCATTGTTGTAGGTTATCATGCATTAATAATTTGATTCACATGATAAGATGTCGGTTTGGTCAGTCCGTGGTACGAAAGTTACTATTGTTTTATGACGTGGATTTTAGCGTCAAGTAAATAAATGTTGGCAAGAAGGCGGCCCTTTGTCCCACTCTGCGCTGAAATAAGGATGCCCTTTATAAGTTTTACAATACAACCTAATCTAAATGCCATCATTTGGCATTATCCTGAAATTGCTTTAATTGGCTATCATCCTGGGGCAAATTCACAAATATCATTATTTTGCGCTTGGCCAGATTGATTGCTTCGGAGAAACCAAGGTTATTGTGTTTCCAAAAATAGATTAGTTACAGGTTCAAAATCATATGAAATCTTTTTTTTTTTTTTTTTTTTGATTTTTTATTTTTGATTTTACTAGGAGCAATTCCTTTTAAGTCGAAACTGTCAATTTAAGATTCAAAATCGCCCCCTCATAGTAGTTTTCGTAATAACGACTATTCCTAAACGCCATTTGTGCATACAGAACCAGTTGCAGACTGTGGTACGTATCGACCCCAATGAACTTATCGATCAGCACAAATATTCAGAGTTACAATATACGTAATACTTCTTAAGTCCCACGAAATTTCAGATTCCTCGCTGATAAGACGGCTGAGGAAACGCCATGAAAAGGCAAAAAATTCTGAAAATAATTAGTCCGACCGCCTTTTTCAATTACATTGCTTCCACCTATCGATCTAGTCCAAGTAAAAAAAAAGTAGCGATGTCAGCTTCCGGGAAAGATACTACCTGGATGATAGTGTTTCTGTCACTCCATGGATACCCACGCGTTTGCAACTAAGTCGTTTTGCTGGCTAATTATGTTGTTGTGTTTATTCTACATCGAAACAGATATATCTTCACTAGAAAACCCATGAGATTCCATTGGAAACTTGGCCCTCTTCTCACAGGAATTCAAAGATGTCCGTGGAAATTCCATGGGAATCATGCATTTCCCACGGGAAATCCGGAAATAACCATGGAAATGGACCACTTTCCATTGACTTGAATGAAAATACCCCACGGGGAGCTTGACCGACTGCATGGTCAAGTGGTTAGAGCATCCGACTTGCAGCCGGAAGGTCCGGGGTTCGACTCCTGGCCGGGTCATACCGAAGACTTTAAAAATGGAACCTACTGCCATTGTGCATGGTGCTCAGCATAAGTAATGGAGTGAGGAAAACAAGCCAGAAAGCCACAACTGGAAAAAAGCCGTGGCCGCCCCACCTTAAACCAGTAGGTTAGAAACTGAGCCGTAAAACCTCATCTAACTCTGACCCACGGGATCTTACAAATCCTCACGTAATTTGACTTTTCTCACGGGAATTAGTACGGTCTCATGGGGAATTATTATTCCCCATGGGATTTTATAAGTTTCTATGGGGAAAGTATTACTTCCCCACGGAATTTGCTAGAAGTTATGGAGAAGCGTCTATATCGCATGGGAGTTGCAAGTTTTTCTTGGGAATGTCCAGTTTTTAATGGAATTAGGAGTTGTTATCTCACCATGCCTGAACAACCACTTACACTTAAACCCTACGCTTCATATATCTTTTACCTGTCACAGGAATAAAACACGGTGACTATTTATCTATTATCTATTATTATCTATTTATCTATTATCTATTTATCTGCTACTCTTGATCCCCTCCAGCATGAAAGACACTCAAAAGTAAACCCTAATTTTGGTTCTGGACAGGATAGTGAATACAGCTAGAAAGCAAACAACTCTAGGCTATAAATTACACTCCAAATAGCTCAGAACAATACCAGTTCTCTGTGAACAGATCTAACAGTCTAGGGGGATGCCGTAGTAGCAACGGCTATGCTACGCTGTACCTTATTTGCAGTTTTGAGGTAATAAGGGATAATTGACACTATAGGCCTACCTGTCTTTCGCCCGCCCCCTTTTCAAATTGAATCATAGATCCTCACTAAGTCTCTAGACAAGTTTAAACTGGGGAAGAAATTAGTGTCCGTCGTTCCCCTTAATCTAGTATACCTGCCTGCTGGGCATTCATTCTTTGCTGCATATGGTTATATACTTACCCAAGCGGAATTGTAGGCCCCTACAGTAAAATTCAGTGGTAAAGTCTATTTCAGTATTGTACTTATACAATATTGTACAACATTGTATTGTACTTATGTAATACAGGTTGTATTGGCATATGCATATGCCTTCCCAATGAATTACTATACTCTCAACAAATTAATGGTATTTTATCAGGGGTGGGGCTAGGACTTGGCTAACAGGGGGACCAAGCTCCCCGACGGGGGTGCAGCAACGCGAAGCTCCGACAAAGGCGATTGGTTGCCGAACGGATGCCGAATGTAAAATCTTTTTCTTTCAGTTTCATAATTGTGCAAATTCGGGTCTTTATTGAGATAAATTTGAAATTTTTGGTTTTTTATTGTAAAAATTGTTATGAATTTGGGTTTCATTCAGTACATTATTTGGAGAGCAATTTGAAAACGTTTGTGAGACACATTCAAACAAAAGAACCAAATTGTTTATCCTTGTGAATTGAATGTGGCGCTATCAGTACCTAGGACCATATTACTGTCAGTAAAATATTGCTGTTTGCATCTATGAAAATGAGTGTAAGCAGGACAAATTACTACGGCCATATTCTTCAGTCGCTACATGCAGTATCGATATCCATGAAAGGCTTAGACACTGCTAACTACGGACAGTTAATTTGTACAACATGATCATAGTAGAGTAGTGTTCTGAATGGATCAAGGCATTTTCCATGATATTTGCCTATTAATACTGAAAGCATATTGAAAATGACGTACTATGGGGAAAATTTCTCTCATGACAAATCTCCAAGCGAAGTATGCCCCGTGGAAAGCATTTCCTGTGGAAAAACAAACATTCCCCGTAAGAAGGGTTGACCGTTGGCAAAAATCCCTAGGAAAGTTTTCCCCATGAGGAGTTTTAGGTTTTTTAAGGGTGGATAGTAGGAAGCCAAAGTTTCACTCAAGGGTTTCATACTTCAGTTTGTGTAGCAAAGTGTTGCCAGCTTTGCTAGACTCAGACGGTGGTAACTGGAAAGCTTTTCTGCATCACCTTGTATCAATAGTCAAAAGACCCCTTTAAGCAGAATAGTCATAATACAGACAGAATTGCCGGAAAGACATTGCCTTAAAATGCATTTGCAATATAATGAGATAACAGATGTGCATGATTTGAAGTTTAAAACAAACTGTACAGGCCCTGATGCTCTCATCCAAGTCTGACTTTAAGTACACAAGTATTCTGAAACATGTATGAATCTTTTAAATTACGTAGAGAAATAGTTATAAACGAATTGGGAATGTACCTTTCTCCAACCTTAAAGTTGTTTTCCAACGGTGTACATAGTTCTCCTGCGAGAGTTACAGAAACAATGTCTTGAAAAGTTTTTCCAAGATTGCTGCCAGTCAGAGTAACATTTGTACCCCCTCCTAACGTAGCTGTAGTTGGGTAAACCTGAAAAGGAAAAGAAAAGCAGAAGACTTAGTTATTAGTGTCTAATTAGTTATTGTTCTAATTAGTTCAGAAAATTCCATCTTTTGGGAAAATCCACCTGTCAACTATCGGGAGGAAGTCGATCATAGGCCCAGCCATATTGCCTATTTTACCCACAGTTCCATGCATGTTTATGTACATTGTCAGCCTTCAATAGGATTTTAACAACTGCCACTATTTTTTTATCTAATGTAAATTATAAATGTATTTTCGGTAGGTGTTTTATCATAGCTACCCAAAAGCCAGGTCCTAATCGGTGGTTCAACACGCCGTTTTTTCGGAGAACGCAAGTTCCTGAGTGGCCTTGGTTCTTGGCAAACCTTGTCTTGGTTAGGCTAGTCAGCTTATACAATGTGTTGTATAAGTTTTCCCCCTTTCATGAAAATTTTGGTGTTTTCACTAAACGGGAAAATCTTCCGGACTGCTTATTGTTTCCTTTTAATGTATGCATATTGGTTGCGGAATGCGCATTGTTTGCGAATTAGAAATATGATCTGTATTGAACACATTTATTACGTACACGAACAATGCTTAATTCTAAAATCATATAGAGGGTTAAAACATCCTCACTCCACTTGAAAAACATATAGGCATTTATCTGTGACTCAGTTAAAGTACCTCACTGATTTGAGGTGCAGGGCAAACATCAGTTTCAGGAAAGTTTCCTTGACTTTGGCATGTTTCTCGAGCCCTGCAGGTACCGGTAGCTGATGATTTACACCAGACACATTTAAGATGCTCTGGGGTTGTAATTGGTGACAAGCAACGGCTGCAGTCAGGTCGATTTACCTCACATTTGTAAAGCTGAACTGTAAAAGGAAGGGAAAGTTGTATTATATATACCACTAACTAATGGTAAGGTAAAACATGAACAACAGCTTACTGACTTGGGATTAATGATGCAATGATGTAATAAACTTATTTAACTTAGGTAAACTCAGCTGTATTTTGAAAACTCAATCATTTGGTTGTCATCTGTTTTGACATTGTTTTACAAAGTAGGGTTCATCATATGCGCAAACGGTGTGGAAGTGCATTTAAGCACTCTTTCTATTTTTCGTATTCCGGTGATTCCGTAATTTAAGACTTCGACTACTTTGCTTTTAACACTATATTTGTCTAGATACCCTGGTATGATACCGTCATACGACGTGCAGAATATGTTCTCATAGAACATACTTTGAGAGCACCCATGTTGTTCAATTTTGATAACATTATTCAATCAGCCTTCTCAGCAGCATTCCTATATAACAGGTCTTACTGACCAAAGAAGAGACACCAAGAGGTGTACCATGTGATACGCGAATACCTAGAACAGGGAGTCGTTATTTGGAAGGAGGTTTAACGGAAAGTTTAATTTATGCTAATACGCTACGATCCACTAAATACCGAGGAGATTATTAATGATAAGCTACTTATTCCGTTGATGGGGAATTTTTTCTTTTATTCGTTCGCTTCAATGCGACATCGATATGTTAGCAACATCATTCAGGTCTAGTAATCCTATCACAATTGGCTTACTCTGGACAATGCTTTGATGAGTACGTTTACGCCGCCACCAATTCAGGGGCAGGTGCTACAAAACTCGAAACGACTGTTTCATTGAAATAAACCAATGAGGTTTGCCCCTTCCTAAAGAAAGAACGTCATGCAAATGAGCTGCAGAGGCAGAAATCTAAATTTTGTCGCAACAATTTGGAAAGTTTCCTGAAGCTTCCTGAAATAACCAGGTATACAATCAGATTCAGATTTTTACATAATCCCTTACTGGTATACTCTGATCCGCGACACCGAGCGTCCAAAGATGCAATAATTTTTAATTTTCCAGCGACTGGCAATGCTATGGCAGTAGCGACAAACCCCCAGTTTTACTGTTGATTTAGCAGACGACAAATCCCCTTTGTTTGAATTACGTAATCCAGTGTAAGCCTTGTAGAAATGCCAAGAAGGATACAAGAGACAGATTACTGTGTGACCTTGGCGGTGTAAACTTCACTTCAAAGTGAACAATCTCCTTCCAAATAACAACTCCCTGCCTAGAAATATACTAACTGAACTAGTCACATCACCCCACAGTGTGAAATTCGTGCAGATTAGCAGGACCACTTGACCTATTACTCCATTGTGTCCAAGTCGACACACAGTAAGTGCGGTTTTGAATACGGTGTAGCGACCTGCGCTTCCATGTCTATCGCGCTCCGCACCCAGCGTACATATTCTACCCAAATCCACGGTAATATTGCTTGGCTAGCCCACTCGTTTGTCTAACTCATATATTTCTGCAAAGATAGGGTAATTTTTTTTAGCGAAGAGAGATGTAAAATATTTCATTTCTTTTTCTATCACAAAACTATCTCAAGGTACTAAAATTTCGCACTGCGACCAGATGTTCCTTCCAAAAATTCGACGAAAGTATCAACTAATAAAAACAGTAGTTTGGAATAAGCCGTTCGGGAGATCCCCCCTTTTGGGAGAATCTAGTTTCCTCCTGTTGGGATAATTATTGGCAAAGGGCGTCATATTACCTATTTTACCCTCAATTCTACACATACCTTGGGTAAATTGTCAGCGGGGATTGGTTCTTAGGAACCCCTTGCGAAATTCGTTGGTGTTATCTAATGGAATTAAACGTTCATTCGGTAGGTGCATTGTCATAGCTACCAAAAAGCCACGTCCGAATCGGTGGAGAAAGAGAGTAGCTGATAGTAGCGGTCTATGGTTAAATTGTGTTGGGCTTAAGTAAAAAAAAAACAGCACGACTGTAGTGAAATAAACTTCCTGGACTAAGTCTTTATAATCCGGGCAAACACAAAGTTGTAGTGGGAAGTTATGTTCTTGACATTCAGAATTTGACTCCTGCAATATCTGGGGAATTTGGGATGCCATATTGTTTTCCAGGTAGTCGGTGATGACAATATATTAGGTTACTTAGATTAAGAATGACACTAGCAGAACAGTAGTAAAAGATTCTCCACGGTTGCTTTTAAGGCAGTTTCTTACCATCTAAGGTGTTTGTGATACCATATATTTTCCCAGATTGGGAACTTGGGCAAAGCATTATACACATTCAAATGTGTGGTTTAAAGTAGGGTCTCTTGCAATCTGTGGCTTTTGGGATGTCGAGGTTTTTGTAACCTCAGCCTCAACATGGTAGGGCTAAGGTCGACGTTGTTCCCGTAAAGCCCTCCTCTCTAGGAACCACCCATATGACAAATTCCTAGACCTGCCACTGTTAGGATTATGGTGTGTTCATCCGCTTTAAAGAACACATGCAAAATGTGTTATACGTCTGTTTTGTATAAACTGAATAATAAAGTGAACAAGATCAAAGTACAGATTACCTTCAGCCTCATTAACGGAAACGATTCACTCTGTCTGCACTAATACCTCTTGTAGTTCTTGCAGTTAATTCCACCAAACTCCCGATACTACAGTATTTTCTACTGGAAACGATTTTGAACGATGTTCTAGTTTAATTCTTGCTGTAGCTTTTGGGAGTGTCGATAACCGGACCCCCTAGGGGCTCCCCGATTTACCTTGCTTGGGGCCTATGCCAAGTCTCCGGATCCAACGAGTGTAAATTCGTGCTTGCACTTAACGCTCGAGGTGCATTGTGACATGTGCCCCACTTAGACCTCTTTTCCATTCAGTTGAAAGAACCAGAAGTCGTGCCCCACCTCAAAAATTCTGCACACGCCACTGCTGGCAGGATATCAGCAAGGTATGACCAATTAATCTTGTCAGGCTGTTACGTAGTAGGTGTTTTACATTTCTAATGAAGTGACAAATTGAGAAGGTCTTCTAGCTTTGGCGTATGGAAGGGCAAAATACTCCATTGACAAATTCAAGAAGCATGAGAAATGCGCAGTGTTGTTTCGAGAAGCTACAAAAAGCAAATCACTTGTGCCTGCCATGAAGGCCTACTTTTGGGGCAAAGTTTTCAAAATGTTATCGTTTTCGAATAGTTGTCGCGATACCTTAAAGATTATGCCAACCTCTGCACAGTAATGGGATGGAATTACATCAAAATATTGATAGTTTGCAATTGCAAATCATTTACAAACTTCCCTTTAGCTTTCATGTGGAAGCCAAATATAAATGTTTTCAATACAGGGCTTAGATTAGCACATGAGTACTGGGAATCAACTATTTTGTGTGTGTATGTGTGTGTGTGTAAAATGTATGTTTACAATTACCACTTTATGTGCGTTTTACAAGAAAGAACCGAAGAGAAGACTATTATCCTTCTTTTCGTAAGTGTAAAAAAGTAGTACCTCCCTGACAATCTTTGCTGGACGTAACTCTCCCAAGTTCTTCCAAGGTGCTTTTCTCAATGATTTAAGGATAATTTGCGGGCTTTACAATGACCAGAATGAAAGGGATATCAAGAATCTCATTTTCTGGCTTAAGTTCTTTACTTAAATAAACAAGCTTTTACATTAAGTTTGAACACTATATCGCAAAACCCATAAAAAGTTAAATAAGGTTGTTTAGAAGTGGGAAAACGTTTCAGTTGGATTACCCAATATGGTTATAGAGTGACTTTTTGGAGTAATGGTATGCTCTTGGGTAACTTGAATCCGGAGTAGGTTTTTTATGTTTTTTCTCTTTGCTTTTCTTTTAATTTTTTATCTACTCAGGGGATTACCCCTTTCCCCTTAAATTAAAAATATCTTTATGCCAGTTATTTTTGGATGTTTATGGAACGCCCAAAGGGACAAAAATGCAGTACAAAATTATGTAGGCCTACGTCATTATGTAGGTACAAAAATACTGTCACATAATGACATACAACTGCATAAGTCCTTATGTGATAGTCTCAACATCGCCACATAACGACAAAGAATATTTTACTGTCAAATAATGACCGCCGAAACGGACATAATTCAAAAAGTCATTATTTAACATATAAAATTGTCATGTAATGACATCTTGTTTCATATCTCGTTATGTGGCAATTACGAACTGTCATATAAGGACTTCCTTTCTATTGCAGATATCTACTGCAGTCATCTAAAATTCTGCAGTTATATATTGCAGTTATCTACTGCAGTTACCTGCTGCAGTCATCTGATGCAGTTATCTGCTGCAGTAATTTATCTCATGGTGTTGGCGCTCTTCAACATTAAAACAATTATATCCGAAATAGCAGGGAAATTTATAGCCCGGTCGATTTAATCACATGAAAAGATACAAAAGGTCTGATGATCTGATTCTAGGCTGTGCCGTAACTGTTGAATCGGTGTTGCTGCCGGGGTCCATCCAGTACGACTGGCTTACGGGGCCTGAAATAGAGGGCTCGTGAATGCTCAAGTTCACTCGAAGAGAGACAAGGATGAAAACTACTCAGAATAATTGTAAATACAGTAAAATGCTGAAACACTAATGACAGCAACTTTCTCCTGTACAGGGCCCTAGACAGCAGCCCCTAAGGACCCACCCAAGATAGTAAAATTCATATGAAGAGAAAATAGGAATTTTCTTCTTTTAAAAGTTACACTCTGGAATTGACAAAAGTACCACTGACAGCAACTTTCTCCTGTACATTATTCCAGACAGCAACCCCAAAGGGCCCAGGGCCCTCATATGTTTTATTCATATTAAGAGAGACAAGAATGAAACCAACCTATCGTGATTTCATTCAGTGGTCTTTTTTACTGTAGTAGTCATCGACGCTGGTTTCGTCATTGTCTCTTTTCATATGAATACAACGTATGAGGGCCCTGGCCCCTTTGGGGCTCGCTCAGCAGGCCTCGATTTTAAGAAATTTTTATGGTTGTCCGTCAGACAACCAAGCTGCCCTTTTTGGTTGTAGATGACTGCAGTAGATGACTGCAGTAGATAACTGCAGTAGATGACTGCAGTAGATAACTGCAGTATATAACTGCAGCAGATAATTGCCACATAACGAGGTATGATACAAGATGTCATTACATGACAGTTTTATATGTTTTTATAATGACTTTTTGAATTATGTCCGTTTCGGCGGTCATTATTTGACAGTAAAATATTCTTTGTCTTTATGTGGCGATGTAGAGACTATCACATAAGGACTTATGTATTTGCATGTCATTATGTGACAGTATTTTTGTACCTACATAATGACTTAGGACTACATAATTTGGACTGCATTTTTGTCTATTTTGGCGTTCCATAGATGTTTCGTTCAAAGGACCTTCTCCTCCTCACAAATGCTGTAGTGTTCTTTGAAAGATCTTTCTTTGTCCAATTTTCAAATGTTGAAAGCAGCATTAAGCGTTGGGAAATTTCAGTTTTTGATGTAAACTATTGTTTTTAACGTGTCCTGCCGCCTTGCATGAGTTTTTATAAGAACAAATTCTTCCTTGGACAATATACTCTGTGTAATTTACACTAGAGACCCTATAGTGGGAGAGATTGGCCAACCATTGTTCTCAGATACGCATTCTGATTGGACGAAATGTATGGGCACCATTTTGGAGCCAAAGTACGAGCTTGCAAGATCATGTGTAGCCTATGTACATTCGAGAAGTTGCGCAGGCTGTACTGTATGTACGGCCGGACATATCCGTATCCTATGTAAGATAGACATGCTTTGTTTCCAAAATTGCGGCCAGGTTGTGCTGCATTTGGATGCACGAACAGACCAGAAAGTCTACAAGTTGTATAGATTCCCATCCTGTACAAAAAGAAGGCTTCGGTGGGCTGTAAAAATTAGAAGGTTCAATTGGAATCCATCAAATAGCGATCGCTTATGCGACGTAACTTTACAGTATACAACTTAGTAATACATGTAGGCCTAACGTTAGAGTAGGCTTAGCCTTAGAGTTAGATTACGACGTTCTGTACAAGGCCTAGCCTATACCGTATACGGCGGTTCCATCTTTATATTCCGACTGCTTGATATTCCAACACATAAACCCAAATACAACTCCTAACCCTTTGGCCTAACCAGCTAACCCTAATCCTAACCCTATTGGAGAGTTGTCGGAACATCCCCATAGAGACTTTGGAATACCAGAGCTGCAGTCCCCAGTCATAGGTGCAGGAGTAGTGGCGTATTTAGGGGGGCCATTGAGCCATACCCCCACCCAATGCCATTTTTTTTTACTTCCTAAAGATACGTAAAGTTTTAAACACAAATTTTACTGCAAATGGTAGCATATGTAGCACCAGATTGCATGTAAGGACACCTACTTTTTAAAAAATTTTCAAAGGGAAGGGGGCACTCCATTGGGGCATGGTTCCCCCTCACAGTCACTGATGCCGATGTTTTTGTTTTTAGTTCCTTAAAATACGTCAATTTTTTAACACAAATTTTAATTCAAATGTAGCCTATGTGGCACAAGATTGCATGTAAGGACACCCAATTTTCTAAAATTTTCAAAGGGAAGGGGACACAATAACAGATCAAACATTGCTCCTGGATCTATTAGTAACAAGAGAAAACTGAAACATTTGTGTAACTTTGACTTTGATGTAGTTTTTTACATGGAATACACCCTGGTCAGTCACAATTTTATAAAACCTAGGCCTAGGCCCATGGGCGTCAATCCTGGGGGGACAGGGGGACACGTCCCCCCACACACACATTTTGGAAAACACCCATTGACTTAAGATTTTTACACAGTAAATTTTTGACAAAAGTGGCCATGTCCCCCCACACTCGATTAAAGATTGACGCCCATGCCTAGGCCTTTCCATAAAATAAAAAAGTCTCACTAGGAAGTGCTCCCCTATATTTACCCCTTCCCCCAGACCTCTCCTGAATCTTTCACTAAATAATGAAAACTCTTAAATGGTTAGTTCAACTTGCTTGAACTTACCGAAAAAAGGACCATTTTGCATGTATGCCATTCTGCATTAACGTACTAGTAGTTTTCTTAGAAAGAAGGGGTAGACCCACCCCAGAATAGACCCCCCCTTACAAGCACAAAAATAAGACGCACTAAAATGAGATTTTTTAAATAAAATCACTTTTAAAACTGTCAATAGCATACACCATTCTGCATTTTCGTCACTTCGTATTAGCAAAAGTTACCCAAAATGGAGGGTGTTATCCCCTACCTCTAGACCCCTCCCAGGACGGCTTTTCTTGCACTGGGTGACAACTAAAGGATCAGGCAGACAGTGCCAGCCAGAGTCAACCGATACGAATGATGTCCACAAGAGAACAGAACGCTGTAACTCACTTTGTTTTACATTTTGTACGGAAAACTGTACGCACACAGTGTATATGATATCTGGCCATAGTTAACATTTGGTTCCAAAATGGCGCCCATGAAATAAGTTGGCCAATCTCTCCCACTATAGGGTCTCTAATTTACACTTACGTGGCCATTTATTCAGCAAACAGAGAGAAACCTACTATTAATGAAGTTCTGACAAAGCCTATTCTGTTGGAACTTCTGTAAATTTACAGATGTTCACTCATAGTTTTGTGGTAATCTGTTTAATGTCACTTCTTAGACAGAACTGACTGGAAATTTATGCACCTGGCTGGAAATTATCTTAACTTACATTTCATACGAAAATAATCTGTTTTGTAAAAATTCACGAAGCCGATGTTTTTTCACTATCTGAAACTATGTGAGATGGTAACTGGAAGTACCGTCAGGGTGATAATATACATCTGCTACAAGAGTGTTTGTACTATGCACTTCAGTAATTCTAGTACAAATCTCAAAATACTGTAATATTATGCGATAAAACATTTTTTCCTTTAAGATGATTCCTGCTTCATAACATGACGTAGTTTGTATCCAAGTAATAAAATCATTACCTGCAATGCTTGAAAATGTTTACAACCGATATATCTGCATTCTGTGACATGATAGTTAATTTGTAAACGATGATTACACCCGTCAAGAATTGTTGTAGTAAGCAAAGAAAAAAATCTCTGTAGTATACATTTTTCAACCCATTGCATTGTACCTGATTATGCGCTATAAGACCTGAAGATATTAGGTTCAAGACTTACTTGGAAATACCATTTTCGTCTAGCACTTAATCGTGTTTCATGCTTGCACATTTTGTGTGCCTTTGAAAAGTGTAATAAATTCTTTTCTTACCAGGTTGTTCACTGTCCACTGTGTTTGCATCATTCCACACTAGTCTAAGCTTTGCTTCAAGAAATTGCTGACTTTCCCTGTATGCGTACTGGATCCCAGTCAAGTTAACATTCCCCAACGTACATATGAAAGAAAACAAACAAAAACTCCATAGGCGATGGAGAATGAGGGCTTTTAGGCAATGTAATTAATTTAGTAATCAATTTTAAATTTAATCCATGTAGTCAACGTTAAACGCTAACAAACATAACGAAGGCATCGTATTGAATTCAGTTTGTAATGGGCACACTAAAAACAACTTTTATGTATTCAGTAAGACGAAGGCTATCACTTTCTATAAACCAAAAAGCATACATCCAGGTTAGTGAAAAAATGCCCAGGTAAGAAACATAAAGGTATTATCACCCAACTTTTCCTATGAAAGAAATAGTTACAAGTTGCACACTTATGAAAAAAAAAATGTGTTTACCCTTTTCACCGCCCCCGTTAAATCAGTTGGATTATTGCAAAGACTGTCGATCTACAAGGCACCTGATGTTTGTTTGGTTCATTGTGGGACGTTAAATGGGGCACATGAATTAAACCGTGGTAACTTTAATTGATGATGTTGGGAAACAATACAACACCTTAAAACTCACGGTTCACCAACACGGATAACAGCTTTGGATTATGCGTCTTTAATCAAGTACATCCCATAATGCAATAGAGAAATGTGTGATGTGTTTTTTCACTACGTGAGTGTGCAGACAAACCTCTTCAATAATTGGTCTTTCAAGATCAATTTGTAGTGGAAAGAGTGAAATTAATGGGATATACTACATTCATAAAGCTCTTATATATTGAGAAACCCACTTGAAGCAACAAAAGACAATCATGATGGAGCTAAAGTTGGAGAACAATTTAAAAAATGGGGTAAATACCGCTTTCGCTTCGCAAGTAACGGTGAAGGTGATATTGTCATTAGATGTCAACGTTGCTTTCGCTACGAACTCCACCTCGGCACAGCACTTCTCTTTTACTGTCAAGTGGCATCGGTAGTTCTGTGAGGAAATGTTTAACAAGATAACTATATGATATGACATAAATGAGATAAGAGACGCCAATGAGAAAATTCTTTTTGAAAGGATATAGCTCAATCGGAGTTCTGTTTACGTGAAGCCTATAGGGTGAGCATCTGGACTTTCTGTGAGGAAATGGTAAACGACAAATAGTACAGGACAAATCTATGCAAAATATCAGTTCTTCGAAAGAGCGAAATGGAAATGGGCTATTCACAGTATGCTTATTTACCTTCGTGAGAGGGCTTAAAGTGACTTTTGCTAACTTTGTTCTTATGTAACTTTGCAATGAATGATCAACTTTATGTGATTACTAAACTTTTTGGTGAAGTACAGTACCAGGAGTGACGGTAATGTTGTTCCACCAGATGAAAGGTGGAGTGAGGGAGGGAGTGGGGAGCTGTTGTTACAATAGTTCCGCACATGGTTAACATTCCACACACCATTTGACTAATCAACACCAAATATGTGTAAGATGTCATCTAGTTAAATTGGTATCTTTGTATAATTAGAAGACCCCGGTGCTAACCTTTCCAGTACCAAGCAATTACCTACAAGGAATACACCTTATATGTTTGTTAATACAAAGACATTAACCGGATTCGATTCAAAGATTTGCAAAGTATGCAGAATAGTTTGATGACCATGCAAAAAATGTTTACAAAGTAAACCCAAAAGGAGCACGTATTTGTAAATAGTAACATTGGGTAAATTTAGTCCAATAATTGTAGATTAATGGGTTTCCTAAGATGCTTGTGACCCAATGATTGGTACCCAGCTTCTCAGATCTTACCCAATTCCTAACAATTATTGGGCAAACTTAAAACAAATTCGATATTTTTACGGACGTGGTCAGAATTGGTAAACTTTTCATGAAATGTTTACAGTGCACAGTGTTTTCTCTATAGTAAAACTTTATACCATTCAACTAACGTAGTATATGTTTACGAAATTTACTTTAAAGGTAAGAGTTTTAGCAAATATGCACAGAACCGTGAATTTAACTAAAAGCATTTTCTATGCTTTTGTCTTCTAGTATCTGCAAGTCGTTCTCGAACCTAATATAAATAGGACAAAGAAATGGTGATCATATTTTGGAAACACAATTGTTTCAAATGAGGTTACCTAAAGTGGGGGGGGGGGGGGTACAGTTGAAAGGGTGAATAACTACGCATTGTAAGAGAAGACGGTTTTCCAGGCAAGAACTCGTAGATGTTTAAACGGAGAAGCTGAATTCTTGAAAGTGATTATTTTCTAGTGTGTTAAAATGTATTGTGGATAATAATATTCTTATAATCAAGTACCATTGAGTGGGACTTCTTCAGTGCAAGACAAAATCGTATTGAAACACTTTTTAGACTGACAAAACTCCTTTTGGGGCAAAGTTTCCAAATTAATAACATTTTCAAACCCCCCCCCCCTTGACTACGGGCCTACTTCAAGATAGTTTGACCACAGGCGCTCGACGCTAGCAATATAGACTGGCCAAGAGTGTTTACAGTAACTGCATAGCCTACACTTTTGACCTACACTTTAAGTCTATACTAGCGCTCGGTACTATACAATATACAGTAACTGCGAAGCTACACTCTTGGCCAGCCTATATTAGTACCGAGCGCCTGTGAGTTAGACAACATGAATGGACAGTATTTATTTCCCTAGTTATTCCTGTGGTAGACCACCTTGTGGATGTATGAAGGTCAATTAGTGCACAATTCAAGTTTTCAGAATAATCTATCCTAAGGCTTATTTCCGCATAAAACTGTATCTACATTCGTAGGGCAGGGAGGTAGCACGTCCACACGGAAAAAACAGAAAGTTAATTTCTATCTAAAAATAGTACCATAAAATGCGACGTAAAATATTCAAGCGAACGAAGTAAGAATCATGTAAATCGTTGCACGAACAGTTAATATATGAATATTTTTGTAATATAATTCTAGTCAGTTCTGGCGACATTCAATATCACTATACCTTGGAACAGAATGAAACAGTACGTACATGTATGCAAACGCGTGATACGGGCATATAATTAAACAGCACGGCCTGCAGAGCATCTAGTGGAACTAGAAAGTGGCTGAGCTGTTGCTGGCTGAGCTGTAAAGTGACTGAGCTGCAAGAGGACTTGGATATGTTGTATAAATGGTCTTGTGATTGGCAAATGTTTTTCAATTCACAGAAGTGTAAGTGTCTTCACTTTGGTCGTTCAAATGTTCAAGCTAGTTATTTTGTAGGTGGTGTTTAAGTTGAAGCCATGCATGAGTATGAGAAAGATTTAGGTGTGCTTATTAATAAATCGTTGAGTCCCAGTAGACAGTGTGCCAAAGCTGTAAGCACTGCTAATAAGGTACTTGGTATTATTAACAGAACCTATGACTGTAATAGTAGTAGTAATATCCTTAGATTGTATGTCTCTAGTCAGACCACATCTTGAGTACTGTTGTCAGGCGTGGCGCCCTTATCTCCAGAAGGACATGGATAATATTGAGAAAACACAACGTCGTGCAACAAAAATGATTGACCTGAGCTATCTACTCTCAGTTATGATCATAGGCTTGAGCGAACCGGTCCAGTTTCACTAGAAATGCGTAGACTTAGAGCTGACCTGATAGAGCTTTTAAAATTGTTAAGGGACTAGAAAATGTAGATCAGTCAGTCTTTTTCAACTTGTCAGAAGATAGTAGAACTAGAGGCCACCAGCTAAAATTCCAGTGCTACTGTCGACTGGATATTAGGAAATACTTTTTTAGCCAACGTACGTAGGCCTATTATTACAGAACTTGGAACAACTTGCCACAGGGAAGCTATTACTGCTACAACGGTCAATCAGTTCAAGAGTGAAATTGATCCTACTCTAGGGAAAAGACGGGGCTCTATACATAAGCCAGAAACGGCTGTCTGCCCCAGTTTTTACGACCCCATCGGCAGTCTCTGCCGGTGGGCTCCGGTGAGTTGCGGTAACTGTTACTTGGATTGTAAAGGCAAATGCACAAGCTCCACACAATGCAAACAATGTAGTCTACTACGCTGTTGAAAAGCTGTTCTCACTCTTCATTCACAACTCTCAGCCAATCGCAGCCGACGATACCAAAACGTCACACATACACACCCTCATACATATTAAACATGTACGATAGGTTTCAGAATTCGCACTCGGAACTTCGCAAGAAATACCACATTTTCGGAATGAGCTGGGTCGTTTTCAATAGATAGTGAAGTACTATATCATTTTTAAAAGATTAAACAATAAAGCTCCGTTTGAATGAAGTACTATGATGCTTTCAACTTTAAGAAATATCAAAAAAGAAATATGTGTCCAACTTCATGACGGCGAAAAGCTGAAGCTAAACTAATAGTGTAGGTGCCTACAAAATGTGACTATAAAATCTTGTGAAAGCAAGGCTAAAATAAATCGTTATTTTCGGGATGAGCTAGGTGGTTAAATTCAGTAAATTTTATATCGGTTGAAAGAAAATGAAATGAAGATTCTTAATCTGTATGAATAAAAATGTTTAATTCACAAAATGATTATTAAAATTGAAATTTACTGTGTACTCAACATTTGAAACCTCTTAAAATCCCGCCAAAGTAAGAGATTTGTGCTGATTAAGTCTGCTAAGAAAGTATGAAAATTTAAAATATTGCAGGCGTGGATCCAGGATTTTGAGAAAGGGGGCGTACACACCGTCGGTCGAGGTCGACGAGCGGGCGCCGAAGGCGCTAAGCCAAGGTGGGGGTTTTTTTGGTGTGGGGGGGGGGGCAGTTACCCAAGAAAATTTGAATTCTAGATGCGCTTAGATGTCATTTCCGAGCATCTGGGAAGCATATTTTCCATATCTATTTGCTCATTTTTTCGGAGTAAAAAAAATCGTTGGTCAAAAAATGGTTGGTCATCGAAAAAAAGGGGGGCGTGCACCGGGTGCGCCCCACCTGGATCCGCGTCTGTATTAGGATATATTACTTTACTACAACATTTTTCGTTAGGAACCATTTAATTAAGCATTTTCGAAAAGGCCTCCCTACTACAGCATAGGTCAGATTTTAGCCGGTTCAGGCAGGGCCTCTGAAGACACGCGTGCGCCATGGCATTTTACACACTGTTTTCAAAGCAGCAACAAGTCGTCGAAGGAGCTCGCAAAAATAACACATTTTTGGTAAGATAGCCCAGCAACTGGACAAATTGTTCATAATATCTGATTATTTATGTTCATTTTGTGTATCTGAAGTGTATTTTGAATCCTGAATAAAAGGGTGAACAGGTATGTGAGATTTTGAAGTATTTCTGTGTACGCAATTGTTCGTGAGAGTATGTCGTCGCTCTGTCAGTGTGTGTGTGTGTGTGTGTGTGTGTGGACATGCTAAGGGAGGTGGTATTAGCTAATAACACCTCCCTGCGTAGAGTCACTTACGACCGTGATAATTATTACGTACGTACGTAATAATTATCACGTAGGTACGTAACAATATCACGTTCGTAAGTAAAAAAAATTAGTTTTTACCATGTCCTATCTAGAGCTTCGTTTATTCTGCTTTCTGGAAGAGAGCGATCTGTAGGAATAACCATACTGGTACATCGCAGACTACGGATAATTTTAAGACTACGTGAATGATTTTAAAAGACTCTCTCATAAACCAAAACCTGAGATGAGAAATTATGGTTTCTCAAGCATCTTAGAATGGAGCAAATCGCACCCCAAAGCACAAATTGGTACATCGACCTTTCTGAGTATTATTTGCATGAGCCAGCACAGGAGAAAATTTGAAACCCAACTGCACACATTGATAAGGTCTGCGTTTTCACACTTTTTCTTTTAATTTTATAGTGAAGAAAGCAATCAAGGGGCAACTTAAGGAGCTGCGTACCGCATACAGAACCTCATTAGCTTCCTGCAACTATTGCGATGAAGTTAGCACAATTTGTTGTTAGAATCGAAGGACAGGGTCATCCAACAGAGTGTTGTGTCAGAAGGAATTTTTAATATTTTGAATTTCCGTGCGGTTTGGCAACTCCGTTGTGTACCGTGTGTTACTTTTCATTTTGATAGCTTTAGCCCATACATAATGATTGACTCTTTTTGGTTTACAAAATATGAACAGGTTTCTTCTGTATGTGGAATACTCTCAGTGTCAATGCAAAACAAATTTACTGAACGTCTTGACGTCTATAGGACACCCGTATTCTCAGAAACACAAAGAGTGTGTTCCCACTCGCATACGAGCACGAGATCAGATCCGGATCTGACTCCGCGTAGGGGATCAATTTGCAAGTGGGAACGCTCTCGTTTCCCGAATCAAATCTCGAGAGCTTGATCGCCCCTTCCAGGAGGATCAGACCGAGCGCAGGCGATCGAAAAAAAAAGCGGGGACACAACGGCGGATCAATGTGACTCGAGAGAGCGTTGTAGCTTTCGCTAGGCTTATATGCTGTGCAAATGGACAGCAGCATTGTATTGTACACACTAAGCTACGAAAGTTGTAGCACAGGGCCCGTAGTCTTGATCTGGTATCCTACGCTACACAAACTTATGTAAACAAGCAGCATGACTCTTGCGTTCTATTCACAACGTTTTCCAACTGACTGAAGTTAGGGGATCAGTATCGGGGGATCAAGTGGGAACACGACTTCAACGTTCCTATGTTTTTACTATCAGGGCAAACGAAATGAGTGTGCAAAGTATTAAAACAAACTTTTCCAGCATTATTGCTTTGAGAAAATGTTCTTATAAACTGATTGCATGAGTTTATTATTCAATCGTTAGAAAATTTGAAGGTATATGGACTTCTCTGGCCTGGACTCGCATACATCGGAAAATAAAATAGAGCTCTGTCATTCATTGTCTTTCCAATCTTTTGGAATATTCAGAGATTTTCACTGACATCTTCGCACCACCCCGGGTTTTGGCCCATTTTATAAGAACTTTCATGCAATCAGACTTGATCTAAGCGTAACTCTTTGTGGGCTGTGGAGAGAAAAGCTTAGATGGAGTACATTTTAAGGAAAAATGAAGAGAAAAGAGAAACTTGAAACGTGCTTGTGTGAAAAGCACGACGAAATCAGTATACTAAGAACAAGAACTTCCAGGCATGAATTGAAAGTCTTTAACATCGTACGCGCTTAATCACCTGCAAAAGAGATGTGTCGTCCATTATGATAATTGGAAACGTGCAGAACTCTCGTGTGGTTATTGAATCTTTGACGGGAGGAAGTCCAAGTTTCACCCACCTAGAACTTGTCTTTAGGTAGATTGCAAGTGAAATATACACGACATTACAGGAATCACACTGGATTCAAAGCACTTTGTTCCTGATACCCCCGATTTTATTAACAATCTGGAATCCTTCTCCAGCACTGGCAAAATTCCAAAAGGGAGTCTTCTGGTTTCCTGTGACGTGATAGTCATGTTCCCAATATAGATAATTCACTAGGTCTGAGAGACGTTAGAGAGACCCTTGTCAGTAGAAGAGATGGTAAACTAAGTACTCGGTGCATTTTAAAGTCTGTCGAGATCTGCCTTACCCACAATAATTTCATTTTAGCAGCATAATCTTCAGATACATTGTACTCCCATGCATGGTTCCAAAAATGCTTGTAGCTAGGCTGATTTGGTTATAAACTACATCGATAAGATTGGTTATGAACTGCCGAAGGTCGTTTCTCTTCTTAGAACAGGTGGAGGTACAGGGATGATAGTTTTGAAATATTAAGGCATGGTTATGAAGCCTTGGGAGGGTTTACGGATTTTATTAATTCTATTTGAACTTTAATCGAGTTTGGTGTCAGATCTTCTTACAGTAATGTAGAATTTCATGTTCATCTTAAAGAAGGGCTTGTATATATAGGAGTTTCTGCGAAGCCCACCGATGGGCACCTTTATCTTTGTACCGACAATGCCCACAATTTGAAAAGGTTGGAAAAATTGACTGCACTCAGCTCTTAAAAATTTACCATGGGCGTAGATCCTGCGGGGATAGGGGGATATATCCCCCAACATTTGACTGGAGGCCCATGTAGTCATCCCCCCATGTTACAGTCTACAGATACGTGTATGGAAAATACATTTTATTCTTCATGTTCGGAAGAAATTCTTTTAGCTCGGCTTCATTTTCTATCACAAATGTTTATCAAACTATCAAAATTTTAGCAAATCCTTCGCAAACTATCAAAATTTTCGCGCGCTTCAAACCTTACGTCAGTGTTTGCCTTATTATCAATATCTTCCGATTGCAGCTTTCGGAAAAGCACAGCAGCGAAAAAGGTGAAAGTTTACAAATTAACAGTAAAAGGCTGGCTTATGGCAGTGGCACGTAAGTTTGTTGGGCAATTGGAAGTATCTCGACGCAGAGCCTGAATGCAAGTTTTGTCATGGAAATCTTATTTAATGAAAAATTTCGGCGCGCTTCTCGCGCATTCATCACGATTTGCACTACATGTCATGACCATTATTAAGGTAATAATACATGAAACTATTCTGATCACACTTTCCGAAGAACAGAGATACAACTCCAAACATCTGTGGGACCTCGCATCAATATGGGATCTTTCAATCTAATATGTAGCATGATGTGGAAGGTTGAAAGTACGTATCTGCCATTATACAGTTTTCAAATATTTTTACCGAGTGAAGGGGCGTCGCCAGAGCATTTATCATGAGGGGATGGTGCCGTATTTGCCGACTGAGAAGAAAGAAATGTCGACTGAAAGTGTTGATAAGAGATGAAAACCGTTAGTCCAACCGGTAGTGTTCCAGCAGGGGTGCACCAGGATTTGCCCAAGTGGGGGGGGGGGGACGACCCGAAGCCTCGACAGCCCCGATGCCGTCGAGGGGTTGGTAAGGGGAGAGTTGAAGAAAACCTGTGTACTATACCATGTCATTGCAGGGCATATATTGCATAAAATTTTGTATATACTAAAGGAAAATAGTTCCGCCCGATTTAAGATTTTTCCCCAAATCTAAACTGTGAAATTGCAAAGCGCGCGAAGCGCGCGAAACTTCTGGGTAGGCTAACGCTAAAAAGAATCTGTACTTGTTTAAAGCTTATATAGGTCAATCAGTGGCTGTCACGGTCATTTTAGAAACTCCTTCCTTGATTTGAATGACCTTAGCGTGACAGTTGTAGTCGTGTGATGCAGGCTTATTGTTTAAGGTGTCGCTGAGAAATCCGAGACGAAAGTATGTTCCTCACGCCCAGGCAATTGGAACATGCTAGTTATGCGAGTTACGTAATAAAGTATGCAGGGTTGGAGTAGGGTGAAAATGCTCAATTTGTAGGCACTGGTTTACAAGCTTCGAAGGCGACCACACCTAAATCCCAAAGGTCTGTTAGTCCAGGGCAAAATTGCCGGGAGTGGCTATGTATGACAGTACTAAGGGGATATGAGCTCCGGTATAAGTTCTCCTCGAGTGGGTTCTCGGAGACGATGAGATGAGCTCTTCGCCATAAGGTCGGAGTTACCAGTCAGCACTTTTTCACGTGAGTTTTAGAATTTGTTATTTTCAAGTATTTTGCACGTTTTGGAGGAAGAAATACGGGTAAAACGTAGAGTCGTGTACTATAACTAGAAATTATATTAAAGTGGACCAAGAAGTGTTTTTCGTGTAAGTAATTACCAGACAAGTTTTGCCGCACATTTTTCGTTGGAACTTGTAGGGATTGAGGGGCCACAAATTTTGACAAGAATTGTTTATCGTATGTTAAAGTATTATAGCAACGGAGAAGTGTAGTAATTGTTCCCACTTAAAGTAATTGTGGAGAGAAAGACGAACTTAGGCAATATTTTGCAGGTAGTAGTATGTGAGTGTTCCAAGAAAAGATAATTAAAATCCTGACTTGTTAAGTTTTAGGGGCATTCATAAGCAGTGCGAAGTTGTTGTATTTGAAGGAAAATGCATTTATCATGTGTTGCATTGGGGGAAAAAGTTAATATTAACATTTTGAATGTATAAGTGAGCTTATACAAGGACATGTATTTCAAAACAAGTTATGTGTCTAAAAATGAGTTCCCATTAGTAAAATTCCGGGTTGTTTCTTTGCAGCCTGCTTTTTGGAGTTATGTTGAAGCCAGAGAGGCCATTTTTCTGTTGGTGACGAGATACGCCACGCCTTAGCTTATGTTGCGGACCCAGGGGAGTCCAGCAGTTAAATTTATGCACTTCGTTGAATTTCACCTTAATTTCGACAGTGGTGCGACGTATGTTATAAGTTTCAAGTTTGTCATATATTTCAAGTTACTGAGGCACACCGTGGAAGACAGGAAATCCACACGTGATGTAAACCCATTTTGTCAAGACCAAGAGATATTTTTATTACTTATTTCAATATACTTTCAGTTTATTTCTTCATAAACTTCGATGTTGTTTTTACTCTGAGTACATGGAAGAACCCTGGCGGATGTGGGATCGGCGCGATTCCCATGTCACAAATGGGGGCCTATCCGGGAATTTAACTCATCGAATGACAAAATAACTGGAATAACTGTAAATTTGAACCGTGAACTGTTAATGTAAATGTGGTGAAAACGGACAGGGAAAAAGAAAAGCATTTTTCAGTTAGAAAGTGAGAGGTTCTTTGTCAAAATACCAAAAACCAGCAGAAGACTTTGTATATTTGAAATGCATGTTGTGCTATATTGTTCTGCAGGATGGGATGAAATTTCATATTTTGACTGAAACAGCGAATGTTCTTTTCTTATACCTTGTTTATATAAATGCCTGTGAGATTTGTATTCTAATGGTTATTATTTCATTCTTTGTAGGTAACCCTGACTGAGGCGACTAAAGGGCTCATCTCCGCTCTACATACCCGAGGATACTGCCGGTCTAAAGCACATGATTTCCAGATTGGTATGTAAAGAAATTTTGTTAAAGGTGCTTTAATTCCCATGTGCTGTCATATAGGAATGTATTGGTTTAACTTTGGGTTAGTGATACTAATTCTTGCAGGAGTGGTCAGTTGCGAGTCAAGGCAAAAATTTGTCAGTCCAAACTCAGGTCGAGTCATGGAGGTCCTCCTAGATAAATTGTCCTCATTAGGAATAAAAATGGGGTTAAAAGGAGAGGAGTTGCAAAGGTTTGTGGAAAAGGAAAGGGACATGGTTAGAGAAGAACAGGTAAGGGAAAGGCAAGAGCGTGAAGCGGAAAGGGAAGAGAGAGCTAAAGCACTGGAACTTCAATTACAAATTGAGGAGGCAAAAGTTAGGCAAAGGGAGCTAGAAAAAGATGAACCGGGTAGAGAATCTGACGTTAAGCCTAAGTCCACCCACATTAAGTGTCCCAAACTGCCGTCATTTGTTGAGGGAACAGATAATATGGATGCTTACCTTACTCGTTTTGAGCGCTACGCAAAGGTACGAGGTTGGGAAAAATCTGATTGGGCAATAAATCTTAGTACTTTACTCACTGGCAAAGGGTTACTAGTGTATTACAGTCTGAGCGACTCGCAAGCAGCTGCGTATGATGAGTTGAAAACTGCGTTACTTAGGCGTTATGAACTTACGGAGGAAGGATTCCGGAAACAATTTAGAACAAGCAAACCGGAGCAAGGCGAAACGGCGGTACAGTACGTAACTAGATTAGAGAAAAGTTTGAAAAGATGGATACAGTTATCAAATACGAAAGAAACATATGAGGGCTTATTTGATTTACTGATGCGTGACCAGTTCCTTCATAGCTGTCCGAGGGACTTATCATTGCACATAAGGGAAAGACAACCAAAAGTCATTAAACAATTGGCAGCGATTGCAGACCAGTATATTTTAGGACATCGTAGTTGGTACCCAAATCCAAGAGATGGGAATAAAAATAGGCAACAGGATCCGAAGATTGAAAAGTCAGACAAAGCTCCTGTAGAATTAGGTACTCGACAGAATAAACCTAAAGGATCGGGGGATTTTAAACGGAATGCTACGTGTTATGTGTGTGGTGCACGCGGGCATCTAGCACGTGAATGTCCTAAGCGCAATATGCTGGCAGCAATGATAGACAAATGGTCTTGGGAGACAAATGAAGAGGGTAATGTGGAAGAGGTTGGAAATATTCCGCAACCTGAAACATTAGGGTTTATGGATATCAAGAACACTGACCCTCATGTGGTACAGGCACGTCAAAATGGGTGTTTTACATTGCAGTGTGGGCTAGAGATTCCAATACTAGGGGCTTCGTGCAACCCATTAGATCTAAATGACCCGACAATGCCAGTAAAAAGAGGTTTGGTAGGGAACCGTCAGGTGAACGTGTTACGCGACACAGGGTGCAAGGGAGCCGTTGTAGCAGAGAAGTTTGTGAGTCCCTCTCAATTTACAGGTGAATACAAAATTTGCACATTTATGGATAGGACACTAGTGGTTAAGTATCCCATAGCAGAAATAAATGTGAAAACTCCGTTTTATACAGGAAAACTTCAGGCAGTGTGTATGAAGACTCCAATATGTGACTTAGTCCTCGGGAATAATATTTCAGGGGTGAAGGGACCATATTTTGATGAAGACAAGCCTGAGGGCCAAGCGTTAGAGCAAAAACAAGCTGAAACACCGTTGGGGGATGTTAATGTTAGCAAACCTGTGGGACTAGGTAACGAGGGTACTAAACCTCATCCTGAAGCTGTGGAAAATAAGAGGGAACCACTGGAAGTTGTGGGAGCAGTACAAACTAGACAACAGAAAATTGATGAAAGAAAGCCAACAAAACCTTTAATAGTTACTCAGGCAGATGATAGGATAATAACACCAGAAAACCTTAAGGTAAAACAACAGGATGATAAGACATTGCATAGAATAAGACAGTTAGCCATGTCGGAACGAAAGGACAGAGAGCTAGGGAAGAGTAATTATGTCGTAAAAGATGGGATCATATATAGAGAGTTTGAATCACCGAAAGTTGAATATGGGGATAGTTTTTGTCAATTACTTGTTCCATTGGAATTGCGGAAAAAAGTTCTTACCCTCGCTCATGAATCTGTTTTAGGGGGTCATCAGGGAACAAAGAGAACATTAGATAAAATACTGACCAACTTCTATTGGCCTGGGATAGGAGCTGATGTAAGAAGATTTTGCCAGTCATGTGATGTCTGTCAGAGAACGATTACAAAAGGGAGAGTACCCAAAGTTCCGTTAGGAGACATGCCAATTATAGATACACCATTTGAAAGAATAGCTATAGATCTGGTTGGTCCTATTAAGCCAGCAACAGATAGGGGACATAGGTATATTTTAGTCCTCATGGACTACGCCACTAGGTATCCCGAGGCACTGCCTTTACGGAATATAGATACAGAAACCGTGGCAGAACAATTGTTAGGGGTTTATAGTAGGTTAGGTATCCCGCGAGAAGTATTAACAGATCAGGGAAGTCAATTTGTTTCAAGGGTCATGAAGGAAATAAATCGCTTACTATCCATTCACCCGTTAACTACAACGCCTTATCACGCAATGTGTAATGGCCTCGTAGAACGTTTCAATGGAACCTTGAAAAATATGCTTCGAAAGATGTGTGAAGAAAGACCCAAAGATTGGGACAGGTACATCAACCCATTACTGTTCGCGTATCGCGAAACCACTCACCCCAGTACAGGCTTTTCGCCTTTTGAATTATTGCTAGGGAGAACAGTGAGGGGTCCCATGTCCATTCTAAAGGAGTTGTGGACAAATTCCCAAAATGAAAGAGAAACGAAAACTACATACCAGTATGTTGTCGATTTACAGGAAAGGTTGGAAAAGACTTGTGAATTGGCCAGAGCCGAAATGAAAAAGGCTAAGGTTAAGAATAAAAGGTATTATGACAGGAAAGCGAAAACAAGGACTTTCAAAGAAGGAGATGAGGTACTGTTGTTAATCCCCACGGAATCCAACAAACTTTTGATGCAGTGGAAGGGTCCTTACAAGATTGAGGCAAAGTTAAATCCTTATAATTATAGACTTAATTTGGGCCATAGGAGGCAAACTTACCACGCCAACTTGATAAAGAAATACCACCGAAGGAAGGAAAACGAACCAGAAATGAGGGGAGAATCGGCCTTTGAAGTAGTCGCGGCTGCAATGATAGAGGGTGATAGCAATGAGGGGGAGGAAGTAGTAGAAGATCTATTGTATTTTCCAACACTGGAATCAAAGGAAGCGGTAGATGATGTGCATATTAATGTGGGGTTAACTGAAGAACAGATTAACCAGATTAAAAGAATTTTGGGAAGCTTCAGGGACGTGTTAACAGATATCCCCGGGAAAACCAATCTAGGTCAACACGTTATTAAGGTGAGTGATGAAACCCCAATAAAATGCAAACCGTACCCAATACCCCATGCATTACGCAAAGAGGTGGAAATTGAAATACAAAATATGATTAAGATGGGTGTAGTGAAACGGTGCGAACCGAACTGCGAGTATGCATTTCCGTTGGTTGCGGTGCGCAAAACAGATGGTACTCTGCGCAATTGCGTAGACATGCGTAGGCTCAATCAAATAACACTGGTAGACGCAGAACCTATACCTGACCAGGAAGAGATATTTGCTTTGCTGTCTAATGATCTATACTTTACAAAACTGGATCTCAGTAAAGGATATTGGCAGGTTCCTTTAGAGGAAGGGTCTAAGAAATATACCACCTTTGTAACACACGGAGGCTTGTACCAATTTCAGACTTTACCTTTCGGATTAATTAATTCGGCTGCATCATTTAGTAGGATTATGAGGTTATTATTGCAGGGCATGCAAGGGGTGCACAATTACATAGATGACATTTTGATACATTCTCCCACTTGGGAAGAGCATGTGCGTAACATTACTGAGGTTTTTAAAAGGCTCAGGGATGCTCGGCTTACTGCGCGACCTTCTAAATGCTACATAGGGTACGAACAGATTGAATTTCTAGGGCATGTAGTAGGAAAAGGCCATATGAGACCTAAGCCTGATAAGGTAGAAGCGATCAAGCAAGCTAAAAGACCATTAACCAAGACACAACTTAGATCATTTTTAGGATTTGCTGGATATTATCGCAGATTTATACCCAATTTTGCGGCAGTGGCCTGCCCATTGACAGATTGTACGAAGAAAGGAAAACCAAATAAAATAGTGTGGGAAGATAGTCAGGAGAAAGCTTTCCGAGCGTTGAAATACAAATTAACTACACAACCAATTTTGCACTTGCCAAATTTACAAAAGGAATTTATTTTAAGGAGTGATGCATCGGAAATAGGCGTAGGTGCAGTGTTACTTCAGGAAGATGAGGGAGAATATTTCCCAGTTGCTTTTGCGAGTAAGAAGCTCAACAAGGCACAGAGAGCGTATTCTGTCATAGAAAAAGAATGCTTTGCAATTGTATGGGGGGTACAAAAATTTGAGACCTTCTTGCTTGGGAGAGAGTTCGTAATCCAGACAGACCACCAGCCACTGGCCTGTCTTAAAAAGAAGAAAATAGGGAATGGCAGGGTATTGCGTTGGGCACTGGCCTTGCAACCTTTCTGTTATAGGTTAGAAGTCATTAAAGGTAAAGATAATGTAGGAGCCGATTACATGAGCCGCACCTAAGACTTAGGGAAAAGGTCATTTTCCTATGTCTTAGTGAAAATCCTTCCAAGTATTTTCCTATTTAAGGGGGGAGGGAATTGTCACGGTCATTTTAGAAACTCCTTCCTTGATTTGAATGACCTTAGCGTGACAGTTGTAGTCGTGTGATGCAGGCTTATTGTTTAAGGTGTCGCTGAGAAATCCGAGACGAAAGTATGTTCCTCACGCCCAGGCAATTGGAACATGCTAGTTATGCGAGTTACGTAATAAAGTATGCAGGGTTGGAGTAGGGTGAAAATGCTCAATTTGTAGGCACTGGTTTACAAGCTTCGAAGGCGACCACACCTAAATCCCAAAGGTCTGTTAGTCCAGGGCAAAATTGCCGGGAGTGGCTATGTATGACAGTACTAAGGGGATATGAGCTCCGGTATAAGTTCTCCTCGAGTGGGTTCTCGGAGACGATGAGATGAGCTCTTCGCCATAAGGTCGGAGTTACCAGTCAGCACTTTTTCACGCGAGTTTTAGAATTTGTTATTTTCAAGTATTTTGCACGTTTTGGAGGAAGAAATACGGGTAAAACGTAGAGTCGTGTACTATAACTAGAAATTATATTAAAGTGTAAGTAATTACCAGACAAGTTTTGCCGCACATTTTTCGTTGGAACTTGTAGGGATTGAGGGGCCACAAATTTTGACAAGAATTGTTTATCGTATGTTAAAGTATTATAGCAACGGAGAAGTGTAGTAATTGTTCCCACTTAAAGTAATTGTGGAGAGAAAGACGAACTTAGGCAATATTTTGCAGGTAGTAGTATGTGAGTGTTCCAAGAAAAGATAATTAAAATCCTGACTTGTTAAGTTTTAGGGGCATTCATAAGCAGTGCGAAGTTGTTGTATTTGAAGGAAAATGCATTTATCATGTGTTGCATTGGGGGAAAAAGTTAATATTAACATTTTGAATGTATAAGTGAGCTTATACAAGGACATGTATTTCAAAACAAGTTATGTGTCTAAAAATGAGTTCCCATTAGTAAAATTCCGGGTTGTTTCTTTGCAGCCTGCTTTTTGGAGTTATGTTGAAGCCAGAGAGGCCATTTTTCTGTTGGTGACGAGATACGCCACGCCTTAGCTTATGTTGCGGACCCAGGGGAGTCCAGCAGTTAAATTTATGCACTTCGTTGCACTAAGTTTCAAGTTTGTCATATATTTCAAGTTACTGAGGCACACCGTGGAAGACAGGAAATCCACACGTGATGTAAACCCATTTTGTCAAGACCAAGAGATATTTTTATTACTTATTTCAATATACTTTCAGTTTATTTCTTCATAAACTTCGATGTTGTTTTTACTCTGAGTACATGGAAGAACCCTGGCGGATGTGGGATCGGCGCGATTCCCATGTCACAGTGGCGTACCCAGGATTTCTCTCAAGGGGGGATGCAATATGTTGCGTGATCGCCGGTCTGGGGGAAGGGTGTAAGGGGAGGGTGTGTCCCCCTACCCTTTGAAAATTTTTGAAAAATTAGGTGTCCTTACATGCAATCTCGTGCCACATATGCCACCTTTGGAAATAAAATTTGTGTTAAAACATTTACGTTTTTAGGACCTGAAAAAATTGGCATCCGTGAGGGAAACATGGCCCAATGGCCTCCCCCCTGTGTACGCCACTGAGGTCAACTGTCCAGGCAGTTGGGCCCTATCGGGCACAACTTACATTGTACTTCCCTCTTCGAGTCACTAGCCGTACCGAAAGACAGACTCAAGAGAACATTTACTTCGTTTAGCAAAATGAGATGAGATTCCCGGCATTTACATAAAACGATAAATTCTACCTAAGTACTTGAAAAGATGGAAAGGGTTTGTTCTATATTCAGCTATTAGTAACGAAACTGAGGAAGAGTGGGCAAAGCATACCGAAAATTTGGGGTTTTATAGCAGAAATGGCCCTTTTGAAAGCTAAAATAAGTAAACTGACCATGGGTGGCGATAGAATTTTCCCGACATGGGGCTGGACCATGCCAACGACCCCAAGTTCCGACAGCATGTCGAGGGGGTGAGAAAGGATATGAAGGAGCCTAACTATCTCATGGCATTGCAGAGTACCGTGTATTTAGCATTATATCACTTAATATGTCAAGAGCCGAGTTACGCACTAATACTGTTCTTTTGAGTCTGAATCGTGAAATTGCAAAGGGTGCGTAAATTTTTGATAGGCTGACACAAAAACATGTTGTCATTAAAAAAGAACAAAGAGAAAAACATAAAAACTGTAAGGGTTGTAGACTGTATCGGGGACAACATACATTGTGTCGTAAACACCTGGACTACCCGATGAAATAGCCAAACTTTGCTCGGTGAGTCGCTCTCTCACCAACTGACCGTATACGCGTATGACACACACTAGAGAACGACAACTAGGCTTTGCGATATGGGATGAAATTTACGACCTCTACATAACCTGTGTACCTTGCCTACATGTTACTTGGTAAGGTTGACAGGACCTATGCTATCTAGCTATGTGGAATGGAACTACTGAAGAAACTGGAGTGACATTACAGCGTGCCTAGTGCGTCGAAAATTTTGGGTTCTGATTACACAAATTGTCATCTTTCTTTCACTTCTTTTCCTCTTTCTTTCCTCATGTTTCCTTCATTTTGCCGACTGGTGTAGAATTTACCTACTCAATGCCAGAAACCACATGAACGATGAACTCCTTTAGTAAACAATGATACTGAAAAGCCCTATGTAGCTTTTTGCCGACAGAATATATTTTAAGTTAGAAAAAGTGTTGCTTGCGGGCTTTGTATTAAACGTAAATATTGTAATAAAAAATCTCCTGCCTTCCGTCTGCACCAACCCTTTCTCTTGCCCTGCTTTGGCTCTCCCTCCCCTGTCCTTTTCTCTGTTCGTTCGGTCTTTCTCTCTCCTTCTTCTCTCTCTCCTCTCTTTTCTCTTTTTTTCCCTCTTTCTTCTTTCCTCTAACTTTCCTTCCTTTGCACTTCCCCTTTTCCTTCATTTTACCGACTAGTGTAGGATTTTGCCGACTGCGTGGATCTTGGGGGGTGTCACACCCCCACACCCCCTTCTAGCGTCGTCCCTGACCGAGTGCTTCGCACACAGCCATTATGGTACACATGGTGATTGTAATACACTTACGACGAAAAAGCATTCTGAAACGCGCTTATTGGTCATTCACCCCTTTTGCTGCACCGATCAGGGAGGTCTAATATCACCTTCCTGTACCTATACTGTCCCTTCCTCTCATTCACCATTGCTGGAAGCTGTTCGTCGTGATTTTCGTTCAAAATTAGCGAAAATACGATAATTGTAACGTGTTCGGCGTCATATTCTGTATTATCATTTGGATGTCAGGTAGTACGTGTTATTTCATTGCCCCCATTTAATGCCCCCAATTAATGCATAGCTTCCAGGAGGTCCTATACAGGTATCTGCTAGCCTTTGGTGCCCTTTCATAATGCACAGTGAAGGAAAGGAAATATTTTGTAATAGTTCAAGAGTGTTTCTGTGGACTCCACGCACATATTTTTGTGTAAAACTTTCCCCAAATAGAAAGCAGTAAAACAGATAAAAAGGGAGGAGGCTTTAGGAGGTTTGTTGACAACGTATCTTTCTCTTAATAGACAACATATTCTCCTCTTTTACCTTACCAAAATTAGCATTCACTAAATTATTGACATTTACCAGCCATATATTATCAGTTCCAAAAACATCCCAAAGATAGCACCATTTTGGGTCTAAAAGACCTTAAATTAACAAAAATTTCTTAAGGAGGAGAGGGTAGACCTTCCCCAGGCCGGCACTTATATGTAGTGACAAACGAAAGATCAAAACTGATGTATACAAATGCAGGTACTCATCAAAAATAAAGGTGCAATTTACGCAGACTGGGGGGAACTGAGGTATTATTACGTCATTATCTATGGTGCCCCCAATCACAAGTGGCGGCGCCACTGATATCAAGCCAACTTGCAGGTCTTGTAATAATCTCCGAATTCAAAATCCAGTTGTCTGGGATTATCCTATAAGTTGATCCCTGCCTTTTTAAGCTTAACAGGACATTTTTGCTCTTGTACAATTTCAGTCCAGTGCAGCTTATCAAAGAGTTTTGTGCTCAAAAAAGCATTTCCTAAATGTATAAATATACCAATACCCAAGAATAGTACCTCTGAAATTTACCCCTTAAAACAGTCTTCCTGGCACTTCTGAGACATTAAAACCCAGGAGCTTCCCGACTTGCCCCTGGAACCCACCAGGGGCCCTGGACCCCACCCGTCATGGGCCTCGCCCTTTGCGCTTGCCGTGCACGCTTGGTGTGCACATTTTGTAGATTTGCAATAATTCACCCCATCCCCCAAAGGTGAAAAAATCTATGCCCCTGACCAGGATTAAAGATTCCTCTTATCCCCTTATTCTTGATTTTAATCCTTCTTTGTCCAATTCAGATTTTACTTTATCTAATTATCTTTACTTTTTAATGAACATCTTAAGTTTTCTAAGCGTTTTGAAGCGGACGAGTTACATAATGTTGATAAGGGTTGCCACAAGTGTATATACTCGCTGTGACCTTTGTTTGAACTTTCTAGAAGTTAGTGAACTTTACTAGCATGACCATGTACGGGTAGGAGATACCAAATGTTTATGATCTTTCTTGTGCTACTCACCAATGCTTTATATATATAAATATAACCCTTAATTGTATGTATATAAATATATATATATATACATATATAAACGACAAAATGAAACAAGCACAAGACACACGGCATGCTGTTAAAACGATCGAAAAGTTTTAATGATCAATTGTAGAAGAAAAAGATCGTGTCCAATCTACACAGACAACATTAAGATGTAAAACGGTAAAACTGTAAAAAACTGTAAAAAACTTTCAAAAAGCAAACAAGCTAAATAAGAGGACCCACAACGTTTCGGAGAGATACCGGTACACTGTCCTTGTTCACGTGCAAACAATAAATGGCAGTGGACAATACGGGCCCGCTACTAGATAGTATGTTTTCTACCAAGCGTCCAAGCCTAGCGTCTTTTACATTAATACCTACAGGAGTAAGGGTATTCAGACGATAAATCCATTTTAACTCAATCTCTTCTCTGGTTTTTTTGTTATTGATGCGAATATTCTCAATCCCTATTAATTCAAAATTTTTACATACCTGAAAATGTTTGCCAATGGGAGTTAAAGCCTTTCTAAATTCCTGTTTTATGGCCTCTGTGCCTAATCCTACGTTCAGATCCCGTTTCACCGAAGTACCGCTTTTGGCAGTCGAAGCAATTCAATAAGTAGATAACACCTTTTGTAGTGCATGTTAAATCTCCCTTGACTTGAAAGGTCTGACCAGTGCTCTTGCTCTGAAATATAGCTGTTTCTTTAGGAACACTGCAGGTAACACATCTTTGATCATGTATACATATATATATATATATATATATATATATATATATATATATATATATATATAGCCTCCTATATATATATATATATATATATATATATATATATATTTATGGGTTAATGTGTTGCTGAAGTGAAAACAATCACTTGACGGCATTAAAAATAAACTTTGTGAGACATGAATTTATTGCGGCAACATGAAACTGTCTTAACTAGACACGTATATTACAAAAAAAGCTGGGTACATGTTCGTGGGTGCATTGGAATTTCATCTTCTACTTGACTTTAACATTGAAACTACCACTTCACCTTGTAACATGGCGGCATTTTATTTTAGTTTGTTCTTCACAATGCTTCAAAATTTTCTTTCCATTACACTTTAAATACACATTCACTATATAAACTGAACTAGAAGGTAGTGCTTAATAAGTAGTTACATTCCCTGCAATACAAGGTTCCCTTACATGTGACCTCAGGTGACAAAAGTCAAGGTTCTTGTTTTATTTCCAAAGTTTTCTACCTGCCTGGAAATTTTACTAATTAGACACTGTATTCATTCTCTGTATTGTCCATTCATTCCAAATGAATTTGAGAAATAGTTCTCTTTACAATTGACATGAGGCCTTTGATCTGTCATGCTGAGGGGCTACGACGAACAGTTTCTGATGATCATGCCCGTCCACCAAGTTTGGGCTCATCCTAGAATTTGTCGAAGGGGGAGTTCACGACGATGGGTTAAAAGAAAAACCTTTTGACTTTGTAGCCTCTTTTGACTTTGTAGCCTATTAAACCCCTTACTATGCTGTGCTATATGGTATGCTGTTATCCTATAAATAGAACGGTAAATGATCTTTGGCCTGCGACCTCTAACCATGGTAGAAAGTAAATCTTGATTTTTCAGCAATAGACGAATACCCACAAGGTAAAAACCCATGTAATTGCCAAGGAGGATTAGCTGTAGAGAAAACACCAGCGCCACAAAAGCACCAAACCACCAGAAAATAAGCGCATGTGCCTGGTGAGCAGAAAGCAGGGCCTCCACCACTTCTCCCTGTCCTATCCCTGGCTAGCGATAATAAATAGGCACGTTTCTTTCCATGCATTGTGATGGTTAGGCTACTCTTGCTACGGTAACTGGTGCAGGCAAACATGCACACATACCCAAGGCATAAATACTGCACAGGATATGAAATAACAACACAATACTTGAAGTTTCTTTAAGAGATTTCATTTTTGTGGGATGGAGTCTAGACCTCCTCGAAACACAAGTATTGAAACCCGCCCCCAGTCACCCGCTGGTACCTTTGCTATGTGCATTCGTCCCAGGTTCTCACTCCATTTTGTAATATATAATAAGCCCGTTTCGTTGATATTGCTACTTACATCATTTGGAGAGGTACGCCTCTCTAGCATCTATGATATTAAGATGTTTGTCTTCACCCAAGCGCATGTTTCCTATGTATTCATTATTTAGTTAATATAAACATCAAAATCATACAAAAACAGACTTTGTTTAATAAAAAGCATAGCAAGGATAGAGGAGAAATTGGTTCAAATCAGCAAATTTACTGTTATCATCAAAAAAGCTAATCAGAAAACTGAAACACAAACAAGTATGCTATTCCTGTACTGTACAACCGTCAACATATCGCAACTGGTCCTTAAGATGCATGATGTATTCCAAACTTTTCCAGCTATTTAAAATATACTTTAAAACGATTTATATTCAAATAAATCACACAAAACAAACATGCTCACCTTAACTCTTTCGTCATACGGGAGAGGTATATTTTTAGAGACCAAAGATAGGCTTTTAGCAACGTCACTGGGAGCAACCTGTTTTTCTCCAGGTATAATCCTAGGGCAGGGCGTGACTGTAGCCCCCGAAGATTTCTACCAACAGAAATACAGTAAGACAAGACAATAACTCTTCCTTTTAGTACAAAAGAATAACAATACAACTTTCTCTAATTCATAATTGTAAAATATATGTACCTTATGCAAATGTGCTTTCAATCAAGTACTGAATTTCTTTTCACCAAGAGGAAAAAATCAGATTATACTGTTTAAGCTATGGTATTAATGAGCGGAAAGAAACTTTACAAAAATGATGGGTATAAGAGCTACAATTGAGCAGATTATCTGAATGCTGGTACATAAGAAGGCAAAAGGACACTGTGAAGAAAACGTATTCGTGTTTTATTGACAGTGATGGGTCGAATAGCTGCAACCTTTGAATAAGCACACTTACGTAAGATATGTTAATACAAATTTAAGTGCAATTCATTAACTACAAGGGTCATCTATCAATGGACTTCTCAAGGAATGATAAGCATAAATGGAGAGCACATGCTTATATTCAGTTTTGCTACAGTTTGTTAGAAACGTTCTGCCCGCTTGCTCTCTTTGGTTTGGGTTTTCACGCTACGCAAAACTGACGAACCGAGCAGTGGTTTATTATATGGAAACTGCTTTTGAAACATTATGTTATTCATGTAATTGCACAAATCCCTCACTCTTTTCAAATTAGTTTGATTTTAATAGTATGTTAATTTTTTAAAGTTATGTTTCTTTTTCCTAAACATCGCAGTCTTCTTTCAGGCTTCTGAGCTGTTTTATATTTAAGACAATTTTCTCACATGGACTGTTATCTCATCGACACATCGAGGCTAATTTTGTAACGTTGGGCATGTTGATAGTAAAATCAGTATTTAGGAAAGGCATTTCTTCGACACATTTTCGTTATTTTTAACTTAAACCTTTTCCTTTATTGCCTTAAAAGTGTTCCATGTAAAGGCATGTCAAATACTGATGACATCTTGCGTATAGGTACGTGAACACATTTAAAGCGTACACTTACGTATGCTGCCTTAATAACGCTGTCGCAAGATACGTTGTTGGGTGTACACTTGTGTTCTAACTTACACCAGTTACAGTTCCATTTGCTGCTTGTACATTCAGCGCACCTGTTATGAAAATAAAACAGCAAATAATGTTACACTGCATTCTCACAATCGAGAAAATTCAACATTTAGGACTACTAGCTTCTTTCAACTTTTAAGAGAGGAGGGAAACGACTAGATCATTTCTTACCAACCATTTATACGCAATGACGGCGTGGGTTCCAGGGCCTGTGACTGCACAATTTAATCATAGAGGAGGGTTCTAGTTGAAGTGATAAAGCCGTTCGTAAGGCGCCGTGAGAACGCGGTGGGCTCTCCTGGGCCGTTGATTATTTACAGTGTCTGTAAATGACATTGAATTTGCTCTAAACAGAGCCCTAAATTGGAACTTGACTATCTGACTATTGTTTTTGGAACTGTAATTTGTATCAATGGGCCGTGAATTTGATGGGGCAAGGGAATTTCGTTTGGGCGAAGTGGATGCTGGTAAACGAGTTGCATTAACACAATGTTAGTACTAAAACCGTCTGATTATGGCACCATAATTTCTGGCTAACCATTTAAGTCAAAGATGTAAGAGCCTATGTATGTTACAAGACACTCCGATAGGGTATAAATTCATAAATATTTCCGAGAGTGTCCAGCACCGAGGGGAATTTGACTTTCGGCTGTGGATTGTCAATGCCCTCCGGTCCTGTAAGTTTGTTTAGTCCAGTCTTGGGGATGATTTGTTCGACCCTTTTGTTTTCATCCTTTGCTTTCCCAAAATTAAGCAAGGATCATAGTTACGCTGAAAGGAAACGACAAATTAAGGGCTACGAAATAGCTTCCTATAATTAATAAATCAGTTTTCACCTGCAGATAATCATTCCAAGTAGTATTTATATATAGACCCACATGTTTTCACATTTATTTCTTATATATTTATAGACCCACACTGTTCTTCCTGTAACTCGTTACTTTTTATCAAAATGTCCTTATAATTTGTGCAAGAGATGAAATATTCAAAAAAGCTTTAATATCTGTCCTTGTAGAAATTGCAAAATAAACATGACAATCGCCAAGTGTAGGGATAGAAAATTATCCAACTGGAATCCAATGTTCTGCAAAGAGTAGAAAGGGACGTTCAGTGCTATGAGTTGCTTTAATTACCCTGATTGAACTACCCCAAACTTCATACGTACCTTGACGCAACGAGATAATCCCCTTTACGTCAGTTGGTCTTTCAGCTTAACTGGTAAGTGGTTAAATAGATACTCTTAGCTTTCTACAAAAATCTCTTATTAAGTGGCCACCCATTTTATTAAGCATATTTTCACACCGACGTAATGAATCGTCGCTTTTGCAGTCGTTTGAACATGACAGTAGTAGTAATATGAAGAGGAGAGGTGGAATATATTCAAATACTATTGGAAAAAAATGTTCATGAAAGGATATAGACAAAATATTTAGCATGTTTCTGAGCGACTTGAAAATTACATTAGCCCAGAGACGTCATAAACATTTTATATAATCTACGGTTTTCATGTTGATTTGTTGGTGCAAATAAAATGGGGAATGAAATCGTCTTGTGTAACTTGTTGGTCAGCAGTAAACGCGAGACTATCGGATGAAGGTCCTTGTGTAGACATATTGTTTTTTGAGTTGAAATAATGTAGAACTTACGATTTAATTCCTTTGCAATCATGAAACGTGTAATATTTAGTTGCAATGACCTTTCCTGTTTCTGATGAATATACTCCAATTTTCATTTTTGCAGAACCTAGAAATAAAGACATATATTAAAAGACATGTTTTAGTCTAGCTTTCTACAGACGTGGCCATTGGTCTGGGTCCCATTTCAACAAATATAACTTTTTACAAAATGGATGAAACCAGGCACAGATTGTGCACTTTTTCAAAAAAGAAAATGCCCCTCCCATAGCCTGTATAGGGTCTGAAACATTCAGTGTCCAGACCACAACATAAAGACCAACGAATAGAAGTTTGGTAGCAACTCAATAGAAGCTGCTTGCCAGGGTTAGCACATGAGGACTCCACCAACACTTTATGATTATAGATTATCCTACGAGCATCGAGGTGAACATTTCAGTAAATGCATGGCAACTATAAGACCCCAAAAATGTGTGATGATTTAACATTTGGACGGTGGGACGTAACTGAATTATAACTCCAATGAAAAGCCATGCACTTCATATGTCACGTGACACGCCTGCACTTCTAGGGAAGGTCAGCCTAATGGTAGCTTGCAAAAGGTTTTAACAGATACAATATTCACTGCATCCGAAAGCTCACAAGTAGGCGTTCCAGTTTTTGTATATCGACCATTGAGATTTGGTCTGAGGGAGTTTGTGTAACAAGGTAATGGTTCTTGATCTGACCCTTCACTCAAAAAGCTCTTTTGCATAGATTAAGGATATAAAGTTAAAAATGCCAAATAAATATGCTTCAATATCTAATCCCAATTTGAGAACCTATCTCTTCAGTAACATGGTCTAATTACACTATTCACCTGTATCAGTGGCATCGCCAGATTTTTCGAAGTGGGGTGGGGTGGGGTGGGAGACGGAGGAACAGGGTCCCGCAGAAGGGGCACAGCAACATGAAGTTCTGAGCAGCGTTGGAAGCTCTTCGTTGAAGGCGTTGGAGCCCAGAGACCAACAGTGGGGCTCCTGGTGGGTCTAGGAAAAACGTCCCAATGGGTTCAGGGGGCGAAAGCATAGAGGTTGTGGGGTATTTACACAAATGTGAACATTAGAATAAAGCATTTTACTATCTGCAAATGGCATTACATGTGGAGCAGATCACTCAGATAAAAACGAGAGCACGTTCACTCGCACTCGCACTCGCACTGAACTGTATAACTGGAGGCCTGTGATAGACCTGATGCACGTCAGTGTGGAATATGCCTCGAAAATAAAGCCGACTTGGGGATCCAGTGTTGTAGGTTTGCTTTCTCAAGTTGCTATTCCTCTGAACTAGTCCCCTGTGTTCAGAAGTAGAAATAATGTAACGCTGTGGAAATGATGTGCATGCTAACGCACCGTAGCTCGTCTTAGCGCCTTTTCGGCACTGATCTACATGTAGGACTGCCTGGATTGAATATAATAAGTGCGTCTAAAAAGGGGAACCACTCCTGTGACTGCAACTACTCATAAAACGCATAGCCACGTACAAGTTCAATGGAGAGTCGCTATGAGAGGGACATATTTGTAGAATTTCTACAAATTGCAGTATATGCAGCCAGGCGCGGATCCAGGGGGGGCCTGGGGGGCCCGGCCCCCCCCCCCCCCCGCCACGAAAAAAAGGAAGGAGAAAAAAAAAGAAAAAGAAAAAATAAAAAAAGAAAGAAAAATTAAGAGCAAAAAATGAATAAAAGTGTCTAAGAACGTATTCAAAGTATATATTTCTGTAGGGGTTGGGTGAAGCTATCGCTGGATTATCTCTTTATATATCTTTCAAAGTGGTTGGCGACGAAAGGAGCGCTACAATGTTCGAAAACAGGCGAATAGCTGAGTAATGATCCTTGACTTAAGATCTAAATAAGTAAACATTGTAACATACGTAGTACGGGCTGGCTAGCTGCACTGAAATTTAGTAACAATTTTGTGTTAAAGAGTGAAATTTTTTGTAATCTAGAGGGATTCAGAGGCAAAGTTTTCGCCATACGGACCTTGCAGAATAAATACAGAAGACAAGCTGTCAGGTGACCTACTATTGTGCACAGTGGCACAAGCTGTTGCAGGCAAAATAGCGCCGTGCATGATACCCTATTCGATTTTGAAACTGTCTGAAAAGTTTTAAAATAAACTCAAAAGGCTTTTAAGCTACAGACAGTGGCGTCGGCACAGTGGGCAATGGGTGACGTGTGTTCCCCTCCCCCCATCGATTCTTGAAAATTTTTTAAAATGGTCCCAAAAGTCGTTTTAAGCTACAGATTTCTGTGGAGGGTTTAGGGTGAGATGTATTTTTGATGACTGGTTTATTTGTTCTAACCATTTCCTTTTACAAACTGTTTTCAAACTATCATAAGTTTTGGAAATTCTTGACAAATTCCAAATTTTCGCACGCTCCGCTAGCGTCAAGCCTTGTGTCAGAGTTGTCCTTACATCAATAGCTTTCGGTAACTACTACGGGCGAACAAAGGAGCAAAAGTGCTTTTTAAGAATTCTCAGTCAGAAGATTCGTTTCTGAATAGATAGTTCTCAGTGACGTCACAGCTAAGGGTAAGCAACCGCCATGTCTGAGGGCAAGCCTGTACACACATGCCGGGGTTGCCCTCAGACATGGCTGAAATAATACACGTGAAAAGCTCCTATGACGTCACGTGAGAACTATCTATAGCATAGGTTGGTGGGAAAGTGACAGTGTCCGATGCAGTTTCTGAAATGCAGGTTTTGTCATGGACTAATATTTTATTCAAAATTTCGGCGCACTTCGCGCGCATGCGACAGGGTTTACACCCGATTTTATATAACATTGACAAAGCTTTGACGCAAGAAATTATTCCAATGCAACATTTTTCTAAAAAGTACATCTCCTTCTCTGTAGGGCTCTCATCATTATGGGATCTTTGACTAATCTAGTCTAGCACATGACTTGAAAGATTGAATGTACGTAATTGCCGTTGCGTATTTTCCGGTCAAACATCTTACCGCGACGTTCAATAATGACGAAAATCTTTTCTGAAACGAATTTTGCCTGTCCACCATCCCTCTTGCTATACCTAAAAAGAAGGTGATATATCATATCTCCTCCGATATGGATGTCGGGTAGTGAGAATCCCGTTGGTCCCTCTTTTGTATACTGTAACTAATTTAGAGCTCCCGGGAGGCTCTATACTGTTCTCTGTCAACCTTGGATATCCTTTTAAAATGTAAAGGAAAAATTTTATTATAGTCCAAGAATGTTTCTGTGGACTCCACGCAGGTATAATTGCGTGTACAATTTTCCCATGGGCGTGGATCGTGGGGGACGGGGGGGACGCGTCCCCCTCACTTTTTTAGAAGGGGAGACATCGTCAAAAAGTCACTTTTTCAAAAATGATGGAACAGACTGCAATTATGCCTAGAAAAAAGAAATTTTTAGAAGAAAAATAACCTAAAAATCGTACATCTTTGTTGCACCAAATCGCATCTGAGGGCATTCAGTTCTAGAAAAATTTCCCTTAGACCCCTCCCCCATGCCGAAGATTACAAAACTTATTGCCTAACCGTGACGCAAATTCTGGCTACCACCAACTGCTTCTTCCACGCCACAGGACGTTGACTCACAAATGTGAAAAGGGTCCCCCCCCCCCACACACTTTTGGAGATGGATCCACGCCCATGATTTTTCCTGGGACTTAAGGAGGTTTAAAGATAATATTTTAACCGTCTCTTACTCCCCTTTTTCACCCGAACAAAAGTTAGAATTCACTAAATTGTGGACATTTTCTAAACATACAATCACTTTAGAATGACCTAAAGATACCACCATTTTGCATATAGGCCCCCCAAAATTAAGAAAAAAAGTCTTCTCAATATTTCTTGATTTTTGCTTGATCTGCGCACTTTTAGCCTTGAATTGCTCCTTTTAATATCAATAAGGTCCCAAACGTATTCGCATTACTCATCGGTGGGGTTCTACTATAAGCCAATTATTCGTGTGCATAAACTTGATTTCAGAGTCAGCATTGTAAGGATGTAAAACAACTGATATTCATTTTTTCACCCTCCTCTTCTTATGAGAACTGAAAATTTAGTATCGAACCCACCTTCTAATTGATAAAAACACATACAGGGAATTGACACCGTTAGTCATAGCAATGGTTTTAAATGTAATTTCAAATTTTCGGCGCGCTTCGCGCGCAATTGTTTCATCTGACGTCCTATACCCGAATACCGTAGAACGAAAATAAAACACTCATTATGGCAAAAATCAGTTCAAGTTACCTTCACCGGGCTCATAATGTTGGCGTGTAAGTTTTAAGATACCTTAGATTCTCCGTAACTTCTGCAGGTACATATAGTAACTTAAAATGAGCCATACACATCAAATTCCATGCAACATGAAAAGGTATAAAATCTCACTGACATAAGAACTGGAGCCGATTTCTGTGCTCTTAAAATGCAATATTGCGAGAGCTTCCGAGGGCTTCGCCCCCTGGACCCCACCGGGGTTCCGCCCCTGGACTCCGCCAGGGGCCCTAACGCGGGCCCCTAGACCCCACGCGTAGGGACTCGCGCTTCGCGCTCGTGGTGCACCTTCGGTGCACATGAGGTTTTCAGTCTTGGCCCCCCCTCAAAATTTCTGGATCCGCGCCTGTATGCAGCCTATAATTGCACCAACCGTCGATGTTAAACTCGTCGTTAAACGCTACATGCGGTAATCTTGAGCGATATGAGTTGATAAGTATGTGTGCGTCTAAAGTATATGGCGCGTGCTAAACGCTGGCACCGTTGTGCGCAGATAAAGACGTATAAAGATTTAATTGCACATTGTTACGACTGTAAAACGTTTATTTTGAATCAGGCTGCGCGTTCTTTTGCTAACGAGTGATGACGTTGAGCATTTGCTGGTACAACATAATGGCCCTATGATGTTATTGTAAAGAAATGCTCACTAGCAGTTAGGCATAGGCTACTGCACTACGTTAGTCAGGGCCGAGTTCTCATACATTATGCTCTGAGATCCATGTGTTAGCATGATTTTGACATTATGCATGGGTACTGGAAAGTCGAAATACATTATCTCCCCCCCCCCTCCCTCACTTCGATTTGTTTCATTTCGCAAGTTACTTCACTTAAAATGTAATGATAGTAGAGGTATGGAGAAACTGAGATAGCAAAGGCTATATAAAACAATTCTACCAGAAAGAAAGAAATTTAGGGACTAAAGAACGAAGAAAATGAGAAATAAAAGATATATGTTCAAATATGAACAATTATAGGCGGAATTACGGGGTCACGGGAGCGCTCCCCCACTTTTCCAAATTAAAAAAAAAAAAAAATGAGCGGAAGTAAGCAAGATCAGAGAAATTACAAGAAAAGTTTCAATAGCCCATATTTGTTATATTTTGCAATGTTACATGAAGGAAAATATTAACATCAAAAACCATAAAAATGCTAGGATGATTTTTCTTGGCGCGATTCCCAAGCACCTGCAGAGAAAACACACTTATACCATTGAAATTGTCTGGCAACGTAAAATTTCCTTTCTCTTACGCGCCACACTATTGTGACCTGACGCTCTGTAATAAGGGTCACTGAAAGTATTATAATGTACGTCGTAAAATGCACCATGGTCCTTACAAAGTCCCAAACCTTACCCATGTAGAGGAAGTCGCAATTCTCGAAAAAGAAAAAAAAAACAAATTCAGCATGCTTCGCATGAGCCTTACATAGATCGATGTCTCATTAGTACTGCTGTGCATAGGAAAACTTTGGCGAAATTGCCTCATTATCATTCGTGCAGGACAGCTTGACTTAATTACTATTTTCAAAACCCTCGCTACACCTCTCGCTGTTCACTTTCCTCATCAACTACCACCATCCTCAGAAAATTGAATAACAGTTACTATCTTAAATTTGCGATCATCATAAGACAACTATTTCATTAGTATTTCAAATTACACCTAGTGGAGGCAGGATTTTCCCAAGAAATGGTCCAGAATGGCGGCCAAAGACGTCAAATTTAGGAAAAGTTTCTCGGGGAGTTCCAGCCTCCGGCTTCGCGCCTTCTGCACTCGTGGTTTAAGGCTTCTCCGGTTACAACTTCCAAAGATGCAGGATCCAATAGAAAATTACTTTCCTTGCATTTAAACTGCCGATGCTCTTGACCACGTCCATATGAAAACCTCATAAAACATTTCATTGACTTTCTAAAATATTACATAGTCTATAACCTTCAAAATCATCACACTAATAAAAAAAATTGAGAGGGACTTCTCCCAGACCATTGACAAAAATGAAACATGTAAGAAAAGCAAAGAGCAGGATAAAGCTTTCCATATCCTACTCCATGGAAAGAAAAAGCATCTGGGAAAAGTAGGACAAATTTATAAAATGAAAAATACTGCATATAAAACTAAAGAAAAACAATAGGCTACAGTCAAATGTTTCAAATGCTGTCTCAACGCGGTTTTCTCGGTGCGTTTCTCGCGCACCCGCTTTAAATATTGTTTCGGGATTCAGAGTTACTTCTTGTATAACATTGGTACAAACTCTTCTATTATCACTGAAACCATCAATGTTCCCATTTTCGTAAGCAGAGGACACTGAAGTTCCCCCTCCCCAGATACTTTCAAAGCAAAGTGTTTATCACCATCGATCTATGTAAATTTACCGACTCTTTAAAGATTGTTTAGATGCAAGTTGTGAGGCACGGAAGTGCTATTTCCGGTATCGTAATAAGGGACAGACGATTAGCGAAGGAGGGGGGCAAGAGCCCTCTCCTTGAGAATTCTTTTATTAGATTGTTTTTTTTTTGGGGGGGGGGGTTTACTCATATTGCTATACCTGAAAAATGCGATTTTGTCAGTGCGATTCGTGCGCACTCACTCTGAATACTTGATCTCCCATTCTTAAGATAATGCTTCCAAATTCCCAAGAAACACTCAAAATAATTCATTCCCCTCCTTCCTCAAGTCCTCTGCATTATCGATCCCAGCCGACTGTTAGTCATATGGAGAAAGAATATATTTGAAAAAGTCAAAGTGTGATGTTTGTGTCTGTTAACGGGAAATATTGCGTTTGTTTTAATGAAAATTTCCGTATTTTTATAGATAAATTTTTTTATAGATAATTCAAATAAGGCATTACGGTATCCTTTTTAAAGAAATAAGGTTCTCACAAAGAAATTCAGTTGTTTGCTGCGCAGGAACAATTTGTTGGCCCAAACTTTCAAAAACTCAAATGATTCAACTTTCGTAACTCAGGTAATGCACAATATTTTGAGGAGATAAAGCTATTTTTGAAGTTTCTTGATGAGAGGGAATGGTTTAATAATATCTAAAGCTGTTTCCTTTGTATGCCATGTTGGTGCATTTTTAAAGCAATATTTCTCTTTAAGTACCCACCTTATGTCGAAGCTGAACATAAAATGTATCCTCGTGCACCCGCATCCCCTAAAAGAGGATATTTATTTGTGAATGGAAATTCACAAATAAATTATTTTCCATTCACAATAAATATCCTCTTTCAGTATAAGGCAAGTGCCTATGTTAGAAGAAAAATGGCCTAAGGTCTCTGTGCGACTATTTAATATAGCGTGGATTGACTCACTCGTATAAAGTCGCTACGTCACTCTACTTAATACTACATGGGACGCGTTCCTATGACGTAACAATGGAAAACTTAACCCAACAGTATTTAAGCTCAGTTGGCCGTGCTCCTTCACAATGGGTCGTCGAGTGGCAGAGTGGTCTATTCCAGCTGCTGTGCACCAATGTGTTTCACATGTGCGTGGATTCGAATCCCGCTCGATGTACGTGGGTTTTTCTCCGGGTACTCCAGCTTTCCTCCCACTTGGCATAGGCTTCCCTCTAGAATCGATTGCCCAGCCGACGAAGTCGGTTGTGCGCCTGACTGAAGCACCTTCGGGTGGACCAGTTAACTAGCCGATTTTGCATTTTTTTGCTCCTTCACATACGTAGGCCTCAATGGGTCAGTGGTTAGAGCATCCGCCTTGGATGCGGGAGGTCGCAGGTTTGAATCCTGCTTGAGGCTAAGTTTTCCATTCACAAATAAATATCCTCTTTCAGTATAAGGCCAGTGCCTATGTTAGAGGAAAAATGGCCTAGGGTCTCTGTGCGACTATTTAATATAGCGTGGATTGACTCGTTCATATAAAGTCGCTACGCCACTTCACTTATGTATATATATATATATATATATATATATATATATATATATATATATATATATATATATATATATATATATATATATATATATATATATTCCTGCATATTCTACAACTATAAGTGAGAAAGGAGTGACGAGTGCCCCGTCGAGAACATGAGTCATGCACGTACGAAGCTCGCAGCCTAATTCAGGTATTATGCATTGATGAAAATTTCGTTCGGATGCCTCCATTTGGAGGGTTTGCCATTTTACCATCTCTTGTTCTAGGAATGCAAACGTCCCCTTACAAATTGTAAGACGCAGACATTTAAAATAAACAATCATTAGGCCTATAAGATGATTAAATCATCCCCATACGTGTTACAATGCGTGTCAGAAGGCAACAAAAGAGCTATCTGAGAGGTTTTCGAACATATATTTGTTCGGCCGCAGTCGTCCCATAGCTGTTGAAAATAGGAGTGAAACAATCCTCTCGAATGTTTGTTTTTTCTTCGGTAAGGTAGTGCTTCATAATGTTAACAAAAAGATATGCAGGTGAGGTGTGCCGTAGAAATGTAGTTTTAAAATCATTCTATGCAATTTTATCGCCATTATTTGCTGATAAAGTAACAGCGTGTCCTCTTTTCTAAATCAATAGTTAAACGGTGTGTTTGTGCACAATTGTTTAATACCGAAAACCTTCAATTGCTCACAATTTACCTGGAGGTGATCGACGTCTTTTTACATCAGCAAGATTTCGTTTTTTTCTACATGCATTATACTTCGTTGCATTTAACACTTCCAGTCTTGAGTTTTAAACAGAAAAAAGCCAGTAGTTTTCAGTAATAGAAGGACAGTTGTCACTTAGTCTGACCAAACTCACCTATTTCTGCTCAACAACCTCAGTCAGAGATTACAAAATAGTGTAACTGTGCAACTGCATTAATACCATGACGTTAGTGTCATATCTTACCACAACTGGTAGAAATTTAATCCATTACGTAAAAGTCGGAAAAAAGACGCACATTTTACTGACCTTTGCTATTAACTCGAGGGATTTTAAATTTTGGAGGGCTGGTACAGTTCAAGACATCACCATTGGTTGTTGCTTCTGTACACCAGTCATTAAAGATACACTCGTAAAATTCGCCTTCCCATAGTCGAGGAAGGTGGGTGACTACAAGCTGGAGCTAAATTCATACCGTCCAATGTACAGGAATAAAAAGTGAAAAAGTAAAAAGGTACTCTTTTATTAGAGTAAAATATTTCTCAGATGAAGTTCTTTCTCTTCCTTTCAACGCTATAGTGTATTAACATTATATAGTGGGATTGTGACCCTCATGACAGCATTCTTCAAGCTGAACGGGAAAATAAAATGTCGTTACGAATGTTATATCAGGGTTATTTAATAATAGAATATGTCGGAGTTGTGTGGTAACATAAAGAAAAAAGTGTAAATCTACATTTGGACATATTATCTGAAGTAATTTCTGATACCCTTGTAAGCTACTTGCCCTTCTTCAGAAGTAGAAATGTAAATACCTCAGAATGTCTCCACAAGTCAAGAACTGTCACTTGCATACAACTTTGCTCAGGGGACCTACCGATTTTGAGACCAACTAGTTTTCTTGAATTGTGAAGGTCAAGACCAGACACCACAGGTCCAAAGACGTGAATCCAAGGGCTTGCCTAACCCCCATAGTGTTTCCTGACGGAGCCGCTAGCAAGGCAGACAACGAATGAAGTCCCGGCAGCTTTATGGTATTTACAAAATTGTGATAACAAAAATGAACAATATCTTACTGTCATGTAATAGCATGGAATGGGCATGCAGCAGATCATAAAGGGCTCGATAGTTCAGCCACGTATAACAGCCGGTCGATTTGATGATGGGGAGGCTTACCTTGTGGGTAGGGAGGAAGGATGATAATAGGGCTTGCACAGTGCTTTGGAACTACTTCCACCTAATATTTATTCAGGTAGCAATAATAAAATATGAAGTGTGACTACGATGTGTGCTCGAGAGGGGAGCAGGAAAAGGCATTTGCAAAAGCATATTAGCTTAGTTCTTTTTGGCCTACAAATCCCTCAAAGCCATTTTTTGCTACTTCTGAACAGTTGAAAAACTCCACATTCCATGAGAAAGTTGGGGTTTACGTTTGTGAATTCTGTGAAGGTTGGGCTATGGGTCCTGCCCCAGGTTACGAGCCCCAAGGAGTAAAACTTGGGCGACCACCAAGTGGAGCACGCTTCATTTGGTATACAATTGCAGGTACACAGAGCTTAAGTATAGAATTGCTGTCCATCTCAATTGAGAACCTTATTGCAAAAGTGACTGAATTTGGCATACTCCACAAAGGTGTTGATCTTACTTGATGGCGTGGAGTCTAGGGGCACGCTTTTTGGTCCCTTATGGGCACACGGGCAAAGAACCGGTGGAGACTAAGGGGAAGCTCAGGAAACTTTACGGTATTTAAAAACCTGTGGGCATTAGAATAAAACGTATTTCAGTTATCTGAAATGATGTTAGACGTATGCTAATCACACCACAAAAAGTCGGAATGTAACTATTGCCTTTGATATAGCATTATTTATTAAAGTTGAACTCGGACCGGAGGCTGATCTGTTTCTGATAAAGGGAGCATGTGGTTGGGGATGAAAAATGATGACAGTGGTCACATGGGGCTTTGAGACAAAAATTACACCCGATATGAGACCCAGAAAGCAATAGTGAGACAAGCAGCATCCACAATGGATCAGCCAGAAATGTTTTACCGCATTAAGAATAACAAAAGTTTTCCGCCATATCAAAATTGCTTTCTACTTTCCACATCTTCCTTTCCTTAGCCTTCGGAGAACAAGTTGGAATTCTCTGGAGGAGGACGTTTGAAATTCACAGTTGAGAGTATATCAGAACCCTTAAGCTCTTGTGTACGCCCTGCTTACATCACTAAAGTCAACGCTTTCGTTTCTTACCCTGAAAGCTGTGAAAGACATTCTCAGTTAAAACTTTGCAATGCCCGAACAAAAAATTAAATGTAGGCTCGAAAAGAATTAATTCGATTTAGTAGTCATAAATGGTGGTTAATTTTGAGACAACCTCTCCACATGACACGTTAAGCCTTTTCTTGCAATTCATGCAGTATCTTATTGTAATCGGTTTATTCAATTGGGTGATGTGCGTGGTTGTCTACATATTTACAGGTAAGGTTTTTACTTCAAAACAGAATGAAATCCCAATTGATATTTACGTCTTCTCGCTTACTTAGCTGTGTGCGTGCATACGTGGACTTCAACAGGAGTGTGTTTGTGTCTCTGTGTGTGTGTGGGGGGGGGGGGGGGAGCTAGTAGAGGGTACATCATATCGTTATCCACCTCTTTTCTCTCCAGAAACTAGCAAAAATAGTAGACACACTTCGATACCAAAGCTCCGAAGAAGCTAAATTAATGAAATTAAGTTCGAAAAGCATCAAAACAGCCAATTAATGGATTAAATTTTTTCCAGCACCTTTAATTAAGCTGAGCTATAGATCTCGTGCTTCTAAGACTTGTGATCCGCACTTAAATTAGTTATAGTGAAGGGTACGTCCTCCTTCATCCCTCCCACTTTTAAGAGTATGTAGGAGCTCTAAAATTAATTGATGAGATCATATTTACTGTTGTTAGATCAATATTACTCCAGTGGACCAACGCTGAGTGACGAAGAATATTGCATATAATTCAACAACATTGCTGGTAGAAAGTTCACCTTCCACCTATAATTGCTCTGCACTTGCCTGGTTAGTTTTCATGTCAATGTGTTGCGTATAGTACATTGCCTCTTCAAGCAATGTACTTTTCCGGGAAAACAACTACTACATCCAAATGCTTTGCAAACATTTCACTCGCAAAATACATTTACAATTTGAAAAACGTGATTTAAATGTCGGAAAGAGTCTTCCTACAGACAAAAACCTGTTAGTTGCGACAGACATCCAGATCAAATTAGATTTTCACTTAGCTGAGAGCATAAACATACATGGTAGTTGTTTTACATGAGGGTAAAGTCCTAGTAATGTCATCAAACAAAACCCAGGGAAGAAAATTTTAGAAAGGGGAATGATGCAAAGTGGAATGGAAGAATACAGGAAGTGGAAACTCCCAAGGAGGTGTATTTTTGCATGGTCAGTTTTTGTTTAAACAAACTCACTAGCAAGACTGATTGTGTTTAATTACGTCAAGAAGAGCCTGCTAGGAATGAATAAAATTCTCGAAATTTGGGTGCACAAAGCACTTGTAAGAAAGGACTTGAAAGAACTTGGGTCCATTCTAATGATGGTTAAGCGAACAGTTTGTTTTTTTTTTATTTGTTCTCAAGCATAGCCAGAAAAGGCCGGGGCTAATACAATGTAGGGGTAAATTTTGCGTCTGTCCCTACTTTTCAAAGACAAAACCCCTTATTTGTCCAATCTGTAAAACTTATCAAATGTTTCAATAATATATCAAACTTTGCAATAAATGCACTACAAACCTTCAAACAATTTAGCATCAAATTGCATGTAAGGTTCTTCAACTGGGCAAATTTTTGTCCAAAGGGGTAGAATAGCACCCCTTGGACCCAGTCTAAAATATTCAGTCTCCCCCAGCTGAAAACAACCTTCTACGATTATAAGTTTATTTCCAGACAGTTCTTTTTCACTTTTTAACAAACCTGTTGTGATTGATTTTCGATGGGTAACGATGAGGGAGTTACACTGATGATGGATGTACAATGTGTTTCATTGTAAGGGAGCCATCTAAACTTCTCTTCATAGCGTCGGCATTCTTCATACCGAGTGCATCTGTTTTAGCAAAATTTGGTAAAGAAAGATTGCATAAAGTTAGATTGCATAAAGTTGTAATCGTAGATGAATTGAAATGTTCTTTCATGGTGCTCCGGGAACTTCTTTTTCAGATTTATCTTAAAAAATAATGACATATCCAAGGAGTGGATAGTGAGAAGTCTCCATAATGACATACGAACCAGAAAGCCCAAAGGCCTCGTTATTCCTTGCTCAAAAGAAAGAATTTGTCGAAGTGAGGTTTAAATTGATAATTTATCGTGAATATGTTTACTATGTATACAATTCGATGTAACGTGATACAGATGATGCTAAATAACCTTTGACATCCACAAAAAGACCAGCATTACAATTGAGGTGCTTTCACAAAATATAAGCTTTGCTACCTATCTGCCAGATATGAGATTCATCAACGCTTCCCATATTTAGATACGATTATTGTCTTGGTGGAGTTAGTTGAACTTTGCTTCCACAAAATACTATACGGTTTTTGGAGCATCTACATGCTTAATATCTGATCCCCAAGGTAATCGTTCATGTTAAACAAAGTTTTACAATGAAGCTTCTCTTGACCTTACATGCCCATTGACTTCCAACAAAACAATGGGGGTCTTTTAACAACTTACTACATCCATATAGTAGATCAATCACAGTCAAATTTTGTGAGATATTATGTCTACGAATTTTTTACAGTTTGAACTTTGACCTTTTAACCTCAAACGACCTTTCACACCACCATAAACAATACTCTTGTTGAACTAAATGTATAATATTTAAATGCCGAGTATAAGGTCCCTCAAGGTTACCCTTTTTGAAATGTCGCTTCGCACAGTTTTCACAATTTGACTACGGGAGTCTGCAAATAACCTTTGACTTTTACTAAAAACAAAGGGCATATTGAATGCATCTACATACCAAATATGACTTCGATCTTGGTTACCTTTCATGATACAAGGTGTTTACGAGGTTTCTTCGTATTATATCTAGTGAACATAAATAAACTTTGACCTCTGCCAAAACAGGGCTCTTGTACTCAATATGAGGATCCACATAACAAGTAAGATATCCTTTGGTGCTACCCTTCTTGCAATATCAACAAGTTTACACAATTTTTGTTGTTACACAGCCGGTAACTACCGATGACATTTCATCTTTACCGAAAGCAGTGTGATGATCATTCATTTTTCCTAACTTAAGATAGCGTGTTTGCAAGATTTTCAGTTTTTGACCCCTGGTGGCCTCAAAATGACCTATGTTTCCACCGAAAATATGAAGGTCTTTCCTCAGTATGATACATCTACATACCATGTATGAAAGGTACCCAACTTTAAAGTTAGATATATATTGTTTACAAATAATTTACAAGGTTTTCAAAATTTCACCTCCAGGAGCTTCAAATAATCTTTGAGTTATACCAAACTTAGCATAGTACATTTAATACTGAGTTCAACGTTTCCTCATGCCAAGTATGGAAACTTTCATTGTTTCTGTCTTGAGATATCATGTTTACAATGTTTCCCTTACCGTGTCTGCAGGGTGCACCAGCCGCAATAAGGGTCTCCATAGTGAGTTCCAGACCTGATGCAATCGTCACAAGTAACATACTGACTGCAATTAGCAACTTGCATCTTTAATAGCTGTTGATGAAAATAAGCTTACTTCACGTGGAATATTACGAAGCTATAAACCGAGTTCAATTGCAACACACAAATGACAAGAACTTAAGCAGCTAGGTAATAGGTATTCCCAAAGAGACAAAGAAAAAAGGAATCATTAGCAATGATTTCATAACTGTCTTAGATTCCTGTCTGAATTTTCAAATGTCTCTCATGAGACGGACATTTTTGAAAGAACAATTTTAAGGGTTACAGTGGCGGATCCAGGATTTGGCATAAGGGGGGCCCAGATCATAGTGGTTTGTATAAAAGTCCGATCTGGGGGAGGGATCTAAGGGGGAGGCATCTAAGGGGGAGGCAGTGCACCAGGGGTGATGGCAGGGTATTTTGATAGGGGTTAAGTATGTGATGAGTGATCGCCGTCCTGGGGGAGGGGTCGAAGGGGAGGGGGTTCCCCCTCCCCTTTGAGAAATTTTTTGTTAATTTAAGGTTGCTCAGATGCAAAATGGAGATGTCTTTGGTATATTTTTTAACTGATAATACATAGCTGGAAGGTGTTCATAATTCAGTCAATTTTAATTTTTGGTTGGGTGGAAGATGCTTTTCTGGGGAGGGGTCGAAGGGGAGGGGTGTCCCCTCCCCTATGAGAAATTTTTTGTTAATTTAAGATTGCTTAGATGCAAAATAGTGATGTCTTTAGTATATTTTTGAAACTGATGATATATGGCTGGAAAATGTTCATAATTTAGTGAAATTTAAATTTTTGGTTGGGTGAAACATGCTTCTCTGGGGAGGGGTCTAAGGGGAGGGATGTCCCCTCCTATTTGAGAAAATTTTTGTTAATTTAAGATTGCTTAGATGCAAAATGGTGATGTCCTTAGCATATTTTTGAATTTGATCATATATGACTGGAAAATGCTCATAATTTAGTGAAATTTAAATTTTGGTTGCATGAAAGAGGAGAGTAGCCTTTGAGATCTACATATTAGGATGGCAGTTTCCCGAATTGAAGTCTTCTTTTCCCTTATATTACCCTAAATTGGAAGAACATTTCATTAAAGTAAATTACAAAGCTTAAAGAAGACGCTAATGCTGCAGCAAGTTATAGTTAAAAGCCTGAGGTTGTTGAAAATATTCCTCTAAATATTAAAGAACTCTGAAATTCCCTTAAATGTAGAAGCAGTGTTCCCAATGCTGTAGGCCCGGCCGGTAATAGACTGAAGTAAGCAATTCAATACAGCGTTCGTGGGTAACCTGTTACAATGCCCGGAAAAAGTTACTGTGACCAATATAAGCCAAAATGTTATCAGCCGGAGGTCAGTAACAGAATTATTAACATAAGACTTATTTTCTGAGGTAGAAATTTAAATAATGAACAAATTTGAATTTCAGTCTGACACATCACAAAGGCCTATTTAATTGGAATAGGGCCTAGTCATTTGTTTTATGAAGTTGAAAAAAACTTCAAAAATTTTTGGAAGGGGGGCCCGGGCCCCCTGGGCCCCCCTAAATCCGCCCTGCCGGTTAGTAGGTGAGAATACGCAACTTTTACACCGAAAGATATAGCACAGATCATTCAATTGCGCACGTATACTGGGGGTATCATGACCCAATCACGTAACGAACATTGTGACAATAAAATATAAAAACATTTAATGAAATGAATGAAACTTTGCAGTAATATTTTCTAATGTGTCTCCCTCATTGTGCTATATTTTGGTGTTGTCTGGATTGAGTAATTCGTAGAAAATGAGTTTGGAATTGTAGGTGGCAGTACACAGCACAAGGTTTATGAAAGAATGTTTTGAGTCAATCACAACAGAAAAGAGCAAATGAAATACTATCATTTACAACATTTAAGAATAATAAAAATAACAAACAAAGAGAGTATTGTCTTTTCTTTCAAAATTTTTACTGCAAGCTGCATTAAAGACATTTGGTCACCATTTTGGTAATGTTTGCACATTTGTAGTTCATTCCTTTTTTCCAAAACTTGAAAATTGGGCTGTAGGTAATATTTTTGCTCTGAACATGAAAAATGATGTGGCAAATGCTTGCTTTTCAAGTTGTTTGAAGAATATGCATTGCAGGTCATGCTTACGTAGAAATCACATCGCCACTACATACTGCACTAGTGTTTAGAACACAGGACTCATGATACTGATCCACTCATGATTACCTCTTATATGGTACACAGCTGTATATAAAACCACAGTACTACCTTAGATTCCGTAAGCACCAGGATAGTGTTTCCATTTCCATATAGTCTTGTATCGCCAAGTACAGGTGACCGTAGATTTAAAATCTCATAGTCCCTAGCGGAGTCTTGGTTAACAACAATCTGTAAACAGAACGGTAAATTTCCCAAATATCCAGCCATTTCATTTAATAATGCGAGAACCGAACTTTTCACAGATGTTGCATAGATAGGTCCAGTTTATTATTTTATTTATGTCAAAATTTCAAAAAACTTTGTCCTCTACGGTTTTAGGGCATAGACCAGAGGTACTATGCGGGCGCTCTCACAAACCTCCAACTCTGCTTTTAATGGAGACGTTATGGTCACCTGAACGTACATCAAGAGGTGACAGCAAGTATGATGGGTCTCATTTATAGCACCAAATTTCTACCAATATTCTTATTCAATAATGAACAATAATATGATAAATATTATAAACTTATTGTACTAGACTTTGTGTCGGATCCTGGTCAACCAAGAAAGGCCCCAAACACACAAAAATAGCCGCCAATATAAAAATATTACATTATCATCAAAATAAAAAAAACATTAAAACTGTTTTCACAAAAGTGTGTTAAAATCTTTTCATATTGTGATGCTGTTACCGGGATCACTTTGTAGGCCTTTCTGGGCTTCCGTACGTGGCCTCCGGTTTTCATGTCCTGTCAATGTGATATTCTTGGGTCGACCTCGACCCGGAAGGTCGGAGGTCAGCAGACATTGTCAACCTGTCTCCGACCTTCCTTCTCTTGGTTCGCCAGTTGAGAACTAGTCTCTGGCTCAGTAGATTGTCTTTTGTGCCGTGTGCCGTCTTGATTGTCTTCGGACAATGTATACTTTGCCCTGTCTACATGTTAGTGTGTAAATATTGTAAATATATTTATCTGCATTATTTGTTAATTTCTCTCCTTCCACGGTCATTTAGTAGCTCCTGCTCCATTTCCTTTTTGTTTAATTGGATTGAAAGCGCCCCACCCCAGCCCTAAAACTCTCCGGGTTGCATTACAATATTTCATTACAAATTTTCAAAACGTATTTGTTGAAATCTTTTCTGTCGAGATGTAGGTCAACAAGATGGCAGAGTAACAACCTTGTATTCAAGAAATATTAAAGAGAATTATAATTAGAAAGACCGAAGTCTTAGTAATTCCTTGCAAAAAGTAAATGCTTTGTCTCACTGAGAGTTATCCCTAAAAATTATTCTTCTTGAGATATCATGTATACTATGTCTTCACTGTTTGACCTGTTGATTTCACATGACCTTTTACCTCCACCAAGAACAAAAGGGTTGCTGTCATCATGGTTTACCATATACGTATTAGATTCCTTACAGTTTCATACGGGGTTTTCAGTTTGAACTGCTTTGAGCGCAAATGACCTTTGATTGCCATGAAAAACAATGGAATAACTAAATGCTATATTTGGCCATTCACATGCCAAATATGAGATCAATCACGATTACCTTTTATGAGATATTGTGTTTAGGAGGTCTTCCCCATGCGACCTCTATGACTCCAAATGAACTTCGACCTTTACAAAAAAAAGGGTTTCTGGTGATCAGTTGGCACATCTATATGTTATGTATGAGATACCTCAATTATCATACTTAGAATACCATGTTTACAATCAGTTTGGAAGGTTTTCGTAGTCCAATCTAGTGACCACAGATGACCTTCAAACTCTATCGAAAACTACAGGGTTGTTTGTCTACGTGTAATACATCCCCATTTCAAGCAAGATTCCTCAACTGAAATATGGAATTCAAGAGGTTTTCGATTTCTTTTCCTCTGGTAACCTCTCAAATGACCTCTAACCCCCCACCAAATATAAAGCGGTTCTTCCTCTAAGTATGGCAAATCTATATCTCTGGTATGATAAATAGCAGAAGAAAAAAAATTACTACAAAAACCGAACGTAATAAGCTCTCGAACGGAATTCAAACCCGGGTCATCAGAATGGGAAACCGAACACTTATCACTACAACATCAACAAAGACGTTAGCGGTAGGCTATTTTTAATTATGTTATAGTCACAGCATCCTTCAAAGAAGTACATCATTAAGTTATTTAAATTAGAATTACGAATTAATGTATCAGAGTTATGCCGTTGAAAAGGTGTACGTTGTTCTCCATACCTTTATCCATGAAATGGTACAAACGTGTTACCCCCCCCCCCCAAAAAAATCGTTGAGCACGAAACGACACAATTTGGAGGCACGGCACACTGTCTATTCTTGAGATACCGTGTTTACGAGTAGTTACCAATGCTTTCGTAGGTTCACATTTGGTCACCTCAGATAACCTTAAACCAAAACCAATAGGGATCCTTCCACCAAAACCAATAGGGATCTTTCTCTTGATATGAAGAATCTACCAGTTATGAAAAGTATCCATCATCCCTATCTTAAAATATCGTATTTATACGTTTTTCGGTTTATGACATTTGATAACCTCAAATGACCACTGAATGCCCACCATTCTTATCTTCAAATATCGCGTTTATAACGTTGTCGGTTTTGACCACTGAAGACCTCAAATGACCTCAAATGACTTCCACCAAAACATTCAAGTATGAAAAGTGTCCATCATTCCTATTTTGAGATATATAGTGTTAACAAGCTAAGCGTCACAAACACACACACACACATACATACACGCATATAGACACATGCATAAACTCGGCAACGTGACTGCATAGACTCCTTTGACCTTCGGCAAGGAATCAAAAGGCACAGTCCTTTCTAATGATTTACACTGCAGCCAAGTGTTACAAGACGACCCGTCAGGAACACCGGAGTGAATCCATCGACGAGCGAATGAAAAGTCCAGAGAATTCAACTTCAACGCAGCCTTTCTAGAATTTTCTCGAAGGAACTGTTTACGTACTGCGACACTTCTAAGAAATATTGGCATTGTTTGTTTACTACCGTGCATGCAAGGAACGTTCTCGTAATTTCTCGACTGTGTGCTCTAGAAGTTTCTATTAAGGAACGTTCTCGTAATTGCTCGACTGTGTACACTAGAAGTTTCTGTTAAATTCTGGGGAGTTCTCGATTAAAAGCCTAGCGTATAAAAGGCAGTTCAACAATTGTTGTGGGAGAGAGATCGAATCACCTGAAACCAGCCACTGACACTGCACACTTGTGATAAATTGCCTTACGCCGTTTCTACACTGTGTATTGAGATTGTTATCATCCATCATCGCCTAGCCTTGTCGTTATTCGCTCGTGGAACCAGTTCCTACGCTACAGCACGCTGCAGGTCTACTACTGTACCATCGTCAACGTGCATGCGCTACCAGCCCTTGGACCAGACCAGAATACCATTAAGTAAAGGATTGTGAGTAAATCTAATTAATTATTGTAAATTTAAGTCAGATAAGGAGATTGTAAATAATCATTAAGTTGTTGAATTTTAATCTCGTTCTTCTGTGATCTTTCGCTGTTATTGGTTTGACTTGCGACCACAAGCCGTAACACCAGTTAAAAAAGAACAACTTGGAAAGTCCCCCTTTTCCCCAAAAACCGAGAGAAGAAATAAGAAATAATCCAAAACAACACAGAAAATAATCTTCAAAGTAACTGTTCAAGCATAAGCTCTTGTGGTTCGAAAATATTATAAATGTCCAAGTATGAGATCCCATATTTTTGTGCAGGACTCTAAGCTGCCGACGACGACAGAAAAAAAAACAGACAAAAAAGTAAGACCACAAACAGGTAAATACAAGAAGCAATCACTATAATAACACACAGTGTTATGTTGGGATTAACGTGTACTTCTTCTTAGCCCATTTTCGAAACCAGTACAGGAAGTTCTTTCAGAAATTGAGATTTTGTAATCTTCTAACGACCCATTTACCGTTGTGTCCATAAATGACAGGGGTCATCAATCTTTTCATACAGTAAGTCCTGACCGGATAACTTTAACAAGGATCTTGGACATCTTTCCTTCGGGCGATTTTCCCCAGACATTTCTGGCCCGGACGATCCCAAAATGGAGACTGAACTTTCACCATAAGAAAATTCTGAATTATTCGGGTGGGAATTGTCTTGTTTGCAATTGTCTGGAGTGGGAATTTCAATTTTCGGGGGGGGGGGTAGTCATCTGAGGGAAGTTGACGGAGAAATTGTCCGAGTGGGGTATGTTCAACAATGAGTTGGCCGGGAACAATTGAAAGCAACTATTTCAGATTCTTAAGAAAGGTCGTCAAAATTTTTCATTTGATGATCTCCCGAAAAAAGACTGATGGTGTCGCTTCCATTGAATGTAATCAAAGTTGATGATGACTTATTTTCATCAATAAACTTTCAGAAAGACTCTAACCGTAATGTGACTGACCTCTAAAAAGAAACTTATAGAGAGAATAATAGCCATTACAACTTCAAAATCTCAGTTTCTTAAACTGTTAAAAGAAGGCCTGTTTTGATAACAGGGATGTTGTGATTAGTTAATTCCAAGTTTTAATAAGAAGTGACAAATATATCTTTTCATATTGAAGTCACATTTGACCAGTTGATCATGGCAAGCCCGTAGCAATCGGGGCCAGGGGACCACGCCCTAGAAAAAATTTTGCTGCTTAGAAAATAGAAAATTACCATTATCTTTGTGAATTTTAGTATATTTCGCCCCACGGAGTTATCTCGCTCGCCCCATTTAGTACTTTGTCTGGCTACAGACCTAAATCAAGGAGAAAGATGGGCTGAGAGAAAAAGGCTCCCAAGAAGTGCATCCAGCCCTTAGAAGCCTTTCTGTGTTTTCCGGCATCTTGTATGATAGAAAATGATAAAAAAGTCTAGGATATGGGCTATTTATAAACATGAAGGAAACTAAAGCAGACTCTTACTTTCAAACTTAGTGGGTGTAATTTTACAGATCATTGTTTTGATTTAATCGCCCTTTTTGTTACACCCTCCTACGCAAAAATAGTGGCACTCACGTTTGGATTCTAGTTAACTCTCATTTTAACTATTTAAGGAGGGGCTCTCATGGCTTTATGCTGAATGGGGCGTTTGTCCACTTTCTTGGTTGACTTAAAGTGTTACAAGAAGGTATATATTTATTTTGGATACGGTAACATAAAAATTTAAACAGTAACAATACAATTGTGACTTTTTCTAGTTTAAGAAGTATTTAAAATAAATCAGTAGTTTGGTGGTCATTTTTATTTTTCCGGCCAAATGGGTTGGCGCAGATCCCGACAGAAAAGTTACTGAAAATACCTTTTGAATACTCATAATAAAATGAAAGAGCAATTGCGTCAAAATATTTGAAGTGAATATTTTCTTTAAATTATTGTAATACATCTTCACTATTTTGGCGGCTAGCCTAGTTTGCTTCTAGCCCGACAGAAATGTTCCGGAGAGCCCTGTAGATATTGATTATAAAATATAAACAGAAATAAGGAAAAATCGTTTTACAAATATTGTAATGAATATTTTCTTTATGAAATTTCAATAATGGGGTCACTTTCTGTTTGGCAGCCATTTTGGATGGGTGAAGCCCAACAAATACATTGTAACCCCCTAATTGCATGTTAAGCTGACCGTAGTTTTTCCAAACTAAAATTTTGAGTAGGAAAGTTGTGGGGGTACTCGTAAAGTGGCTCTGGCAAATGGCCTTGTTGCAGCCCAGCGCAATGGAGGTGTGCCATACATATCGAAACAACACTTTTTTCCACTTTCAATGGATTGGACATATGGTAGATGGAAACTAGTTCTAACACAGAAGTCCACAATTTGGGTGAAATTCATTTCTGACACAGTTTATCCTAACTAAACCGTTAACATGTTCCGTGCAAGCTAAATTACCTCCGTCGTTAAAATTGATTAAAAAATTACCTTTAATAAATACCCCTCCATGGTACCAACAAAAGCAATCCATTTCGAATGATCTGCTGGAACGTAGGTTGCCACAACTGATGAAAATGTTAAGTTTGCACTCTCAAACACAGCATTAGCTGAAACTGCCTGAATATCAGCTCCTTCCGGATAAATGTAGAAGTGGGCCGCGTTGCAGTTAAACTCATCTATTATGTTGTCACCCAACGTTTGACATATCTGAGGGTTCTAAAAGATGTGTGATCATAAAATCACATAAGTCAGCTTGCACAGTAAAAGCTACGCACTAAAAACGTGCTAAGTAGTAAGTGGCCGATCGGAACAAATGCTCATATGACGTATTCCTAAACTTTTTGAGTAGAATTTAGGAACAGGTCTAGGCGCGTTTTACACGTTTTACAGATAGAAATGAATTCCAATGGTCTATATATATATATATATATATATATATATATATATATATATATATATATATATATATATATATATATATATATATATATATATATATATATATATATATATATATATATATATAATACCACGCGAACGTTAGATAGATTATGTTTTCGGCATTTTAATTCCGAAAAACTTGTTTCGAAGAGGTGTTTTCACCGCCGCCTCTCATCAGGGAATTATGCTATGAGAGTAGCATAATTTCCTGATGAGCGGTTATATTGCATATTGCTCCTTTACATAAGTATAGTAGAGCACTCTTTGAAGATAATCTATCCAAGAAGCCATATATATATATATATATATATATATATATATATATATATATATATATATATATATATATATATATATATATATATATACATATAATGGTCGACACACACACTAACAGATATGTATATATATGCATGTATCTATATGTATACGTATACATAAACATGAACATATGTATATATAGAGCTTGTGCACTCTGGTATTCATGACCAGAGTACCGTGAACGGCTGGACTGACGCAGATTATGCTTGTCTCAGCCTTGTCATTCAGTCTTGAGACATACTCTGAGCTGCACTGATGAGATCTAACAAGATCGAAACAGTTCTGTTTGCAGATTGAGTTTATATATATATATATATATATATATATATATATATATAAATAAATAAAGTCAAAGTATTACGTAGCACTTACGAAGTAGGTAGGTAAAATAGAAGTAGTAAATAGTGCTAAAAGTTTGTGAAAAATTCTACGACGGTTGGGGTTAAACCCTTCATCAGGTGGCAAGACGACGTTTTGTTTCCCCCACGTTTAGTATATTACCGCGTTTACATACGAGAACGTAAACAACATTCGCTGAAGTACAGGTAAAATGCTGGTGAATTTTGCCCGGTTGTTGTTGGGACCTACAATGTAAAGGATTTTGCCATAACTGACCACCGGGCAAGTATTACATCTCACACGGTTGCATGGAAAAGTTCCTGGGGAGTTAGGCACTACTGCTTGAGGTTGAGAGGCACGGACCAAGTGCTTAGATATGTTCTTTTCAATTCTGAATGCTGTAATGGGAGGTTCAGGGAAATGGTCACGGATGGTCACGTTCTCGTATGTAAACGCTGTAATATACTGTACGTGAGAGAAACAAAACGTCGTCTTGCTGGCAGAGTCACTGAGAGCCTGAGGTCAATCAAACAGAACCTCCCGGGGTTCCCTGTAGCCACACACTTCAATCCCCCGTCAAAATGCTCGATCCGTGACTTGATGGTTTCGGCGGCCATTTCGTGTCGAGGTTCCGATAATGAACGCCTAGCTGCCGAAAACCGTCTAATCATGAAACTTGGAACCCTGTCCCCTCACGGTCTGAACGTTAGACTTGAACTTTTATAACTCAGCAATTCCTGCATTGTTCTTACCTGTGGTAACCACTTAACACTGTCTGTTTTCCTAGCCGGTTTTTGTTGTGTATTTTTTAAATTGTACGTTTGGCAGTTTTCACAAACTTTTAGCACTGTTTACTACTTCTTTTTACATATATATATATATATATATATATATATATATATATATATATATATATATATATATATGTATATATATACATATATATGTAGGCCATTTGAATTCAAATGGTCAAATGTACATATTATACAACATATCACTGGGTAAAAAGATATTGGGATGCACTTACAGAGCAAATTTCCCTGTTTGAAAAAAGTTCAAGGACGAAAAAAAAAAGCTTGTACATTATCAATTAAAACCATTTTAGTAAACTATTTGAAAAGAAAGCAAATTAAACCTTAGAGAATGGTTAAGACAACAGGAAACTCTTCCTCTTTAATAATTACTTCATAAAGTAAAATTCTTTTGTAAACACAATTTGATAATATCATATAAAGTGAAGTTTAAGACAAATGGCAAACCTTCAAGGCTACCTTCATTTTCACATTCTTTATCAGGTGAGGCTACTAGAGGTTGTGTAATAAGGTATACGCATGGTGCACAGCTATTTCCAAGTTAAATATTTTTACAGAGGTACCAAATTTGGTGCTTTAATAATGTTTTGTGGTAAACGAACGAGTGAGGGACCCTTCTTTTAAAATGACTGCCAGAATCCGACAGAATGCAAATATATGGTAAATGGTCACCCGAAAGGTACAATATTTGTGGATAACTTGAATAATTTTTCACTGGAGTGAGCTGAAACTGGGTCAAAATGTAAGTATCAGTAATTTGAAAAGAGGGAGCTGATCAGGGGTCTTTGAAGGCTATCCAGGAAGTGCTAGGCACAATTTGCGATTACATCCCATCCTGACCCTTCAACGAGGCTAGAGGCCGCTTTGAGTTGCTACCAGTTACGGATGTACACCTTGGTCACTTCTGCTTTCTTGACAATTTGCTAAATGGGATCAAGAGACACGTTGAGACGAGGTCTACCCCCTTCAAACCACCGACACGGCTGGCATCCACCCGTTCCAAGGTTTTGCTCCTTCCTGCGGGAATCGAAAAAATTCCAATCCCATAATTCCATCCAAAACATCTCCGCATCACTGGAGCTAGACCTGGGGAGGTGGCTGGTCTGAGAAGGCATTGGGAGTACCACGGACTCAAACAGTTACGGGTTGATAGTGCAGAACTGCCTGCTTTTCAGAAAGATCCATGTGTTCCCAGCCACTGAAGACGTAGTTTCCTCTTTACAATCGTTGGGGTACCCATTTTACAATAGTCACAGCGGTCAGGAGACATTGGAGCTCTTACCTAAAACCTGGGAGTAATCCTTTTCTGATCGATCGCTGATCATCATGGTCAGATGGTAAACGCTGGGTTACCATGTAGAATTTATAGCACTACTCCCCTCAGAGACGGAGACCAACAGAATGCCCCAACATTAAGCAGTATGAACCCCCCCCCCCCCTTAAGTCCTTGGAAATATAAGACAGCCTGACTCCTTGCAAAAAGGCTGTTTGCTAAATGTTGGGAGAGGAACGGGCCTTCTTTTGTTAGTATTTTTCCTTCTCGCTCCGGAAAAGAGTGGTTTCTGGAGATTGATCGTAAACCTGAAGTCACTTAACACCTAGCAAACACTTCAGAAGTGCTGCATCGAACCTCTAAAGAGAATACTGTCCACCCTTCAGAGAAGAATGTGGGTTGCTTCGTTAGGCCTCAAAAATGTGTACCCTCATACTGCTATCTTTGAAGCTAATCAATTAAGATATCACGCCTACGAGTATCGATGTGAGACCTTCAACCACACGGATTCATCCTTCGCAAGCTATAGTTCCTCCGAGTATCTGGATGAAAAGCGATTGTCAGTTTCCTTCGTTAAATGGGCTTGGTGATAAAATCTTTCATGTAGGAGAATTCTCATCTCACTTTAGTAGTATAGTATGCACCGGAGACACCTTTTTTAGAAGGTAAATAGTGCAGGGTAGAATGAAGATGATTGCTTTGAGATAAAAGTTTATACTGTAGCTATAGGAATTCAGCGCATATTCCTTCTGCATTAACATTTCGTGTGAAACTAGTGTGCACACGTTTGCTATTAGTATGCGAGACACAAAGCGTACACGGAAGTCTGTGCATGCGGGATGTATGACGTAATGTCTTGCAATCTCCGGGCGTGTTTACAATTCGATGAACACAGCAAGGGCATGTCTGAGCAAGTTGAAACCAACGTCATATGTCACTCTGTTGTTAAGAGAGGGGTTCGGTTAGATGCCCGACCCAATCGATGGGGTTAACAGTAACGTCATGAATTTTTGGTGTACTGTCAGACAGTGATGTAAGCACAAATGCTGTTATGCTTCCGATACCGTGTTTCAGTGAAGTAAGAATGATGTATAACAGTATATTATATGGGATGTGTCCATGAAGTGAGGTGACACTTTATAATGTTCATTCACTAAGGTAATAATCTGAGGTGATAATATAAAAAGGGCGGCTAGAGTTTGGTTGCAAGTCTTATGACCTTGAATCGGGACCTATATAGGGCTGGACCTCTGGGTCTCTCTTTTACACAACTTTGTAAATAACTGTAAATATGCAGTTGGAATGAAATACAAATGTAAGGACGCATAAAAGAGAGAAACTCCATACAAAAGCAAACTTTATAGGGTAAAAGTAAAAAAAAATCACTCAGTTAATTTATGAACAACATCTACTCATTTACCAACAAATATTTCGTAGAAAAACAGTTTAATGAGAAAGTTGAGAGAAAGTTTTTCCTCTGAAATGAATCTTTTCAATGAGTAATTTCGAAAAGTTTACTTCAATCTTCTGACCATGGAGTTGCGCCGTAGATACGCAATACCTGTACATAATTTCCTACACTGGGTGTAAGAACGGATGCGATAACAGATTTGTAATGTCGAAATACTGAAAATTTGTTCTGAAATACCCTAAATCATTAAAGATTCCGTTCTTGCATCGTCTTTACATCAACACTTCAACGAAGATTCACCTATCGGCAAAGCAATTTATATCGATTTAAATCCAGCAATGGGGGCTAGGGGTAAAATGGGGTAAGTGGGACACTTAAGTAAGTTAATCTCAACAAATCTCATATGAAAAACAACATTTATTTGTTATGTATTCCATTACTAAGGATAACATGTAAGACATCTCGTACAAACACATGTGGGTTACTATCACACCCCTGGGGTGGGGTAACGTCATCACTGATGTTATGTCAGCGTCCCACTTACCCCACAAAATTGGAGTAAGTGGTACATACACTAACCTTTGCAAAAATGGTAAAAATGCAATGTTCATAATAGTTAAAAAGCCCCCACTGCTTGTCTTAAGTGGATGTGCAAGTCACTTTGATCTAAATACATAGAAAAATGTTATTTTTCCATCTTACAATCCCTGATTTGACTTGAAAGTTACTTTACCAACATTAGATTTCCTCGATTAACTTATGATATACAATTATCACACTTAAAATCCTCAAGTTCTGCATGTCTCCACAAGCCAGTACATGACTCATGCCAGTAAAGTCCACAAGAGCCAGTACATGGCCACCAGTCGTCATCATCATCACTACCATCGTTAAAATAATACCCACTGCAGTGTCCACAATAATTACTTGGGTCCTCCTCCGACCCCTCATCCTCAACGGTGTCCAAAATTTGTCAGTTTTTTCTTTGCATCCGTCTTAGCCTTCTTTGCTTTCTCTTCAATTTTTGGTTTAACAACTTCCTGGCAAGACGTTCTTGCTTCAGTTTTTCTTGTTCAATTTATTTCCTCCGTCTTTCTTGCTTTCTCAATTTCTTCTGTGCCTTTTCCACTTCTGCTTCCTATTTCTTTTTCTCCAAGTTCTGGATGATCTCGTCAGAAGTCATACATCTGCCCTGTGTAACACGTCTTGACTTTTTAGCTGCTGCCTTAACAGCTTTAATGGCTACCGGCTTTTTAAGGCTTGATGCAAACTGCACTTTGGCTTACTTTGTGTCCTGATGTGCTGAGCTTACTCATGCCGTTCTTCAGACTTGGGGAACCCGCGGCAAACTGGACTCGTAGGCCCGTATCAGCTCTTTCTTCATGGGGCTGTAATGGATGAGTGACAATCGTTGAGGGGTTTTATTTTCTGTACATCCAGTTGTTGAAGTGTGTGTCTGAGGCTCAACTGGTACTGACGAGTGAGGCGTGGTGGCAATGGTTGGGAGAGTTGTGCTAGTTTGTGAAGAACACGAATCACTTGGTTCCTCTTTATCTTCCTCCAATGTCAACTCAGTTTGTATTGCAGACTGCTGAAGATATTCCTCCTTGATGGCTTGAGGATTGAACGGAAATACACCATGCTTTCCATATGCTTTCCATATGTAGAATGTGACGATACATTTCAGTGTCTTCATCCTGAGAAAAAGTTGGGGGTCTTGATGCCGGCATATTTACAATTCCTTTCTGAATACGTCGCTGCAGTGTTGATTTTGGTACACCAAAAGTTAAGGCTGCATTTCGAACCCCTGCTTTGTCCTTTTTAACAGCAAGAATTGCCTTTTCCATATTATCCTGAGACCACTTTCCTTGCTTCGGTGTCCAGTCCTTCCTTTTGCGGGCCATGCTAAATTTCTACAGAAAATAACATAACAATTTAAAATAAATTTATGATTCAAGATTAATGTGAGAAAACACAAGTGGAAATGAAAAGTAAAAACCCATCTGTGTGCCCTCTGAACAGCATTTCAGTGCCCAGGAGACACCTCAAGCTACGCCGCGCAGAGTCCGTTGTTACTTTAAATGTAAAAATGTGGGTGTCCCACTTACCCCAATAGATTGGGGTTAATGGGACGTACTTGCTAAAAACCTGCTATTTTTAAGAGAACATGCTGTTGTTTATTCTGGGAGTTTATTATGCTTACTAATGATTAAGTGTCTTCATTTTTATCAATTTAACACAATGGATCACTTTTTGTTTTGAACTGAAGCCCTTAAATATTACACCTACAATACTACAAACTACAATGGTACTCAGGTGCACATTTGTGTACACATGTGCCTGCTTTTACTTGCTAAAAGTCATGGTTTGTAACTGCCCTGTATCAATTTTATTGGTATATAGCATATAAGAGCTACTCAATGTTTATTATTCTTCGCACATATTTTATGTTATGTTAAGTGGTCCATCCCTTATCGTAAAAATCAATAAACAAGAGTGATGTTTCATCTCACAATTATGAGTGGGCATTGCTGAACAGTGCGCCCTCATTTTACCGGTTTTGAAAAAAAAACACAAAATTTAGGAATGATATTTATCGAAAAAAGAAACTTATAAGGAGTTGCAATACAAATAATGCATACTCACTTGGTACTTGGAGAGGTGTTCAAAACTCTCTGCAGAGAATCACTCCTCGTGACACTCCTCCAGTCACTTTCGCGACCAAATGAAGCTACAAAACATTCACCATGTATAAGGTGTTTTTCAATATTAGTATTTCGCAGCGGAATGATGATCGGAGAATAGGGCTTGACGATTGCTGCTGATATTCTTCGGCTAAATTGTCAAAATTTTCAAAACAAGGTAGCCATCTTAATTTTGAGGTGTTTGTTCGTTACCTTAAGTGGTATTTCTCCAGTAAGCAAACTTCGAGAGGGCAGCATGCAGGAATACGTTCTATGTGTCCAAGTTACCCCATTGTCCCACTTACCCCAAGTTACTAAAAACTAACTAACTGACTAACAAACAAACTAACTAACTAACTAACTAACTAACTGACTAACTAACTAACTAACTGACTAACTAACTAACTAACTAACTAACTAACTAACTAACTAACTAACTAACTAACTAACTAACTAACTAGAGCTTGCTTATTTGAGATACTACATGTACAAACCTGCAATTACGTAAGAAATGAGGGGAAACACCGTATAGCCTATGCTTTTACACTACTAGTACAAGGAGCGTGACGCAATGACAGTCTGTGTTTATATGGTGGGGCTCTTTCCCTTACGTGACGATACCCTCTACCCTGCACTATTTGCCCTCCACAAAAAAGGTGTCTCCGGTGCATACTACACTTCTTACCTGTATCATCCATCCTCACCATCCTATACTTTTTTAGGAGGAATCGTTTCTTTAAAGGCAATTTCTCACCCCTGGCTCTTTCCCGGTACTCGATAAGGTGTAGCAACAAGTCCACGACATTTTGGTCATGGTCGCCTTTCATTGCTATCTAAGCAGTCCGGGCGATTCTCCCGTTTAGGGGAAACCAAAATTCTCCGGAACTGGGTGGGGTGGGGGGGGGGGGGACTTATGCAACATATGTATAGGCTTGCTGGTCTGATTAAGACAAGGCTTAGCAAGAACGAAAACCACTCAGAAACTTGGGTTTTCTCAAGAACGGCGTGGTGAACCACCGATTAGGACGTGACATTTCTGTAGCTATGACAATACACCTACTCAACATACATTCAACTCCATTACACTAGATCAAGAGATTCTGCAAAGGGGTTCCAAACCCAATTCGCCATTGACAGTGGACACAAACAACGTGTGGAATTGTGGATTAAATTGTCAACATGGCGGCGCCCATGACCAGTTTTTCTCCCGAGCAGGTAGAAGTAGATTCTTGCAAAGGGTGAATCTTCCGAACTGCTGAAAATACCGCCCGCCCCCCCCCCCCCGTTAGTTACGTCTGTTTTTTGGTTTTCATCTGCCCTCCAAGGACCTATTCCTTCCAACGTTACAGCCCCACCCAACTCAAGGGGTTGTTGGTGGATAGATACCGAGGGTACACCCTTAAAGGCTTGACAACCTAGCATGGTAGTCACTCAAGACCACGTGCTGTTTGGTGGGGTACCTTCTACAAAAACGAAAACGGAACCTCCACAAGACGTAGAGCCCACATACATACATACATACATACATACATACATACATACATACATACATACATACATACATACATACATACATACATACATACATACATACATACATACATACATACATACATACATACATACATACATACATACATACAGTGATGCTCAAAGCAGTTATGAGGGTTGTAAGGGCCGTCCGGGGGCGTGTCGACAGCATACAATTGGTCTTGAAGGACGAGAATACACCAAGTTTGCATATTCCGCCCTAGCTACTCCTGAAGGTGTAGTCACTCCTCCAGTAACTCCATGGGCACAAAACAGTGCCGAGGATACTCATGGGAGGGGGAAAGCAAACGTTCATGGACGTTTTGTCCAGTGACCGCTCGAATCAAGGTAATTGTGAATTAGGTGGTCGCATTTAGCAAGCTGTGCCAACCCAAATTACACCTGTTTGTGACCATAGAGAATGCTCAGCTCCAGGTTTTCTACACCATGTCCTTCCATCTTCGGGCCTGGGCAGTTGGCGTACCACCTCTTTTTTGAGATGGGATGTGTAGTCCAGTTTTGCAGTGGTTATCCTTTGCCCACTCCGTCCTGATCGACATCTGAGTGTCCAGGACCTGAGTTTTGCTGTTTAGCCAGGTGACCACGGCAGCAGTGGTTCTCTCTCCTCCTCCAACTGTTGACGGACCTTGTGATAAATCTGTCGTTCGTCCCCAACCTGTTTCTCAGGATGGAGGCAAGGTGATCCACCTCGGTTCGAGAACCTACACTTGACTGCTTGCTCCTTCCCAGGATTCCCCCAAGATATATTGTGTCGTCCTATATTGCATAATTTAAAATATGTGGGTTATACGCTCTATTGTAATGTATTTATAAGTCAATTTGGACAGCACCCTGAAGCATACAGTAATTTGTTCGCTTTTGCCCTTGGGTACTCATACGATTCTGCCATCAACTAACATCTGACATGTTAGTCACTTTAACCCGTAAATGGTATTGATGACCATGTCGCTAAATTTGCTGATTATTTGAAATCGCCGACAGTTTTGCTCCCACCACTGGGGAATGGTTGGAATACCTGGTTTCACACATCCACATGAACAAAGTCTTCAAAATACATTACAGATTTCGTCAGCTTGAACTCTGGACATTTACACTTTGACCTTGGTTTCCGAATCCAGCGGTGTAGTGACGTATTTTTGTGGTTAACCTTAAGAGACTGGGGCATCTATCTTCAAAAGATTTTTAAGGATCGATTTGTATTTTCACGTATGATGTGACTGGAATCGGATTCAGTGGCTAAATTAGTTACCAAAGGAATTTTAAACCATGAAAATCGGTTCAGATTTAGTGAAGTTATGTACGGAAATAAAATTCAGCAATCTGTCAAAAAAGAATTCAACAATCTGTCAAATTATTGATATTTGAGACAAAAGCATATCAAATAGGTACTTCATGTTCCATCATTGCAGACGAGCATTATTTCTTGAAATTTTTAGCAATGAGGTACACCCCTAGTCTAGCCTAGTTTTCTATCGTTAAAAAATCGGCCAAGTCGTGACGCTATCGGCCAAGTCATGACGCCCAGTTTCAAGGGGAAGATTTTTCTAATGATTAGCCTCATAAAAACCCTGTGGAAGAAATTTTGGAAGACTAGTCCACTGGTTTTAAGAGGATGACTGAAAGCAGAAAGTACTTCAGGAGTGCACAAATACGAGCAAATTGTGATTGTGCTAGGTAAGCAGTGCGAGCCTGGAACTTGCTGCTTTTGAATAAATCCCGCTTAATTCTGTCCATGGCCTCCCTGTTCAAATCGCAAGCAAGAAAACACTGAAAACGGTAAAGATACCTATGAAAAACGTTTGACTCCCTACAGATGTGGAAGTCAGCATTGTGATACTTTTGAGGACCTGCTTTGCATGCTCTGAATGTGTACGATTTCTTTTTTTTTAAAGGCCACCATATCAATGCTAGCCCTTTTATTAAACTGGTACGCGTGTCCGTTCTTGTTTTCCACGTCAAAAGAAAATTACAGACACCATAAACTGCGTTGCATTTGCCAGTTCAATGAATCAAGGTACCTATTGCTAGTTTGTTATTGGTGTACGCCATTTTGAAATCCAAATTTTTGATATTTAATATAACCCATAATTTACGACGGCACTCCTCGATAACATTTCAGCCCTTGCTTGTATAAAGAAACATGGCTTCATCCATAACAACTTGTTTTCATCTGCCACCAGAGCTCAAATACCATTATGAACAGTCACTTTGTGTTCCCTACTTTGATACTCTAAATGGCCAACATTCAGTAGCCTATTGCCTCATATTTTACAAGGCCCTATTCCATTACATTTCAGCACCTATTTGTACATAGAGACTTGGTTTTAGTCATTACCACTATTTTGTTATTTAAGTTTTTTACACTCTTACACACAAGAACAGCCATTTTCAAGCTTCTACTCTACAAGGTTGGCACTCCGTATTTTGGCCTACCTGCTAGCTGACGAACGGTATCAACAACATTTTAAACGTTGAGTTAAGTGCGGCTGAAAGCTTGTAGAAAGTGAGTTATTCCCTACTCAACCATGAAACGAGTTGATTATAAGTAGAATCATGAGAGGGCATAGCCTAAACCACCTATAAATCCAGTTGTTATGCGCTTATTTGATTAATATTTCAGTGCTACTTGAATTCATATGTTAATACGTGTCAAAGGGAGCAAATTGAATGCAGATCATAGGCTTTACATACCAATTTGGAGAACAATCCACATCTGGCACGGCCCAAATAGTTGTTGTTGCTGTTCAAATCACTTCCAGGAGGTTCACATGCACAGGCCTGTATACTTGCTTGAAATGCTGTATTTATAACTTCCATGTTGTAAATACAGAGAGCAGATTGAGGCTGAGGATCAAATTGAGTCGGATCATCGCCATATTTATTTAAAACTATGAACAAATCTTCACCGATCAGATGGGCTGACTGTGTTATACTGTACAGGTTACCACTACCTCCGCGACATGTTATTTTCAATTCGGTAAAACTCTCGAACTTTTCACCTCTTGCCCTCTGGCAGATGCGGCTTAGTTTTGGCACAACATAACTGTCTGTTGTCGAAGCGTCTTCCCTTTGAGATGCCAGGAAGTATACAAAACCTTTGTATGAAAAGCCATCGCTGTAATAAATGACAAAGCTGCTTTTAACACGCTCACTCATGGTATTTGTCTCCCTATCATTATGTCCACTCTCAGCCAATGACCTTTCAAAAAGTGGACAACTGCCTTCGTCTTTTCCAGTAAGATCGATGCTGCGAGCAACATACAGTGAGCTATCTTTTAAGATACCTGGTGCAATTAAACCAATTGTTTTGAACTTTCCAGAAGCAACAATGTTTGCGTGAAACTTAACGTTAGCTGATGGATACGTTTTATTGACATCGTTCAAATTTCTTAGTTGGCAGCCTCTAGCTCTACCAGAGCTGCACGTAACCAATCTTTCTAAAGATTCCGATACGGCTAATATTTTGTAAATGTTTTCCTCTTCATTTGTTAAATGCAAACTTTTTATATTCAGATCCTTAGACAAATGAAAGATAGCATTGTTTCCAGCGGTGTAAATGTCTTCTGAAATAACGGTTAAGAGTGTTAATGTTTTATTCCATTTTTCTAAACTTTGAAACACTTCCACGGAGTATGTTATGTGGAATGAAAGGGAGTCATCACCAATTTGACAAAATACTTTTCCAATAAAGAGTAACAGCACCTTACTCATAATCCAGCTATTCCACGCCATATCAATTTGGACTTGAAAGTGCAGTACTGATTATCCTGAGAAAAGCAATATCAGCTTTTGCTGATAGCATTAAGTTTAAATTCTGAAAAGAAATTGAAATCACCAAAGTGTTAACATAGTGTTGCTTATATTCTATTTATAAATATTGACTTCATAAATGTTGACTTCATAAATGTTGGTAGAAATCAGATACATTTAATTTGTCGGAAACTCTGAGAGTTGCTCAGAGCGCGAAGCCAAATGAAGTTTATATGGACACTGAAAAATTTTTGCCATCAATGAGAGCCAGAATAGATCAACTAGCCTGCAGGAAAAGGAGCTGAACGTTGATTCGGACAGCCGTCCAGGGGGAGTGGTGTAAGGGGTGTCCTGAATGGGATACTTTCCTGAGTCGAACAACCAGATACCAAATTTTAATGCACCAATTTAATCCCCCTGCAGCATCATTGCCAACAACTATGCCGGACAAGAGAGTTAGAGTCTTAAATAAGTAAACTTTCAAGTTGTTCCCCCGGATTTAATGCTTGGACCTCTAGCATGCAAGACAGGTCCAGTCAGGATCATTTTGATCTAAATCTGATCGAAAAATGATCCAGGTTCCTGCCCTGTACCCCTATGGTCCGGATGTTTTTAAGGTGTTCTAAGTTGTGAGCTCTAATCGGATCCGTTGTCGATACAAGGGAGTGGCGTCTCCGAGAAAATATTTGCCCCTGAAACTTTTTAAGGACAAAACTTACTATTTCGGTAATACATCCTAACATATCTCACCCCGTGAATATTTCGCCCCTAAAGCTTTGTCGCCACCTTCAATACGCTGTCTGGCTACATGCACCTTGTCCCTATGAAAGGATCTGCACACATCGTTAAACAAAAACAGGTTAACTTTAAAGGCGTCTGATGTCCGTTTGTGATTTCGTACTCTATCCCACCCATAAGGCCCCCTGGGTCCAGAATTCCTCCTCCCACCTGGCAGCACGCCATTCCAGGTAAAACATAAGTTTTATTGTATCCAACAGGCTTTCATAAGGATACGTTTACCGAATTATTTACTGTAGGGAACTGTTCGACAATTATAAGAGAACAACTCTGAAGTTGAGCATGGAATTTCCGACCTTTACAGAAACTTTGAAAATGTGTTTTCATTGTTATTCCGCTTGGTTGGTGGTTACTATATTTTAAGCCATATGACATATTTATATGAAAGAAACACAAAGAAACTCTACAAAAGTTGGAGGTTTCTCTGGAAAATCGGTCCTTTGTTTGAGTAAAAAAGGTTTAACCGTCAAGACGACTCACCGTTGACGGAAGTTAATCTTTATCGTGCCTACTGTGAGCCAAATTTCTCTCCCTGTGGAATTAAAAAAAATCTCCCTCCCGTGCAATTTAAAAACAATGCTCATATCCTCGACTGGATAGACTTAACATTTATTTTATTGGATTAATACAACGGTAATAAATTATAATTTGGACTCCCCGGGAGGGTCTTGACCTCCCTTACGGGGGAGGAGGTTCCAATAGTACCTGTCTTTCCCTCTGGTGTCTTCCATTGCTGCAGGTGATGAAATTTAAATTGATCTAAAGTTCATAAACTCCTTTCCGTCCAGTCTGTCTTTACCAATAATGTTCACTAGCTATTGATCTGTTCTATTTCCTTCTACTAAATAATGTCACAAAGTTTCCGAAAATCTGACATTTTCTTTGTAATAGGAGAAGAACTTACAAAAGATTATGACGTTTGCTGACATGGACTCATCTCTGTCTTCTTATCTGTGTTTGCTTTTCTTCAACCAATTCACGTAATACCTTTACAGTAATTCAATTCAGGGGTAGCGTCAGGGCTTGCTTAAAGGGGACAAAAAGGTCCCCGACGGAGAGGGAGAAGCAACAGGGAACCTGACAAAAGCGACGGGTTGTCGGGAGAATAGTGAAAACAAAAATTGGTAGCCATGGCAGAAAATTTGAAAAATGTGGGTTTTGTCGAGAAAAATTTGAAAATTTGGGGTTTGTATTGATGAAAACCTAAAAATTTGGGGCTCAATGAAAGAATCTGCCTTTCTAAAGAGCAAAATCATGTAAACCGTTGGACGCACTAGCTTTCCGTCGGGGGATGCATACTTTACGGTATCTCTGAAGGTTCCCGGGCGAAAGTGGAAAAATTCTCCGACAAGAGGGAGTAGCCTTCCCCGACGGGGGCCATGGACCCCTACTGCTACCTGGCAGCACCCCCTAATACAATTTAAAAAAATAAAACGTCTACAGAATTTTACACTTTTATCCATATAAATAAAAGAAATAGAATTTGCTCCATAATTTAAATTTTGTCAAACGTCAAGTGGCGAGTGTCAGTGTTAAAAATTTTCAAAATTATTTCATTAAAATTAAGAATGATTGAAACAATCTTCTTTTTACATAGTTTCAACAACTTTAACATAGTTTCAACACATGGGCGTCCGCAAAAAAAAATCAGGGGGAAATTTTGTAGGGGGCCAAAATTTTTTCATGGGAAATATTTTAATCCCAGAAAAGATTTTTGGATGCTACTTCACACAGTGTTGCAAAAGGCGTAGCCAGGAATTTGTCGGGGGGGGGGCGAAGCCCAAAGACAGACCTCTCAGCCCTCCGTTCCACCATAGGTTGGCGCGGAGCGCAACAAAATTTTGGACCAAAATGCTTCCCAGATCGCTAGAAATGGCACTTCCAAGGCCGATCAACCGCATATAAAAAGGGGAAACACTAGCAATATCGTAAATGTAAACCTCAAAAAATACCAAAAATATGCTGGGGGGGGGGGGGCTGCTGGGGCCTAAGTGTTAATATTTTTATTCAATTCCTGTTTTGAGAGTAGAAATTCACACTGAGTGAACTGTTAAGAAATGTTGGTGTCATATTTTCTTCTTTTTTTTTTCTTTCTTTTTCTTCGTTATTTCAAGTTTGTGATTTTCCAGGGGGGCAAGTGCCCCCTTGCCCCCCTCGGGACGCCCATGTTTCAACAAGCTTTTACATAGTTTTAACAAACGATTGCATCAGTGAAAAATTTCTAAAAGGAACAGCTACCTTTGATCTCATATTCTGTTAGTGCCTAGTTACGTAGCCTCTGTGGCTACGTGTACGGAATCGTATTTCAGATCCGCACATCTTAATCATTTAGGAAGGCAAACTACTCCCAAATAGACCATTTTTTACATTGCGCAAAAGAAAGTTATCCATTTCACTACGCGAACTGCATTGAGTGTATGAATTAAAGGCGGAAGAATCCCGTATTTTGTTAAGTCGCCATTGACGATGTTTTACCAGGATCACTCAGCTTCCAAATGTTCAGGTGCGAACAGAATATAACTCGAAGAAATTTAAGGAATTTACAGCAATAGAGCAAAGAAATATGAGAATCTTTGCAAACTTTCGCACTGCTCATATATTTTACAAAAGTAATCACAATTAGACGTCGAACGTGGCTTGTTTGGACGAAAGATTCATGATTGGGCTCCCTTATGGGCCGGACAACGAGACTTAGAAAATGGCTTCCTAGGATGTAGGGTTCACTTACTATCAAAATTGTACTTTCATAGACCTACCTTAATAGCACATTCTGCATACCATACCATTGAGATGTATTAATGACTAGACCTACCGAACAAATGCACGTTTGTTAATGGCTTGCGTAGCCCATAAACCATCTGTGGTGGCTGTGGCCAGAGCAGTGTCCGTATTTTGGATATGGTTGATCATTACGTCGCCTTACAGGCTACGTGTACGGAATCGTATTTCCATCATTTGGGAAGGCGAACTACAACCCAAGTAGACATTTTTTTTACATTGCGCAAAAAAGTAAACCTTATAATACGGAAACTCTTTGAAGCGGATGAATTCAGAGCGGAAGAACATTGTATTTTGTCTCGTCGCCATTGATGTATTTTCACCAAGATTACGCAGCTTCTAAATGTTCAGGTGCAAACAGAATAGAACTCGCAAATATTTTGGAAATTTACAGCAATAGGGCAAATAAATCTGAAAATTTTTGCAACGTTTTTCCACTGATCATATAGTTCACAAAAATTATCACAATTAGATGTTGATTGCATGGCTTGTTGGGAGAAGAGACTCGTGATTTTGGCCCGCATGCACTGGCCAACTGAGTTATAAAAATGTCGTCGTAAGATGTAGTGGCTTACCTGTATTTTTATAGGTCTACCTTTATAGCACGTACTGTGTAACGCACCATTGACATATATAATTAACTAGACACATCAGACAAACGCACGCTTGTTCATGACCTGCATAGACCAAAGGTATGTACGGATCTACTTTCGAGACGAGTTGTTCGTTTTGAATTTTGGTTGACCATAATCCTTCATTTTCAAATCTCAAAGTTTTTCGTATTCTCATTGTCGCCCCTCGACTTAAACTGAAGGATTTTAAATGCTCAAATGACTTCTTGAAACGTACGAACGGTGGGAATATATAAAAACAAATTACGATAAAAAAATAATGCATAGAAGAGACTGTCTGATATATTGAAAAAAAAATATTCGATTTGCAGCTCTGCGCATGCGGGATAGTCTGAATATTTTTAAATTGACCCAATCTCAAGGGGGAATTTTAAATGATGACCAATCGTTGAGAAGTGATTCTCTGTCACGTCCGAATACAGACGAAATTTTTTTCAGCACTTTGAGAAAGGTATTACGAGCTATTAGTGTCACTGGACAGCTGGAGTTGCAGAAGGCGAGTCGAGTAGCGCTAATTCCAGCAGGAGCAGGCGGGGATCCGGCCGGGAAGCTGGCAGCGGAAAGCCTGTTTGATTTAGCAGCGAGGTATTTAGACGCGGGCGATTTTCGTCGGGAAACTTGAAACTTACTAGGCTATATGCTTAATTTTGAGATAATAAATCGGCATACCGACGTTTATTAAATTGCCAAAAGTTACGACTTTGAGATTTGTAGGGAAAATTGAGGACCTTTCTGCCGCCGTCAATGTAAAATGAATCAATTCGCCCTGATAGCACAAAAACGTTGGGCCAACGTTGGAAGAAGGTTGAAGTTTTTGTTGGAACCACATTGGGGAAATGTTATTTGAAGGTTGGCTGCTCATTGTGAAACCGTTGACCCAATATATTGGCTTAGCAATGGATAAACGTTGTGCCACTGTCTACCCAACATGTTAAATTGACAATGGCTCAACGTTGAGCCAGTGTTAATCCTGCAAGTTGTTGCAATACAGGGCCAACATTACAACAACTTTTATCCAATACGTTGTTGTTACAATGGGCCAATGTTGGAAGAATGTTGTAGGTATTGTTGGCAGCACATTGGGAAAATGTTACTTAAAGGTTGGCTGCTCATTGTGAAAACGTTGGCCCAATATATTGGCTTATCAATGGATCAACGTTGTGCCACTGTCCACCTAACATGTTGAATTGACAATGGCTCAACGGTGTGCCAATGTTAATCCTGCAAGTTGTTGCAATACAGGGCCAACATTACAACAACTTTTATCCAATATGTTGTTGTTACAATGGACCAACGTTGGAAGACTGTTGTAGGTATTGTTGGCAACACATTGGGAAAATGTTATTTGAAGGTTGGCTTCTCATTGTGAAAACGTTGGCCCAATATGTTGTTTAATCAATGGCTTAACGTTATGTCACTGTCCACCCAGCATGTTGAATTGACAATGTTGCAACGTTGTTCCAACGTTAATCCTACAACCTGTTGCACCAAAGGAGCAACAAGTTGTACATAGTTGGCATTATTTTGGGCCAACTACATTATACCTGTTTTTTAGAACTTCCCTCAAATAACTGCTCATTATGGGCTACCATAATGAAATATCTCAGAGAAGTTACCTTCTGCAAGTTTAAAAGCTACCAGCATTGCTACTTACAGTGCTTTTTACGTGCTAAAAACGGACACCGCCAGACCGGCGAAAGGATCACTTACATATGGCCAACAACCAAAAAACCGAACAACAGAAACCACCGAAATCGCCCAGAACACCAGACCAAATCCCTCGACCAGCGAGGACACTGCAGCTCCGGTACGGCTTCATGAAGTCTTTGTTACCACCAACAGAAACCACCACCAACAGAAACCACCACCAACGACCCAACAACACAATCTCAATATAACACACGCCCAAAGGCAACGAACACAACCAAAGGCAACAAACATACCCGAAGGCAACAACACGCCCCAAGGCAACCACAGCGCAGGGGGACATGGGGGGGGGTCCACTTGCATTGCTACTTACATGCTCGCTTTTTTTTTTCCAAAAGTCCCCTGACTCTCTGGCGAAGAGCCAGGGGCGAAAACCAAACAATACCTCCCGAAGGAGTTCTGCTCCTCGAAGGAGTAACAACGTCCCCAAGGGACAAACTTTGACTTAACTGACACCACCTGACAGTGGTCCCGTTCTAGACTGGCTGAATAGAACAGGTCCCACCTTTTTTCCAAAAGTCCCCTGACTCTCTGGCGAAGAGCCAGGGGCGAAAACCCAACAATACTCCCGAAGGAGTTCTGCTCCCCGAAGGAGTAACAACGTCCCCAAGGGACAAACTTTCACTTGGGACCTCCGCCGTCGTGACCAGGGGTACTCCTGTACCAGGTAAGTAACTTACATGCTTTTTTTTTTCCAAAAGTCCCCTGACTCTCTGGCGAAGAGCCAGGGGCGAAAACCAAACAATACTCCGGAAGGAGTTCTGCTCCCCGAAGGAGTAACAACGTCCCCAAGGGACAAACTTTGACTTAACTGACACCACCTGACAGTGGTCCCGTTCTAGACTGGCTGAATAGAACAGGCCTCACTTTGGGAGCTCCGCCGTCGTGATCACGGACACTCCTGCGCCAGGTAAGTATAAGTAACTTACATGCTCGAGCTAGCCACTTGTAAAAGCAGTAGGGCTTTAATATAAATCATGTGAATGTTCGTTTGGCTGTTATATATATTCAGTGAGACGTCTTTGTTATTATTAACCCTAACAACACAATTTTTTTCATGATATTCAAATTTCTCCTTCTTTTAGTTGCATTGTGCAACTGAGAAGCATGATTTTCTGCAATAATTCACCATTACCAGTCACAATTTATTTCAATCAGACCTGTTTTGAGGGATAAACAAAAATTTGCTATTAAAAATTCAGAATGTTCCATTCAGATGAAAGGTGTATAAACCTGGTGCTCCAACATAACTCTTTAGCATTTAAACATTTTCCTTAAATTGTCTTGGCAGAACTTTCTACTAGAAAAGTAAACATTTTGCAAAATATTCACTGTGAATGTAAAATTTAGAAACAGCTGCTATTAAAGGAATTGTGAGGTTGGCTTGATACCAAAATGATCGGGTAAATATTATTTAAGTGGACTATGGTTGGGCCAATGTTGGGCCACTTACCGGTTGCTAACCGAAACTAATGTCAGCCTTAAACAGCCCATCACTGGAATCCAGTGTTCGGGTTGGGCCAACCATGGGTTGTAGGCCGAATTTTAAGTAGCCTTCAGATTCAGCACATCTGTTGAGGTGTGACTTTTAATTTAACTCTTTCAATTCACATATACGCTGTTGCTGTTCTACATTTAACATTATATTAAGGTAAGCGCCAATGAAGAAATTTTGAACACCTATTTACTGCTTTGACAGTTCTATGAAGTCTCTTATAGTGAATGTTTTATTACGGTATTATTGGAAACGGCCTATAGAAATTTCAGTAGTTTTAGGATTTAGTCCAATGTTGGTTCAATAGTGATGCCCAACAGTTTGTCACTTAATTAAAACTGGGTAAATATTGGTTAATTACATAATTACCAACGGTTGGCTAAATATGGCTGGCTTAATATTGGCTGAAGACATATGGACCAACGGTTGATTTCATGGAAGTTGTTCAAAGACGGTTTAAGGTAAAGCAGCTACTTGAAGTTTGTCTATAGGGCTACTGTTAGCCCAACGTTGGCGCAGTAAATAATATCCAAGTTTGGGCCAACGTTGAAGAAACGAATTACACCCAACTGTTGGCTGACATTTGCTGATCCAACGTCAGTCAAAGGAATGAAAGCCAGCTGTTGGCCGTCTACTGTTAGCCCAAAGTTGGTACAGTACGTAAAATCCAACAGTTGGGTGCTTAACCGTGGCCCAACGTTGATGAAATGAATTACACCCAACTGTTGGCTGACTTTGGTTGGACCAACGTCAGTCAAAGGAATAAATGCCAACTGTTGGCCGTCTTACGTTAGCCCAACGTTTGATAAGTAAATAAAATCCAACAGTTGGGTGCTTAACGTTGGCTCAACGTGATGAAATGAATTACGCCCAACTGTTGGCTGACTTTTGTTGGTCAAACGTCAGTTAAAGGAATAAACGCCAACTGCTGGCCGTCTTACGTTAGCCCAACGTTTGATAAGTAAATAAAACCAACAGTTGGGTGCTTAACGTTGGCTCAACGTTGATGAAATGAATTACGCCCAACTGTTGGCTGACTTTTGTTGGTCCAACGTCAGTTAAAGGAATGAAAGCCAACTGTTGGCCGTCTTACGTTAGCCCAACGTTTGATAAGTAAATAAAATCCAACAGTTGGGTGCTAAACGTTGGTCCAACGTTAGTGCAATATTGTAATGTCGTACGGGCGGCAAAAAAATGTTGGTCTTAAGTTGGACCAACACTCTTTTGCCAACACAACACATTACCAACGCTTTCCAACATTTACCAACTATTTTCCAACGTTGGTCCAATGTATTGACAACACAGCGGTATGTGTAAGTAGCCTACCGGGGCACTAGCACGTAGATCATTAGGGTATGTACGGTGGCTCAGTACAGCAAGGGTGAGGAACCTCCGGCATGTGGGTTCGTTTAGCCACCGGCCCGCGAGACCACTAATTCATCTGGCCCGCGAAGCAACTGATAAAATAAAGTCAATTCACTTGAATAATAATATCTTTATCTTTAAGTCTTCGGTACCCACTGTTTTATCATGCTTAGCTACCTGCACTTTCAGGACATTTTACGTAAAATAACTCCATAAGTTCATGAACTCTACTGTCATGAGCTTGCTTATAAAAATTAAAATGTCTCTGGCGCGCGGTTAATTAATATGCCTTATGTTCCATCTCCTTTCTTCCGATTAAAAAACAACTCCCACACCTCTTTCTCGGAGAGGCTACGTCGGATTTGCCATGCAAATTCAAATTTCTAGTTATTAGCTTGAGACTGGATGTCGTCATATGTTCAGTCATTACCTTTTGTGTGTTCCTCTTCAGCAGCTCAAAGCATTCAAACGCAAATGAACCCTTCGAGTAATTTGACTAAAGATATTCAATGATTGACAGGTGTACTTTATGCAAAATGGCTGACGAATCACCCAACTTCGTAGCCACCATTAACAAAATATTCAAACCATAATATCGAATGTAAAATTTCATGTAACTGCAAGAGCTTCTGAAAATACAGAGAACCTTTTCGTCGAAATTACTGTATATGACAAATTAAAATTAAACAAAGACGAACAATAAAAACTGTTTTCAAAACTCCGGAAAAATAAAAAAAAAAAATCATAATTTTTTTAGAATACTAGGTACATGAATACGCTTAGTTTTGATAGTTTTCGTCGTACTTGGTTTACGTCCTTGTTTTGGGAGTGTTAAGAACCAAGGAATGTAGAAGATAGCCTATAATAGTAGTTCCTTACAACCAAATTAGGTAATAATGAAGTAAAATATAATTGCTTTGTAGAATCTTTTGAAGAAAGTACTTCCTTTCCCAGTTTCAGAGCCTACCCTGAACCTACCTCAATATCCGTAAAATGTTCTTCCACTCAGTTTATACAAAGGCTTTACAATTTATACCATGTTCTTTTCCCCATCAGTTTGTGGTGGATGTTGCAATGTAAAAATTTCTTTACAAGATGGTATTCAGTCTGAGCAAATTGTCAATAAAGCATCAAGTTTGAGCAGGGTGGTGGTATTAGATGGAGAGACACCGAAGAAAACTTCTTTGCTGTCTGCCAGTTACCGACTTTAATCTCTTTCAAGTTTTTCTTGAAATTAGATTATATTAATCGTTCTTAACAAATAAGCAGGGTCACAGTGCCACACGACCAAGTCGCCTGCTACACCTTTAGGAGCAGGCCACGACATTTTACACATTACCTTATCATTGCCTGTCGCTTGAGTTGCAAACTAATTTGAGTTTCCACGCTTTTCGACCCTTTTCGAGGCGTTTGAAAAATTACCAGTTGTTGTCTTAGTCACACGCTGAACAACAGGGAGCATTCTACAACTTGCGAGCCGATGCGACAATTGATCAAAATCAGTCTTTAAAATTTAGACTTATGCACTTTTTTTGCTCATTTGCATAGAGCAATAGTATTCGTTTACTACGTACACCTGTTTGTTTGATGTCAAAAAACAGTTTATGTGTCGTGGGTGGATATCACCTTATCTCATTCCTAAATAGTCCATTTGGGGTTTCCATACAGGATGTGATATAATCCCACAATCCATTGCAGTTGGGTGGGTATATAAGGAGTTGCGCACATGTGCTCGCTCTCTTCTTGTTCTACTTAGCAGTGGGGCCTGTGTCGTTCGGACCCATCCCAGGTCTAAGCACAGTTGTTTGGTAAGTGAACTTGCCTATATTCACATTTTTCCTCGTCAAACCTTAAATCTGACCCTTTAGGGCTTGATTTGGATGAATGTAGTGTTTTTCCACCAGTTGGGTCATGATTAACTCAAAGAATATGTAACGTCTTTTTGGCTTGGACCCTATGCAGTGTATAGGCTCCGAGGATACACGTTTACTTGGATAAGACTGTGGTAGGCTACATCGTAATTACTATATCGTGTGCATGTAATCTCTCACACCAAGAACTTCGGGATTTGGGTGGCGCTCTTTGTGTTTAATTAACCGAGTAACTCTAGAAATTGGGGACGCTGTTGTTTGTTTACATTTTGCAGAGGCTAGGCTCCGTATAATGAGCTTAGGCTGTACTGAATGTTAACTAATTGTTGTTAGGCTACGTTAACGGTAACAGTTATGGTACAGGTCCCTGGGCTTCACAAATGTGTTTGATAGTTAACTATTGGGTGTTGCACGGGGTAATGATGTGACCTAACAGTGATTTGAGTATATGTCCCATATTTATGTAAGTGTTTATGATATTGTGTCCCTTTGAGAGTATATCCGACTGTTAACATGTTGTGTTTTCTATTGTTTTCCAGTTGTGGAGTTGCTCCCAGAGGTACTCTCTCTTTCTTTCTTTGATCTCTTTAGTCATCTTTTGAGGTCTATTCTTTTGTAGTCTTTAACACGCTGTGTGTTATCATTTCATTACTAGTGGCTTGAGAATATAGCCACTAGTAGTGTATTCGTCGATGTGTCGCGTTATCACTGTGTATTCCAGTACATTAATTTGCTCCTGATAGCCTAGTCGACAACTAGTTAGACATCAGAGCTTTGTTGCCAGTCAATTAGGCCCTTTTAAGGATGGATTTGGGAAGGATGAGGTTGCCTAAATACCACACAAAAGAGATAAGCACCCTTAAATGCAATGATCCTTAATTATAGGGTATTATCCCCTCGCTGAAGTGGATCAAATTGGATAAGCATGAATTACAAGTTTTCCGATGTGGCGGCGATGCTGATTGGTTAAAAGTCTGTATGACGTCATGCAAGTTTCTGTCCAGCCAGCAGACCTCCGATGGCCCTCCATCGGCCTTTTGGCGACCGGTGGACCGCCAAATTTTGCTACTTGGGTATAATATCACCTCCCTGCATGGTCTGAGTACAGTTAAATAGTAAATCGACCCAGCTGTGAAAAGAAACTCTAAAAAATGAGTTGTGACAGAAAATGGGAATGATAAAGAACATTGTTCCCTTGCTTATCTTACACAACAGTGACAGCTCCTGTGGTTTCTGGATTTCATTTGGTTCATAACAGACTGCCACTATTCTGGTCGTCTGTAGGATGTTTGCAATGGAAAAGCACTTTTAATATCAAAATCCAATTACCTACAACAAGTCATCTTGTCAACAACTTAGGGACATGATAGCAGGGTTTTCCCTGGGTTTAGAATTGAGCGTCGCGGGTCTGGCGCGTCCGACGGTGGATCGCCGGCGTGGGGGTGGGGTATAAGGGGAGGGGGTTTCGAAATTTTTTGAATTTTAGAAGTGTATAAACGCAAACTTTTAAGGCGAATCGGTCAACAGAATTTCTTTAAGTTTCCTCCAAAATATTCACCATTGGTGCTCACAACCTCGTAATATTTTAACCTCTCCAAATGATAGCTATCATTGGCTATTGTTAGTATAGTTACCGCAATTTCTAATGCAGCACAGTTCAGGTACGTCAGAGAGCACACAGTACTTTACTACCCGGGTAGCGTTTTCAGCCTTTCCCTTTTGATCTTCGCGAAATATCATGGTTATTGCAACTAACAAAATGTATTTACCCTCATCTCATTCACGATTATGTTGAAATGGAGTTGCTTTTGTCTGTTTCTTACCGTGCTTTTGTTAAATTGCATTTTTCACAAGAAACAAGCCCCGCGATGCGTGTTTCTAACATCAAGCCGCCCCTATACTAGATAACGAAAGAACATAGGCCTACTATACTGTATAATAGCCTAGCCTATCTCTAGAAAGGAACATCGAAAGACAGCTCATAACTATTTGCATGCAGTGCGTGAGGATGGGTAACGTTCCAAAACTTAAGGCCCAGAAGCAGCTCGAAAGACCTGCTAGAAATTTTACATATACCTTTGCCGTATAAACACATACCCAAATGGATATACGGCACGTGGCTCGACTTTCGATATTGCTAGATTTCATACTTGTCAAGTTATCACTAAAATTAACATGACATGATTTCATGATCTAAAGAAGTAATTTTTGGTGATACAGTTATGTCTTAGTAAGGTATGCACTATTTCAACCACAATAATATTCTTTTGACTCGAATCAATCGCCAAAACTTCGTATTTTTGGTGGAGAAACTTTTTTTCTGAAGCAAAATTCACTTCATCAGACTTAAAATCGTACAAATTCTTTCAAGGTGTATTTTGCGCTGTGAGCTCGAAAAAAATCTTCTTTCCTGTTACTTCTATCCTGGTACTACCTTACATACTAAAATGATTCCTATCTTTATATTGCTCGTAATTTTTTATTGCTATATAACTACTTGAAAAAGTTTTACGTCCAAAGTTTCCTAAATATATGGCAAAAAAGAACAAAATATTTTCCCAGTATTTTACGTACCCCCCATTTGCGAAAAGTGAATTGTGATTGTGATTGTGATAGTATGAATTATTTCATTCGCTGAAGGATGAACGTTCTGTTCAACTCGGCTTCGCCTCGATCAATAGAACGTTCAATCTTTCAACTCATGAAATTATTCAGAGGCTGCTATCAAGCTCATAAACATTCATTATTGGAATAATGATGTGCGGGAAAACGTAGATCGCTTAATTATGTAGGCCTACCTTCTTATATCCGTTAGAAAATGTAATGGTCATTTGAGTTTACAGGGTAGTACCTTCAGTTAATTTCTAAAAAGCCGATGATCCTATATACTTGCACTTCTGCAACACTTAGAAATAACCTTTTACTTTCAATGTATTTTGAATTAATATACTTATGCAAACTAGTCAGTTTAACTTTAATGGAATGGTGTGAAGCATGAGTTAAAATAGAAACTGTGGTGCAACCTCTAAGTTAACATTTGCAAGACAACGAGTACCCCTCCTTCACCCCATTGAAATTATTATGGTTATGCTATGAATAGCAAATAATTAAAAAAGAAACTGAAATGTAATAAAACTAGTATGAGATTATTCTCCAAGAGGCATTCAAGAGCGTCCTTTGCTGTAACACGTTGTATTAATTTCAGTTTCAAAATAACCATGATTGCGTTATTCAACTTTTGCCATGTGAGTAGTTACACAGTGCAAAAACAAGATACTATAGTTTTCATCCTTTCTCTATGATTGGTAGTATTTCTCTGCGAAAAGTATAGGTTGAACCAGGATACATTTATCTGTGCATCCATCTATTCTTCATTGCTTGTCAGAGTGCCTATAATCTTGCCTGTCTACTTCACTTTGCAAAGTTTTTCACGATCTATTTAGCCCTAGCCCCTTTCGTTTTTTCCGCTGTGAAAAACCCCGTTGATTTGCATTTACCCTCGAATACGTTTCCGTCCCGAGAGTCACATCAGCCAGAAAGACTTGGCTTCACCCTCTTTTAATTTTAAACACATGAATATTTAAATTAGTCAAGTCAAGTCATTCTGTTTTCAAGGCCAAAAACCACCACTCTTTTAGAATCAAGAGTCAGCACACGATTTATAAAATGTTTTTTCAAGTGGGTAAGAGTCAAGTTATATCGTAGCACCGCGGTGTCAGTCGCTGTTCATATCTCAGTTACCTTGGAGGTGACTAGTTTTGACGGGCGTTTTATTACTGGCTTTTACCGATTTTGGTAGCACAACATATAAACATACATAGGTGAAGTCTTTTGCACTATCTACATGGGAGTCCAGATTTTGTGAGGACTGTCCGTATGGGGAGGGACAAAAGTCCAGAAATAGGTTAATTTAATGCAAACTTAGCTTATATTGTCCCCAGAAGACCTTTCCTACTTGATACATTAAAAAGGTCTATGGCATCCCCCAAACTGATTTAGGAGTAACCCTTTAGCACTAAACACAATTGGTGACTGTACCCTGAGTGACTAAATTCAAACAATAGCATCACTCTGATTGGTCCGTCACTGATGACTTATACAGAACACTGTACCCAGGAAGCTCACACACAGCCTGTGTGGATATGGCCTTGAATAATATAAGGTCAGTACTGGCAACTCCCTGGTATAGGCTATTGTTGCTTTGCGTGGGAGGTGCACTAAACAGGTGTTCCCTATGAAACTGAAGTTGAAGGAGGGCTAGAGGTAAACTTAGGTTGGAGAATTTTTGCTTTTGGGGTAAGAGACGTACATAGAGATTGTCACAACGTATCTTTGTAAACGTGCACTGTTCAACCTAAAACTTACATGAGGGCCTATTTATCTGAGCATGAAGGAGTGACGGATATAATGTACTGAATCAGGGGTCGTAAGTCCCTGCAGTACTTCATGCTTTACGTGCTTGAAATTACCAAGAATAAAGTCACTATGACCAGACGGTAAGCATTACACTTCCCAGATAAAACTTCACAGAAAAGAAGCAACAGTAAATGTGAATGTGACGATAAGTGTCATATGAATCTACGTGACGCTAAGTAGGCCTATTACGTTACCAGAGGTAAATTACTGTGGAGTCGGGGGCTAATAAGTGGTGTATAATAAAAGGGTTCCATTTGCATCATTAGACTGGAGACATGATCTTTGATCTGAAGATTTTGGATCATTTTCAATGCCGATTGGGCACCTTTTTCCCATTGATATTATGTTTGACTCCTAGAAACGCTTCTTATGGTTTCCTGAACATATGAAAGAGTTTTATATGAAGTTGCCCTCAAAACCCTTTTAACCAGAAAGCCCAAAGGCTTAGTGATTCCTTGCTGAAAGGGGGTGATTTGTGACACTAAGGTTGATCCCTCAAATTTATACTTCTTGACTGTATCATTTTTATGATGTTTTCACAACTTGGCCTCTGCTGACCTCATATGACCTTTAAACCCACCAAAAAGGGAATAAAAAATGAAAATCATATCTTAAGAGGGATTCGTATCTGCACTGTCTGCGTAAGAAACAGAGCTGAAATCCACTACGCCATCAAAGAACTCGTTCAGTGAATGGTTTTTCTACTATGCTATAGTCACAGCATCCTTTTCACTTGTTCATAATTAGGTAATTTAAATTAGTATTATTACTGTAACAGTCATGCTTGTGAAAAAATACATGTTGTTCTCTATTACTTTATCTTGGGATGGTAGAAAAATTCAGCCCTAATTTTCGTTAGTCACGAAACGCCGGACACATTTTGGAGGTACCGTCCTCTGTCTATTTAATTTACGAGGTTGTCATAGTTACACCTCTAATGACCTTCGGCCTCTAACAAACTCATGGGGTTCCCTCTCTTTCAAAGAAACGGTATGAAAAGGATCTATCATCCTTGTCTTGAAATATCGTTTTTTCAAGGTTTTCGGTTTTTGCCCTCTGATGACCTCAAATGACCTTTGACTTCCCCTTAAAACAATAGGGTTCTTCCTCTCAATATGATAAAGTTATATATCAATTATGAAGATTGTCCATCTTTGCTATCTTGAGATATCGTGTTTAAAAGCAGATTTTAAGAATTCCGTATTTTCACCTCCGGTGACCTCAGATATCCTTTGACCTTTACCAAAACCAATAGCGTTCATTTTGTGACTATAATGCATCAACACGCCAAGTATGAAAAGCATTCGTACTTCCTACCTAGAGATATCGCGTTAACCAGGTTTTCGGTTTTGACCTCTGGTGACCTCACATGGCCTTTAGCCTCCACCAAAATTAATAGGGATCTTCCTCTAATTAGTATAATTCTATATCCCAAGTATGGAAAGTATCCAACATTGCTATATTGAGGTATCATGTTTACAAGTCAAGCCTCATTAACACACATACATGCACACACATGCACACGCAATCGCCCGCGTGGTTGCATAGATTCCTCTTGCCTTCGGCAAGGAATCAAAATCGACGGAGCAAAGCAACTTGACACACCTTCATTTCACAAGTTTAAAATAAACCTTATGCATTGACGTCACGCGACGTCATTTTGGAGGCAAAACATGGAAGCACACTTCACGTGCGACGTAGACTTCGCAAGCGCTCGATAACGTCAGGTTAAATCTTTCCTAGCCAGATGAATCCACACCCACACACACACACACACACCCACACACACATATATATTTATATATATATATATATATACATACACATATATATGTATATATATGTAGAGTTGAGTCGGTAAAGCTGAAAAATCTGGGCGAGGTGAAAAAGCAATGTTGACTCCACCGGGATTCGAACTCGGGACCTCCCGCTTGCTAGTGCGGGAGCAATATGTATATATATGTATATATACATATATAGAAATATATTGAGCACTCTACTATGCCTTTGGTGTGCACCGTATTCATAATTCTATATATATATATATATATATATGTATTGAAAGGTATGATGACTAGGTTACTACAAGACAGCTTTACAGCACGATTTCGTAAGGTCCCTTAAGAAACCCTAGTCATCATACCTTTCAATATTATAGCTCCCTTTACAGGTTGAGCCCTACCACTGACTGGTTAACACTTCAACAAATATATATATATATATATATATATATATGTGTGTGTGTGTGTGTGTGTTTGTGTGTGTGGATTTTGAGTTCCGGGTTGCAGGGGCTTGTGGTCAGTGGTATTGGCAGTGGCTTTATCTAAACCTTGGTTACTTCTCTTGAGGGTAAAATATCTCTTCCCGTTGAATGCATAAACTGGTATTGGGCGTGCTAGACAAGAATCAATTTCAACGCTTTGAAAACGGGCCAGCAACCTATTAAATCCACGGATCTTTGGTTCATTCCACTGAGATGGAGAGACATAGATCCATTTGACTCAAGAGGAACTTCTCACATGATTTTAGTTAGATGTGGTTGATTATTAATACAATTCCACGAGGCCTAGTGTCTCGTGGTACTACATATAAGTGTTTTGTAGTGTTTTAAACAGAGTATACTCTCACGTATTGAAATAGTGCACACTGACACCTTTAAACCATTATCCTGAAAAGGTAAACTGTTTTAAAGAATGGAAAGCCAAAAGATCACTCTACACATGAAGGAAAACCGCATGGAAGTAGGAAATAACCCATATCAACAATGAAACCCAGCCAAGAGGGTCAGGGGACCGTTCCCCCTGAAAAGAACCATTCACTTTATGCATTTTATATATCTCGCTCACCCGCCCCCGCCCCCCCCCCAAATACCGGTACCTTGCCTAGCTACGGGCCTGCATATTAATAGCATTGGCTTATAGGCATAGAAATTTCAGGGTGGATTACAATCATGTTCCAAAGGGTATCAAATGTTCTTTGGCATCTATGTAGATGGAAATGAAAATAGGCTTAATCCAGGCAGGGATTAATAAATTATGTTTTTGCTTCGGGAAAACATCACTCAGTCTTGCGTTTAATGAGTTTCATGCAAGCATGATCAATTGTGGTACTGACATGAAAGTACTAGTGGCTCCGGCACGTGGGCATTGGGGGCACGTGCTCCCCAAATCGTTTTCTGAAAAATTCCGAACATCTTTTTAAAATGAGCCCAAAAGGCATTTAAGCTAGAGATGTCTGTACGGGGTGGGCCGAGGTTTGTTTAGGACTGGATGATAAATCTAGTTTAATCAATTTCTATCACATTAAATTCTTCCTAAATTATCAAAATTTTCGAGCGCTCCCAGGAACACCTGACGGCTGTGTTTATTACCAATACCGTCTCAAACGTGTTTTCACTTTTCATGAGTGAGGGGGTTTTAGGCCGATTGTTCGCGTCCGTAGGAATGATAACAGAAGTGCACAGCATTGCAAGTATGCGAAACAGGGGGATTCAAAAGAATAAATACTTCATGAAAATTGAAAGCTTTACGAATCACCAGGCAAAAGACTCGCCGTCTCATTGGCAGATAAAGTTTATTAGGGATTTGATAGTTTCCCGGTGCATAGTCTGCATGGGATTTTTGTCATGAAAAAGATTTCTAATGCAAACTGTGGACACGCTTCGCTCGCATTCGTCACGGTTAGCACTCTACATCTCATGACCATGAGGTATTAATAATCGGACGAATGCGCTCTTTCGAAAAAACAGAGGTACAGCTCATACCTATGTAGGGACCCTGCATCAAGAGAGGATCCTAGAGCAATGTGATATCACGAATAGCCTAAACAGTAACATTTGTAGCGTGAGGTGGAAGATTGGAAGTATGTATTTGTCGTTACACATTTTTGTAGGACGTATGCTATGCAACGGCCAAAATATCACTGATTAATGACAATATCTAAGGACGTAATTACTTTAGTTCAAACATTTTCCAGAGGTAGCACCATTTTGCATCTAAGTCACCTAACATAAACAAATGTTTCTCAAGGGACGGGGTCGTCACCTCTCCACTTAAACAACACACTCTTCCCTCACACCCAAACAAAAGCAAACCCTCACTAAATTATTAGAATCTTTCAGCAAATGATCAGTTCGAAAATTTTCCACAAGTAGCACCATTTTGCATCTTAGCTACCTTAAACGAACAAAAACTTCTCAATGGGAGAAGTTGTCACCCCTCCATTTAGACAACAAATCTGTCCCTTACACCCAACCAAAAATAAAAATTCACTGCATTATGAGAATCTTTCGACAGATGATCAGTTCGAAAATTTGCTAAAAATAGCACCACTTTGCATTTAAGCAACCAACCTTAAAAGAACAAAAAATTCTCAAAGGGGAGTGGGTGGGGTGTTCCCTTCCCTTACACCCCTCCCCGGGACGGTGCCTGCAGGGGGAACAGAAGAAGGATCGAACGAGGGTGCAAACCATGCCAGGTACGTATTTGCACAATTTTTCACGGACTTTGTGGGGATTATCTGGGGTGGGAATACAACATAATCTGTTGTGCCCCCTCATCACCAACTCCCGGTCGCGCCACTGGAAGTACAGAAGAGCAGAACAAGAAGGCAAATATGCACATGAGCGATCAAATTAAGAACTGAATAACTTCATGACTTGTAAGCCTGGTGGAACTTTATGTACTGTTTGCGTATGCAGAAATCTTTGTATCGCATATAGTTCTATAAAGTCACCTTTTTCTGGTTCTCCCTCCCATTAACATTAACCTGGATCATAGGCTGCTGAACCGTCCCTTCATGCGGCTGAAAATCTGCTATTTGGGCCAAATGTGTGACAGCTTAAACTTGAGGCAAAAGCTCTCCAGCTCCCACTTGATAAAATGGTAGTGCAAGCTTATACCTTGGATTCCTCCCACGACAGCCGAGTTAGACGCAAAAAAAAAAAAATGGGTGGCAATAAAGGCGGCCGAAGACCTGAATTATATAATGTGTTAAATGCATATTGATTTATAAGAGTCAATCATTAAAAGACAAGGATAATTGTCACCTCCTCGTTTTAAAACGCTGAAAGACTATATAAACTGTCTCCAAGTTTAGTGACCGACTTGATTACGACCCTATAGGATTATCAGGCTCACGTAATAGCTCGTGTGTCTCATAAATATTAAATCACACATCACATTTATAGGAAGTCTGCAATATCATGGATACCTTTTGTAATGCCCAAAATCAGAAAATGAAATAAAATTATGAACGTTTTTTCAGGCACACAGATGCTGCTGTATAGGCCTACCATCAAGTATTACCCCACGATCTCGGTATGTGCATGTGTACATGGCTCCTTATCAATATGTGACCAAACTTTGAAATAACAATAAATCTTTATGTAATGCATTTCCTTAGTCGTTCAGGGGTAAAATGAGTATTTCAATGAATGATACATGTATTTTAATTTATTTTCTGTCATATTTTTGCAGATGATTTTTCTTTACATGATCAGCCTGTTTGATTCATTTTTGTTAGTTTTACAAACATTCAAAGATAGATCATTAGTTTGCAGCAAACCAGATTGACATTACAGATAACTCACTACAAAAAGTAATATGTAATGTCGGTAAGTCACTAACTGATGTCATTCATATAAATTATGAATAGCAGAGGACCAAGAATAGAACCATGCGGAACTCCACATTTAACATTTGAATAGTCATATTTACAATTGTTGAATGATTCAAACTGCTTTCGATAATGTAAGTAGCTCTTAAACCAGGGAGTTGCTATTTAGAAGGAGATACATCGGAAACTTTAATTTATGGTAATCTGATTAGATCCACCTCATCGTTTGCATAGTTTCAATTCATGAGTGATTATTAGGGCTTAGTGTACCCACTTCTTTTGTCTGATCCTTTTCAATTGGTAAATGATACCCAAGTAAACCTTTTATACACCCACTAATACCGTATGAATAAGATTAGGAGGAACAATGCTTTGATCCGAAGGTTTTTACCGACAGTCAAGTAAGAAACACTGTCTAATAAATCAAAACGACTGTAATTCCTAAGGAGTCTACAAAGAGACTTACTAATTACAAGAAGGTCTACACACTGGAACAATGCGTAAAAGACTAAAGAGAGGTGCAAGACTATAATTTGTTTTAAGATTTTATTTATTTCCGCAAACTTTCGCAATTTCCGCATGGTACGTGCATGATCAACATGTTACATAAAATTCAATAAGCCTATTGTGATAAGCGTTGCATCGCGTTGGAAGCTGCAAATTAATTTTTAAGGAAAGCGACTGGCAATGCTATAGCATTTAGACAAAATTTGTTGACATGTCTTTTCAACGTAGCAGACGACATGAACCTTTTGTTAAATACTAACAATGGCTCTAAAACCCATTGTATCTTCAAGTGCTATACAAAGCAAGTGACCTTGGCGGCGACTGGGCGCGGACAAAGGGGAGAGCTGCCGTTGTATCTCCTTCTAAATGGCAACTCCCTGGTTTGTATAAAAGGATATCGTGGTCTATTGTATCGAAAGCCTTCGATAAATCCAAAAAGACACTAACGGAAGTTTCGTGCAAGTCAATGGCCTTAGTAATCATATCAATAGCATTAGTTAGGGCTAGCTAGATTAAGTGCCCCGGGCGAAATGCAAACTGACCTTAAATAAAATATTACGTTTTGTAAGGAAACTTTGTACTCCATTAAAGATTAATCTTTCTATCATTTTAGAAAGACATGGCAAAACAGAAACAGGGTGGTAATTTACAAAGCCCTCCGTGTCGCCACTCTTATAAATTGGAACAACTTTTCATTTCATCAGGAAAAATCCCTTGCTTTAAAGAATTATTAAAGTTGTGTTCCAATGGTTTGCTAATTTGAACGGTATCACAGTACGTATTACTGACGAGCGTATACGCCGTCGCAACCTGCAGATTTTTTTGGTTTTAGGCATTCAAAAGCTAATTTAGTAATTTCCTCCTCACAGGTCGGAAAGAGAAATAAGCAAAAATTGTGTCTTTCGGGGAGACTTTCAAAAGCGAAAGTCTAGGTCTGGTGTATTTTTTCGGCCAGGGACGGTCCAAGATTAACAAAAAGATTATTGAATGCGTTAACGATTTTGCAGGGTTTCGTAAGGAGACAATTCCCATCTTTGAAAGTTTCTGGGAAAGTGCCGTTTGACCTTTTCTTTCTGATAATTTTGTTAATACTTTGCCATGTGCCTTTCACATCGTTACTGAAGTCGTTGAATAATTCATGATAGTAATTTCTTTTAGCAATGCGTATAACGTGGTTCAGTTTGTTACGGTACTTTTTAAAATGTGACTCATTTGAATCCATTGGAGACTTCAATAGCTTTCTGTACAACTTGTTTTGAAGCTTGATTGAGTTTGCAATAGCTACAGTCATCCAATCTATTTCCTTCTTTTCTTGTTACGAACAATTTGCACGAAGGGGAAGCAAGAATCATAGGTTCCACAACGTATATCAAGAAAACAGCTACATGCTGTATTGGGGTCATTAGTGGAATAGACTTCCTCCCAACTTGTGTTATAAATACAAGAAGTAAAATTTTCTACATTACGTTTGCACAAGTTTCGAAGCTCAACCTTTGGCTTCTGTATGTTCTGAGAGAAGAATTGATAAATACTGGAAAATGATCACTTAAAGCTGTTAAAAGTATACCACTCACATCAATTTTAACATTCGTATCAATAGTACTGACATTCGCTAAGATATTATCAACAAGGGAAGCTCTAGTGCTACATACCCTAGTAGGTTGCGTTATAGTTGGTTGGAACCCACTTGACTTTATAACGAATAAAATCCGATGAAATGTTTTTTCCTAAGATCAATGTTGAAATCACCCATTACGTAATCAAACACTGACCTCCTCTGACACTTTACTTAAAATATTATACATGCAGTTGTTGAAACACGTGACATCTCTACTTGGTGGACGATAAACAATTCCAATTATAACGTTGTGGTGAAAATAAGGCATACTAATTTCCACAAAAATACTTTCAATAGCAGCACTGAGGACTGAGATATCGTTACGCACAAAAATTGGAACTCATCTTTGATGAATAGAGCGACACCTCCCCCTTTCTTGTTTTCCCGATGGCTTTCTACTAGTGAATAACCATCAATTCCCAACAGAGGTGAAACGTTGTCACGAAACCAAGTTTCAGTAAAATCTAGTGCTGCCAAATTATGATCAAGGAGTCTTAGGTAATCTGTTATACATTCAAAGTTTTTATTGAGACTACGGTTGTTGAAGTGGAAAACATTAAGACCACCCTTGCTTACATTGTGAAAATCATCTATTTGAAAGTAGCTACCACTTTTCTGATCATCGTCAATCAAGTAGCAGCTGGTCTGACCATCATCAGTGTGTGAAAAAAAGAATGAATGGTCAATATGTATACCTACAGCATCATAGAATTCCTGATTGGAGACACTCTGAAACGGAAAAGTGTTGCTAAGGTAAGCATGACAAAGATCGGAGATGGTACAGCTGTGAAATTTTACAGAGCATCCAAAACAGTGACTTGATTAAGTAATCCTCTTGTAGTAAATCCCTCTTACAAGTTAGACAGCAACAGTAAAAGCATTAAGCTTGCACGACTCTGGTAGTCGATGAGCTCCCGGTCCCGGGAACTTAGTCAGGACCAAATACAAATAGAAGGATCTGATAGGAAAAAAATGTTGAACAGACAAAATCTCTAAGATTGATAAACAAAAGAAACAGAGGTATTTGACAATAGATACAGTAGCTCCATCATGGGTGTATAAGAACGTTAACCGTCAGCCGTGTTGATGAGTTGAGATCGCCTGTAAACTGATAAATGGGATGAAAACAAAAGCGTATGCTTTCACAGCTTTTCCAGATCTGAGGTATATATCCATTCCATGCTAGCGTTGTTTCTTACATCTGATATCCATTTAAGAATTTGGACCAAGGCTATTCTTAGTAGTAAAGCCTAAGCTGGCTAATCTGGAAAGGCCTGGTAAATTAGTTCTATCATTTTAAGTGTGTCAGTTAGCCCATGTGTTTTAACTTTGTGAATAGGTCCTAGAATTGCTTTTATTTCCCTCATTTTTTCAAAATTTATTTGAGTAAGGTACAAGTAAGTTACATTTATTGTTTTGGGAAAGATAATTTTCGTGTGAAAATATTTTCTGTAAACCCTGTATCCATTTGATTAGCCCATTACAGCATACTACCTAATTTCATAACCTACCTTCATAACCTTAAGTAAGGAATAACGATAAAGGTGGCAGGTGGTCAAAATTTTCATTGCAAGTTATGCCCATTTTTTTAACACATTTTAGGGGCATAATTCCGTGACTACAAACTTTACCAACTATAGTGAGGTTTTGAAGTGCAAAATGATACAATGGTATAAAGATTTACTGAAATTCAGAACACAAAGATGCAATTGCTTTGTTAGGGGTAGACAAGTGTGATCAACTGCCTTCATTTGTTTGTATAAGAGATTTGTACCAAGAAGAGACCTTGGTTTACAAGAGATTTTTGTTCACAATTTGAATATCAAAAGGCCTTCGCAGTGTTGTTCAAGAGAATTTTGCAATAAAATTAATTGGATTTACAGTTTGTCCCAAACTGTCTTCAAGAGATTTTTGTTACTTTCCAAGTACCTTATATAGGTATATTTGTGAAGTACCCCATTGAAAAAAGGGAATAAATGCATTTGAAAATTACACTGCATTATATTATCTTTGGTAGCGCCTAGGATATGTTTCCTTCTTTCTCAAAGTCTGCAAAGACTTGTTTCATTTCAAAACTTTGTACAGTGTAAAGGTACACATATTTCCACATTGTGAATAACTTCTCACGTTTTTCCACGTCTTGCATTCTAAAAAAGTCTGATCAGAGGGGCACCGAACAGAAATCTGGTCAAATATTTTACTAGATTCGGGTAAAAAATGAACCAATTCTGATCATTTTTAAATCAAATCTAGTCAAATAAGTGATTAGATTCCTGTTCTGTGCCCCTCTGATCAGACTCGGTTTAAATTTGACCAGACCTTTTTTAGAGTGTGCATTCGATTGACAACGCGTTGATTTCTGATGAGTTTGTCAAGATCAAATCAATATTGATCTTTCACTGCCGTCAGCTGTCGCTAATCACGCCAATTCAACTTCCTTCCATCTTATCCTTATGGTTTCAGTTCATAGCCATGTAGGAAAATTCAAAAATCGCTACGTTCTATAAATGGATTTACCCAACTATAAAGATATATTTGTAACTCCTTAAGGTTATTTTGCATTTTGCTTTCAGATCAAAGCCGCTCCATCAATTCCTGTTGAATTTCAACTCATAGCTTTTAGCATTGAGAATGAAACTTTCAAGCTGCTTCTGACTATACCCAGTGATGATATTCCCCGAGAATATTCTGCGTCAGAAGACATTGTCAGACAAATGGTACTCTTGCCATCAACGGCTACTCTGCAAGAACTACGAACTTCCCTCAAGATGACTTACCATTGAAAGTGTCAATGGTTATCCCAAATGAAGTGATCGTATCTGTGTATGACTAACAGGTAACCTTCTTCATTCATTGAAATGTATCCGCAAACAGTTTTCATAAGAATTACAATAACAAAGTATAATCATTCATATCAATTACTGCATGTAGGCCTTGTGGAAGGACTTTTAGTTGTCGTAAAATGCACTTCGCTTTGGTAGCATCAGAGAAGTCAGAGGATAATCTCTAAACAATGCAAACGAACTTGATTATTACAGTTCCCATAGTATCATGTTCTAAAGACTGTAAAAGACTTAAAAGGTCTTTGTACGTTTAATTTAGTATTTAATATCATACTGTAAGTTAAAGTTATGAACTAAACATTAGAGATTATTTATCCGCAAACAGTTTTCTTAACAATGGCATTCCCAAAGTAAAATCATTTATATTAATTATCGAAACCGTGTGGAAGAGCGTTTAGGCTTACCATGATGCACTTTGCTTTCGATCGTAGCATCAGAGAAGTCAGAGAACGCTCTCTTCACAATGACAAACTAACTTGATTATCACAGTTCCCATCCTATCATGTTTTAAGAACTGTAAAAGAGATATTCCGCTGTTTACTTTAGTAGTTCATACCATACTGTAAGTAAACTTTCCAAATGTTTACATGGGTACGAGTTATATTACATGATACCAGAACATACAGTAACAAAGGTTTGCATTCCCTCAAGCTTTTTCCTTATTTTTCCGTAAACTTTTATAACTCATCACTATACGCAGCAAAGAACCATTAATCAATGATCAAACCTTACACTGTTCTACCAAAAGTACAGCGTAAACATTTTTAAGTGTTACTTTTGTTTCCCTTGTATTGGTCTCAATCATGCATTAGTTCTTGCTTCACTTAAATTAAGTATCAGACTAGTTACGAGGCTATACTTTGTAGTTGAATTTTGATCAGTTTCCGCATAATTGCGCATGTCGTTACAGGTTTATACATATTCATTTTTTAACAAGGAATCAAAGCAATACTTATAAGCGACACTGCGCGGCGAAACGAGCAATTTAATTTTCATTTAAAGCGACTGGCAATGCTGAAGTGATAAACAAAAGATGTAGCATACGACATGTACCTATTGTGCTTTGTTCCTAACACCTCTTACAATTGTTGAATCTTCAGTGAAGTATCAAGGGAGAGGGATTAGTGGTGTTAACTAGTTTTATGAGTTTGACCTTCGCGGCATGATCGTCGTCTTCAAAGGGATTTGTGAAGTTTCTTCTCCTGTCGAAGTATTAGCTCCATGGTTCAAGAATCGGAATGCATAATGATCGATTGATGGAATATTAGTATTCTAGATCTGTTTTATTTATCAGGGCATGGTCCACATTGTAGCCTACCTAATATTAACGTGCATTCAAAAACAGTAGGCCTATATACATTTGTTGGTAAAATTGTATCAAGGAAGAGAGTTAAAGTCAGGGTTGGGAAGTAACGAGTTACAAGTAACGCCGTTACTGAAACGAGTTACTTTTGTGTAACGAAGTCACGTAACGAGTTACATTTGAAATTATGTAACGGAGCAAGTAACTAGTTACAATTCAGTGCAAAAGTAACTGTAACGGCGTTACATTTTGGTCCCGTTACTTCCTCGTTACAAATAGCCAGAGTATACACAAATTACATTTATTTTGACAATCGCTGGAATTTTGAGACGAGGTTTCAGTCACATGGGAAACACAGTTAAATGTTGTTATAAGATCGTAATTTAGTATGTGTGTACAGTTTCCAAATTCGGCACTTGCAGGTTTATAATTTAGGGTCTGACGGCTAATACTCCATTTTTCTGCCAAGGAAACCTTCTGTATTTCCTTTGCAGTGTGGAAAAGTAAGTTAAGAAATATCACTTCATTTTGTCACTGCAGTCACACCCATTCTCTTCCTCATTATCTACCAAGCTCTATCCTGAGATAAGATAGTAACGATATCCATATTCTGAAACTGTATCGACTCCTCCAGTTTTCAATACAATCAAAGCTCGATGCCAGAAAAGTGCATCTAACATTTTTTTATTTCAAAATTTTCCATAGAGGAGGACCTGCAGGCCCCGTCCGCGATGTTTCGCGACCATGAGTGTTTTTGTAACTTGCAGTATAGAATTGAGGGCCATCGTAAAAATAAAATTATCTGGTACGAAGCACTCCGCACCCTCACTGTGTCGTAACTAGTGGGGAAGGCGGCCTACCCCCTCGACTCCCTTCTCAGACCAAGAACCCCAAGCTTTCTCAACAGATGCTGACGTTGTACATCACCCGATCTGGGGCATATAGGTAAATTCTATCAACTCAGTAGAAAAGGGGCCCAACCTTTCTTAAACCTTCATTAAGGAATTATTCAGTACCACTATTGAACTCTGAAATGTCTTAAAAATTCCTTTTCCGGGGCTTTCCGTCACCTCGAATATTAAGAACTCCATACACATCACATGAAAAGGACTATAGAAAACCGGTTTAAACTTGTGCACTAGTACTAATGTCTTCAGGGGCCCATCATTATTCAACTGAAGAGAAACGGGCCTAACTCCAGGTGCACACATTGCAGACACATGTTCTCTAACTGGCCGTCTACAAATATGACAACTTATGTGAAATTCTTGTTCCAAAGGCCAATGCAACTCCAATCATCATTCATCCTACCCGCCCACAACCCCATGCATGCATCGAATTGTGCAGCCTCTACTTCGAGTATTATATCACAAAAAATAGTCAACCTGTGACTTTTGTGGTGGTTTTGTGCACATTAAATTTGATTTGAAGGTAGTCAAATGCATCATTCTAAAGTTCAAACTTATGAAATTATTCCAGCTTATGAAATTAGTCCAGGACCTCCTAGGGTTTCGCTCTCTAGGCCCCACGGGGAAAATGCCCCTGGACCTACTTGGAGTCCATCGGCCGTCCCCTGAAGCCCACTCCTCAGGAGTGCGGTGCATTATGCTCCGTTGTTTGGTCATTCCACCTTTTCCAATTACTTCATTTTAGAAGAGGGTGGGCCGCCTTGGGGTCGTCTTCGCCCCTTCTCACCCACAAGGCTAGTTACGCCACTGTCTCGGATTGATACGTAGATGTATTCAAGTTGAGGTTAATAGTTACTTTTGAGTTGTAAGTAGTTACTTGTCAGTCAAAAGTAACTGTAACTAGTTACATTTTGTACGTTATAACTATTAACTGTAGCGAGTTACAATTTTAGAGAAATAATTGTGACTATAACGAGTTACTTTCAAAGTGTAACGGGAACAACCCTGGTAAAAGTATATGTGAGCATATGTAAAGTTGTCTGGAGACATTATATTACCTTGTTTTGGAAAACAGGACATTTGTTTTGTGTGAATATGGAAACGGGAGATTACTTGGGAGTAAATAAATTCTCTCTTTTTTGTCACTGTACATGTAATGCTACTTTTATTGACAGTAGCGAGTAAATTAAGAAACGTAAGGTATCCTCCTAAAAGGTGTGAGAAAACATTGTAATGCCACTTCAGTCCCAAGTCTGCGTAAATTGCACTTTTTTTGTGCGTCCCTGCAATTGAATACAGCAGTGTTGAATCCGTTTTGTCACTACATAAGGGTGCCGTCCTGGTGAAGGGGTTTAAGGGGAGGGGGTATAAATTTTTGTTAATTTAAGGTTGTCTAGATGCAAAATGGTGCTATCTTTCGGGTATTTTTAGAACTGATTATATATGGCTGGAAAATATCCATAATTCAGTGAATTCTAATTTCTGGTTAGGTGAAAGAGGAGAGTATGTTGTCTTACAGAAGGGTATGTTGTCAACAAATCCCCCCTTTTGGCTACTTAAATGCCTTCTATTCGGGGAAAGTTTTTACGTAAAAATACGTGCGTGGAGTCCACAGAAACATTGCACTATTACGAAAAATTTCCTTTGCTTCATTGTGCATTATAAAAGGGTATCTAATACTGGCAGACACCGGTATAGTGCCTCCTGGAAGCTCTGGATTAATTCTATGAAATGGGGCACTGATATGATGATTATTACCTGACATCTAAATGATACTAGAGTATGATGCCAAACACTTTACAACTATCGTATTTTTACTAAGTTTGAACGAAAATCCAGACGAACAGCTTCCAGCAATGGGGAATGGGAGGGAGAGTATAGTTGCAGGGAGGTGATATTAGACCTCCCTGATAGGTAAAGCAAAAGCGGTTAAGGTACTAAAAAGCGCGTTTCAGAATGTTTTTTTCGTCGTAAGTGTATTAACAATCACCATCTACACCGGTAACTCCTGCGTGCGAAGTGTTTGGTCAAAATTTTTGAAAAATGTATACGTACTTTCAACCTTCCACATCATGCTACAAATTAGGTTGAAAGATCCCATAGGCCCTTACAGAGATTGGAGAAGTACTTCTGATTTTTGGAAAAGTGTTGTGGTCAGAATAGTTGTATGTATTATAACCTTAATTAAATGGTCATGAGAAGGAGTGAAAACCGTGACGAATGCGGGCGAAGCGCGCCGAAGTTTTTCATTAAACGAGATAACCATGACAAACCCTGCATTCATGCTCTTCATCGAGACACTTTCAATTTCCCCAACCAACCCCTTTTGCCAATCACAAGCCAGTCTTCACCAGAGAATTTGTAAACAGCTCTCAACTTTTGTTGCTGTGCTTCTGCGGGAGTTGCTACAGGAAATTATTGATAATAAGGACAATATTAGGGTAAGGTTTGAAGCGTGCGGAGCGCGTGAAAATTTTGGTAGTTTGCGCATGATTTGCGATAATTCTGATAGTATGAGAACCGTTTGTGATAGAAAGTGGTTACAATATGTCCATCACTCGGTCGAAACCATACCTCACGCTATCCTCTACAGAAATCTATAGCTTAAAAGCCTTTTGGGAGCATTTTAAAATTTTCAAAAAAGGAATTCTGAAATCGATTGAGGGACACGCCCCTTCACCCCCCCCCCCTGTGTCGGCGCCACTGCGAAAAAAACGTTCAGGGTTCAAAAATTACTTCAAACCTCTGAATGGTGAAAATAGTAGAGGGCAGATGGGGACGTTACCTACAAACAAAGCAAAACGTGGAGGTGATCATCATCCCCACCCCTTACGAAAAATAAATATTACCGTAATTATCAAATAATCGAAATTACGGTAACTTTAGATTTCTCTTGCAGAGTGAATGAAGTAAAAGGATATGTCTTAACATATAATTTTTTTGGCGCAAATTGCCAGTATCTATTGTAAACAATCATTGGCAATTTTTACGGAGGGGGATGCTCCGTGATTCCGCTGTGACCGCGGCCTCGTTGCGAAATTTGCACGTCTTCTCCCACTTAAATTTAAGTAGAAATTTGCCCACCTGCTTGAGACGTAGTTGCAGAACTGAAATTTTTTTAGTCGAAATCTACAGCTTTAATTGTTGGAATTGCTCATTTTGTCAAGTGGATTTGCGCCTTCCTTTATGGCACGGCGTATGAATTTTTTCAGCACGATGTGGATCTGATCACGATTACTCTGAACATTTTAGCACACTCCCATCTGCCACGCAGTTATTTTTAATATTCCATGAAGTGGAATTTTTGCCCATTGTCCCAAATTCACCAACTTAACGGTGTTCCAATATGAGTAAACAGCCCTTTGTTTTATTAATTCTCTCCCTCTTTTGTCCAAATACTAGTGTGATCCGGTTGCAATAGTTCCAGAATTAAGCGCCGCTGTGCATGCTAGCCATGGTACTGGGGAGGCGTTTATCTCAAACAAATTCGTTCGAAAGAGTACCCTTAGCAGCACATGCTCAATGGCTCGAAACTAGGGTAGAAGCCTCATCTTGCCTGCTCGGAAAATTTCTTTCTTGTCCAATGTGTAAAGTTGGTTTGAAATGTTGGCAAGATAACTTTTCGCATGCAGGTATAGGCATGACGGGCCATTGAGTGATCAAAGTAAGGGGAAAGCAGCGAAGTCATGTCTGGTATTCTACCTTAGCAGGCAATGGTCTTAGAGAACCCATTTCCCGTTCTTGTACCTCACACAATATTCATTTGATTAAGACATCAGGTGGCACGAATATCTATAGGCTCTGCATCCCCGATACCTTTAATTTTATGGGGATTCGATCTTGTTTCGTACTTGTTTGCAAGTACAACGCTTCTCTAGTTTTGCTTAGATCTCACCAGGGAGGTCCTCTCACCAATGGGTTTTGCTAAAAGTTGAAATAGCCTAAGGTTGTATCACGACAAAGCAATTAAAACTGGAGAGAATCAAATTAGTGATGGAGCATTGAAAATACAGTATCAATAAACAGCACTAACCTTTCGGGAAAATTGAAGGCAAGAGTCCATTCATCGCAGTAACGTTCTTACCGATCACTGTCTATTGGAACATTTGAAATGCATTGATCTTAAGTCTGCAAAGTCTGCCATAACACCAAAGTTTAATGTCAGTTCAAGGGTGTTGTTCGTTGAAATAAGCCTGACAGTGAGAGTAAAGAAGGAAGTGACTGGATGGAGACGAGAGAAGTTTTATTATCCACAGCTTAAAGAACTCTCCACCGAGGTAACAACATATCCTAACTTTCTCTTTCCAATAATTTTGCCTTTGTTTTATTCATGTTAATTATTAGAAGATATGTATCACGGCAATTTATGCATATTTTCAAACACTGTAAAAATCATTACCACTGGCCATATCAGTTTCATGCACTTAACGCAAACACACCCCAGAATCACGTGAGGAATTCTCAGACAATAGATGTTATCAAATTCGGCGATCTGTGTTGGTTAGTGTAAGGAGGTTCAGGCAGCTCAATATCATGCAAATAAAGATATATATATATATATATAGAGAGAGAGAGAGAGAGAGAGAGAGAGAGAGAGAGAGAGAGAGAGAGAGAGAGAGAGAGAGAGAGAGAGAGAGAGAGAGAGAGAGAGAGAGAGAATTAAACAAAAACATAGACAAAAACGTTAAACAAAACATAGACTCACACAACAATTCGCTGCTGTCCAAACCCCCCGACAAAAATATTCAAAATTGTAATTGTAGAAACAAGGCTCTTTGCCCTGTCCCAGGCAAATGCCTCACTGACGGGGTCATATACCAAGCCACCGTCACTACATCGAAGGCTGTAGAAACTTATGTCGGCCTAACTGAAACACCATTCAAATATCGATGGAGGAACCATAATACTTCCTTCAACGATAAGAAATATAAAAATGCCACTGAACTAAGTAAATTTATTTGGTCCCTCAAAGAAAAAAGTATCCCATTTACCGTTACATGGAAATTTCTGAAGAGGGCTAAGCCTTACAGTAACTTAACCAAACGCTGTGACCTTTGCCTTTGGGAAAAACTATTTATTATGTGCATACCAAACTATGGCACTCTTAATAAACGTTCGGAATTCATCTCTCCTTGCAGGCACTCAAGAAGGTTTCTACTTAACCCGTAGTGTCCAGCAGTGCCATTCCACTTTGTTAAATTCTGCTTTGTTTTTGCTTTGTCTTGTGCACCTCTCACTCCATCAATTGAACTGAAGTATGTATTATATGCAGTGGCGGATCCAGGGGGGGGGGGTCGCCGACGTCCAGACACCCTCAAATTTCCCAATGTGCCCTTTTTCAAAACTGGGTTTTTCACACTAGCCTTAAAAAGAAAAAAAAAAAAGAAAAAAAAAACGAGACAGTTTTACAGGTAATGACAGTTGTCCAATTCCGTGGAGATTTTGGTAACCCCCATCCAGTATCGATCAATCCATCCGTAAAAGTCTAGCAGAAACTTTCGGCAATATATTTGACTACGGTAGCCTATATTGCCCGCCCCGAAACACGAACAGTGCAATCGTTTTACAGTTGAGACTCCAGTATGTTTTACTGCCTGCGTGACAGTCAGGCATTCTAATCACTTTTCGCTTGGAACCCCGTGTGGCGTGCTTGGGCATTCAAAGTAATACAAAACACGCAGATATTACGTCATACTCACTAGCTAGCGTTTTATGCAACGTATTACTATTGGGTTTTAATATTGATTCCAAAAAGTCACTGCTAGTTTTTTTGGTATTGCAAAATAATGATCTGTTCACACTTCCTACACGCTACATCTATAAAACTTTCCCACCACCCGCTAGTATCCCTCCTCTCATGAACAAGAGAGAGAGAGAGAGTAGGTAAATAGGTTTCGCTATTCATGGTCTGGAATTACTCTCTTCTTTTATTGTGTTGCGGCCCTAGTGATGGGAATAAAAAGCCAATCTTAGGTTAAAGCCCACAGTCAAGAGTTGACCAGAAGTCACAATAGACGAATCGGCGGTGTTTCATTTTAAAATTACTATATAAAATCACCACCAGGTCAAATAACGCAATGTCAGTCGGTTCAATTTTTTGACATCTTTGGACTGATGACCGGTCTGCTGTCGCAAATAAAAAGCAACCATTCGACTTCAGTCATCTGCTCTGACAGAGTATTTTTGCCAGTCACGCCGCAACTATATAGGGAACACAACAAAGAGCATTTTAACCCCCCTCCCCTAGTCGAGATAACGGTGGCGCCAGGTGGGGGAAGGGTTCATGCCGCCGTCGGGGAAGGCTGGCCCCCTGTCGGGGAAGTTTTACAGTTTCGTCGGCGGGAGTCTTAGACGAAAGTATGCAGTCCCCGATGACAACTAGTCGTCCGACGGTTTACTTGTTTTTTGCTCTCAAGCGGATAATTTCTCTACTAAGAACCCAAAATTTTCTGCGCGCTATGCGCGCTGTAGAGTCACTCGATTTTCTTCAATAGTTCCATTCCACATAGCAGGATAGCACAAGTCCTGTCCACCTTACCAAGTAACATATAGGCAGAGTACATAGTTTATGTAAAGTCGTAACTTTCATCCAATATCGCAAAGCCTAGTTGGTGTTCTCTTGTGTGTGTCATGCGGTAGCAGCGGTACAGCATAGAAATAAAAGTAAGGAAGAATGACGTCAGCCGATCTGGACTGAAACCATTGATTTGGCTTGGTTGTACGGCAACAGATCATCTGTGCGTATTGCAAATATCACGTCATTGCTTGTGCCGCAAGTATTGGCAAAGAAACTACAAGTTTTCAAGTTAGGATTATAAAAAAAAAATACTTAAGGCACCATGACTTATTTCTGTTGTGAAAATTACTCCTAATCTTTCGAAAAACGGATAAAATAAGCTATAACTTCTGCAGCAGAATGCACACTGTACGTACGGGGACACATCAATCAACCGGTCTTTTGCCGTACAACGAAAGCACCCTCACAATTTTCGTGGCTTCACCTGTTAAACATGCATGGATGCATTGTGTTAGCGTTCTCCCTTACTTTTATTTCTATGAGGTACAGTCAGTTGGTGAACGACTTACGGAGCAAAGTTTGGCTATTTCATCGTGTAGTCCAAGTGGTTTCGATACAATGTACGTTACACCCGATACGGTCTACAGACCTTACAGTTTTTTTCTTTTCGTCATATGTTTTTTGTGTAAGCCTATCAAAAATTTTCGCCCTCTTCGCGCACTTTTCAACTTCACGATCCAGATTCAAAGAGCACTATCAGTGCACAACTCTGATCTTGAAGTATTAAGCGATATAATGCAAAATATGCCCGCAATGGCATGGGATAATGAGGCTCCTCCATTTGCCCTTCTCATCATCCCCTCGAAACAGGGAATGTCGGAACTTGGGGCAGCTTACATGGCCCGTCCCCCTGTTGGGAAAATTCTGCCGCCACTCATGGTCGCTTTACTTATTTTGGCTTTCATAAAGGTAATTTCTGGGATAAAAACCAAAATTTTCGGTACGCTTTGTCCATTCTTCCTCAGTTCCGTTATACATGTAGCTAAATATAGTACAAACCCTTTCCACCTTTTGAAGTTAATAAGTAAAATACATGGATTTACGTTAAGTCGGGAACTGAATCGCATTACGCTAAACCTGGTTAAAGATCACTTGTGTCCGTCGTACTCGTACGGTAGGGCCAGTGACTCGAGGAGGGAAGTACAATAAAGTTATGCCCGATAGGACCCAATTGTCGGGACAATTGTTCTATATAAGCTTTAAATTAGTACAAATTCTTATAAGTGTAGGCTTACCCAAAAATTTTCGCGCGCTTCGCGCGCTTTGCAAATTCCCCGTTTAGATTCCAGATTTTGATTTCAGTTTTTGCATGTCTCTTAGTTTATCTTTTCTTTGTCAATATGCGGTAAATTGTATAATCGCTGACGTTTAAGGGAACCAAAATTAAAAAAAAACGAATGTGCCCTTTTTTATGTTGGACCCCACCTCAGAAAAGACCCTAGATCCGCCCCTGATATGTCTGCTGTACTTTTGTAACTGGCGGATCGTTCACTTTGCTTATTCAAATTGTTCGTTGTGCCATTTGTAATGTTAACCGCCTGATGATCGGGTCTTGCCCGTGAAACTTAAAGTAGCGGAAATAAATATGAATACCTGTTAACCGGGCTCACTTGTAGTCATTTATATATATATATATATATATATATATATATATATATATATATATATATATATATATATATATATAGACCAAAAGGAGATAAGTCCAGCTTGAATAAGTCTATTCCGACAGTGTTCAATAGGTATCCCAGAGTTAAATATATTTCAACACAAAATTCAATTACTCTGACCTGTCATGTTTATGCTTACAAATTTGTTTCGTGCAGACAAAACTGTCTGTGCTCTTCAGACAGACGTGTTCTGTGCTTTTTTTATCTTCTAATTCACTTGCCATGTACGCTCATAAACATGACAGGTCAGAGTTATTGAATTTTGTGTATATATATATATATATATATATATATATATATGTGTGTGTGTGTGTGTGTGTGTATGTATGTATATACAAACACGGCACGGCAAAGACTCAAACCACATTATTTATTTGGACCTCCTGCTAAATGCACTATCGTGAAACGTAACCGTGAGCCAATAACGAAAACGAGTCGTGACACGAATAGATGACATCATTGCATTGAGAACGAGCCTTATGAAAAAGGGGTACATTTTCAAGCAAGGTATTCATTTCGACTCCGCATTGTATCTCGAGAAGAAGCAGCCAAGAAGAAGCAGTCAATTTAGTGACCATGGAAGAACTCAGATATTTCCAGAAGTCCCAGACGAGTTGTACAATGCTGGCTGGCGGGTGCATTACGATTTATAAGACGATAAACAATACTTTGTAGACGAGGAGACGAAAATGCGTTCCGATACACTTCCCACCGTTGTAAAGAGTCCGTCAACCAATCTAACGTTATTCGACAATGCTGCATCGTCCCCTCCATTTACACTGAAGGAGGCCGAAAGGAAACTTGTAGCAGCATCTGCACGGTCACCAGGTGAGGAAAAGCCCTCCGAGAAAGGAGCGGTGCTGGGCAAGCTGTACCAGAAGCCTATAGAGGAGTCCGACACCAGATTCTCTTTGGGAGGTAAGCACCTCGTTGAAATAAGGCGGTATCGAGAAGTACCGTGCATCAATATCAGAGAATATTTCGGTGGTGCAGCGGAAGATTGATTGCGGGAAGAAAGGTATCAGTTTAAGAGTGGAAGAATGGAATAAACTGTACAAACAAGTTCATCGCATTCACGTCGCAGTGAGCAAAATTAACTTTGATTATTCTTTGTCTCGTTCAGTCTGCAGCCGTGAAATCAAAATCTCGGACATTACTGCCAAGGAAATGGTGGCCTACATATTCGCTTCGATGATGAACAGAGTCGCTTATGGGTATTTGAAACAAAACTGTAAGGGTTGTGACATGGAATGCCCTTCTCAATTGGATCATCATTGTCTGAACTTTGGCTCGAACGTACCCGTAACCGATATGTACTTCAACGACTTGCAACATTTGGTAAGAGACGAATGTGGTCATCGATGCCATGAGAGATTATCAGCTTAAGAGGGCAGAAATTCCAACCATCCGGGCCGTGATGCAACAACTACGAACGAGCTGGTCGCAGTCCCCGGAAGTGGCGGTTTTTTATGGAAAAGAGGAATTATCAACGAAATTATCAGAGGGCACCTCGAAGAATTTATTCGGCGGTGGATGGGGGAAGTCTATTATCCGTCTGTCGAATTAAGCTATAAATTATAATATACACCTTTCTTATAGAAAAGGGAATCTGAATAAAAACACGAGTGAGAAACGACACAAAGACTTGTTTGAATATTTTGCTCTTGCCTGTGTTCTTTAAAATCGCAACTTCAACTCGTCACCACATTAGTATCAGGCGCGGATCAAAGGGGAGGGGGGGCTTTCCCGGCCTCACCCCCCCCTTTTTCGTCACATCAGCAATAGCAAATACGCAAATATGAATATTCAAGAACTCAGGCGCGGATCAAGAAATTTCGAAAAGTGGGGGGGGGGGGGGGCTGAAAGACCATAGTAGTATTTTTTCAGCCATCATCCTTAGTATTATATATATATATAGATATATATATATATATATATATATATATATATATATATATATAATCGTAAAAGGTGTTAACCAGTCAATGGTAAAGTGCTCAACCTGTAAAGGGAGCTAAAATATTGAAAGGTTGTAACAGGGTTACTACAAGACAGCTTTACAGAACTGTTTCGTAAGGGCCAATTTGAACAGGTCCTCAATCTTCAGAAGCCTGATGTAGAATGGTGTCAACAACGTTGAATACGCCGTGCCCGTTGAACCGTACTGTGGACGTGTTCGTTTTTGAAGACGTAACTCTCGATCTCCGCACAGGCACATACAAGCCATACATGAAACCCAACAACATCCCTCTCTATGTGCACAAACAGAGCAACCACCCTCCACTCATCATAAAGAACATCCCAGAAAGCATCAACAGGAGATTATCTAACATCTCATCCGACGAAAACACTTTCAACACCTCAACACCCATATACCAAGAAGCACTGCACAAAAGTGGCTATGGGTATAATCTAAAGTACAGAACCCAACCGCTTATCACCAGTCAACAAAACAAGGCCATAAAACGAAGACGTGCCAGAAACATAACCTGGTTCAACCCCCCATTCAGTGGCAATGTCACCACCAACATTGGCAAGAAATTCTTCAACCTTTTAGACAGCTGCTTCCCGCCTGGACATAAACTACATACTCTACTCAACAGAAACACGGTAAAACTGAGTTACAGCTGCATGGCAAACATGGACCAAATAATATCAGCGCACAACAAATACATACTGACCAAACAGAATCTGCAACCAGCAACACAAAACAACTGCAATTGCAGAACACAAAGCCAGTGTCCACTGCAAGGCAACTGCCTCACCAACAACATAGTGTACCAAGCCACTGTAACACGCCATGACAATCACAAGGAAGAAACTTACATTGGTCTAACAGAAAACACCTTCAAAACCAGATACAACGCCCACAAGTCTAGCTTCAAACACAAAGACAAGAGAAACGCAACTGCACTCAGTGAACATATCTGGAAGTTAAAGGATTCAAATGTAGAACACTCTGTGAAATGGAAGCTTATAAGCAAAGCTCGGCATACTCCACATCATCAAAAGCCTGCAACCTCTGTCTAGAAGAAAAGTTCTTCATCATACTCAAACCTTGTTTAGCCACTTTAAACAAAAGAAACGAACTCATCAGCTCTTGCAGACACAGAAATAAACATCTGCTGTGTAATTATTCCAATAGGTAAGGTATCTTGACTCGACCTAATCACCCGTGCCTGTTTTCAAAAACGAACACGTTTTCAAAAACGAACACGTCCACAGTACGGTTCAACGGGCACGGCGTATTCAACGTTGTTGACACCATTCTACATCAGGCTTCTGAAGAGTGAGGACCTGTTCAAATTGGCCCTTACGAAACAGTTCTGTAAAGCTGTCTTGTAGTAACCCTGTTACAACCTTTCAATATATATATATATATATATATATATATATATATATATATATATATATATATATATATATATATATATATATATATATATATATATATATAGTTCAAGTCTAACGTTCAGACCATGTGGGGACAGGGTTCCAAGTTTCATGAATAGACGGTTTTCGGCAGTTAGGCGGTCATGATCGGAACCTCGACACGAGATGGTCACCGAAAAACCATCAAGTCACGGATCGAGCATGTTGACGGGGGATTGAAGTGTGTGGCTACAGGGAACCTTGGGAGGTTCTGTTTGATTGACCTGAGGTGCTCAGGGACTCGGTCAGCAAGACGACGTTTTGTTTCTCCCACATACAGTATATTACAGCGGGGTTTCGCTAAAGTTTCCAAGCAGATGATTTCTTTCTTTGAACAACGCCAGTATCCACAAAGAGTGCTCTATAATGCCCTGAAACACGTACAAGGAATTGATAAAGCCTCTACCCTTGCCCCCAAAACTGACCAAACACCCACCAGACGTATCCCGTTGGTCCTATTCTTTCACCCATCTGTAACTCCCATTGTATGCGTGTCATTTACAGGAATGTAGAGACCCTCCGTCATGACCCATCCACCAGTGACCATTTCCCTGAACCCCCATCACAGCATTCAGAATTGAAAAGAACATATCTAAGCACTTGGTCCGTGCCCCCAACCTCAAGCAGTAGTGCCTAACACCCCAGGAACTTTTCCATGCAACCGTTGGAGATGCAATACTTGCCCGGTGGTCAGTTGTGACAAAATCCTTTCCATTGTAGGTCCCAACAACAACCGGTTTAAGATTCATCAGCATTTTACCTGTACTTCAGCCAATGTTGTTTACGTTCTCTTATGTAAACGCTGTAATATACTGTATGTGGCACCGCCATGGGTACCAAAATGGCGCCTGTGTATGCTAATCTCTTTATGGCATATGTAGAAGAGCGATTTCTCGATGAATGTAGGCTTAATCCTTACTGTCTTCTAGGTATAGTGATGATATCTTTTTCTTACGGCCTCATGGGAAACGCCCCCTTGCCAGATTTATTGACAAAGACAACTCTTTCCATCGTACAAGTAAGTTTACATATGAATGTTCTACATCAAGTATACATTTTTTGTATTTTCAAGTGTCCTTGGTGAACGACACCATACTGACAAACATCTGTCTTCACAAAATCCACAGACAGACACACATACATATAACATTTACTAGCTTCCACCCAGAACCCACCAATGAATCTATCATTTATTGTCAGACTCTTCGTTACAAAAGAATTTGCTCTGACAATAATGATTTAAACATTCAACTGAATGAACTTACAAAGCAAGTCATGTTAAGGGGCTGCCCTCACAAATTCATCAGAAAGAATATGTAAAGAGCCAATAAAGTTTCAAGGCAAGAACTTTTGAAGTACAAAAATGTTACCCAACCTGAACGGATTCCCTTTACCACTAATTTTCATCCCACACTCTAAAAATGTCCTAGTCAAATTTGGGTATATACCTAATTTGAATAGAATCTAATCAGTAGGGACACGAACCGGAATCTTATCAAATCTTTTACTAGATTCGGCTCATAAATGAAACGAATAGTTTTCATTTTTGGACCATTTCTAGTCAATTTTGCATCTTGTCAAATATTTGACAAGATTCCATTGTGAGAGATCTTTTTCAGAACTTTCGATCTCTGTGGGGGATTCTCCAAAGTCACGTTGAATAAGGGGGTGATTTTAAGAATACACCTCTTCTGTCTTTTAGACACCCCCTAACTTCAGTAAGATTCTTATAAGTAGCCTTGTCAAATTCCTAGGCCTTTTATCCCCACGGGCAACTGTCCATGTAACAAACCACGCTGCCAAATATGTCAGCATACCTGTACCTCTTTCTCCATGACGCCCCCAGGCACAACACTCAAGACTTTACCTGGGAAACTTTGCAATTCTGCTAATGTAGTCTACATACTCTTTTGCAATAAATGCACTAAAGGCAATTATGTTGGAGAAACGAAGACGAAATTCCGTCTTCGTTTCAACAACCACAACACACGACTTTACAGCTGCTAAAGGGATTTTCTGTTGCTGAAAGCTTCTCCTCTCCCGGACACACAATACATAATCTCAAACTCTGCATCAAGGATGACGAGAAACGAAAAGCTGAGGAGTCTATAGGATAATCCTATACATCAATAGCCATACGAAGGGCCTGGACAAAGATTTAGTCATTTTGAATGAGTTTACGTTGTAGAATGTATTTATAATTTGTTCCGTTACGCAAGTCTCTGAGGAAGAGCTAGGACCTCGAAACATTAGACTACGTTGTTTGTACTATGTTGGTGTTGAAGGTCCTCTCACCCATTATATGGTTGCATGTGATGTATGCTTATTTACTTATAATATATATATATATATATATACTTCAAATCAAGTGACTCCAAATTCCCAGAAGAGCAGGTCTCGCAGATTTCTCCGTAAACCGGTGACTGAACCACCCACCGCCACCAATGCGGTCATAACCATTTCGTGTCAGCTCTCCGAAGGAGAAACAAAACTTCTCTCTAAGGGACTTAATTTCTGCCCCAAACCAAGGCAGACTGACACGCAAAAATTGTCTTTAGATATGGAAGCGTTCTTCCGACGCTTACGTCTTCGGGAGTATTTTGCCGACGAAGACGGTTTGAATACACCACCACCGGACAACGATATATCGTCTCAATTCAAAGCAAAAAGCACCTGGAACCCACCAAAGGGTCGTTGTCCACAACTCGAATCATTCATTTCGGCCATCGAAGAGGAAGTGAAAAACCACACCTCTGCCCCTGATTTCCGTGACAATCTCACAAAAAGTGAACGTCAAGCCATACGAAGTCTACGGCGTCGTGATGATATCGTTATCAAGCCGGCAGACAAAGGCTCTGCGATTGTTGCCATGGGGACTCAATTCTACAGGGAGGAAGCCTACAGACTACTTGGCAATCCCGAACAAACTTCTTGACTCAGATCCCACTTTGACAATTGCAAAGAAAGTGGAGGCGTCCATCCAAAAGATGGTTCGCAACGGCTCTATCGACCCTGAAACTGGTCCGAATCTCCTCCAGGTAGATCCCAAACCGGGCCGTTTCTATTTCCTGCCCAAAATTCACAAAACGGGCAATCCAGGCAGACCTATTATCTCGGGCAACGGGACTGCCACGGAGAAAATTTTCAAATTTGTTGACCTGCTCATTCAACCCCTGGTTCCGTCCCTTCCTTCCTATGTTCAGGACACCACGGACTTCATCCGCAAAATTGGTGAGATAAAAAATCTCCCACAGGACACTATTCTGGCCACTCTTGACGTGTCCTCGTTGTACACCAATATCCCAAATGAAGAAGGCATCTCCGCTTGTACAGCCGCCTTCAATCCCATTCGGGGCAAAACTCCCACCAAGAAAGACCTGGGTGAACTGATGTACCTCATTCTGACCAACAACAATCTCATCTTTGGCGATCACCACTATCTCCAAATTCATGGTACCGCCATGGGAACCAAGATGGCTCCCTCCTTTGCAAATTTGTTCATGGGCAACTTCGAGCAAAAATTTCTGTCTCGACAAAATTTGAAACCACAAATTTGGTTACGTTTCATCGACGACATCTTCATGATCTGGCCCCACGGTGAAGATTGTCTAAAAATTTTCATTGAGAACATCAATTCGTTCCATCCCACCATCAAATTCACGGCCGACTATTCTAAAGTCAGTGTCCACTTCCTGGACACCACGGTAACCATAGAAAATGGTTCACTAAAAACAGACTTGTTCAACAAACCCACGGACAAGCACAACTACCTTCTACCGAGCAGTTGCCATCCCCCGCACTGCACCAGAAACATTCCGTACAGTCAAGCACTTCGGATCAAACGCATCTGTTCCTCTGAAACAGATTTCTCAATTCGCACAAACGAACTGTCTGGCTACCTCCGCAACCGACAGTATTTCCGGGGTTCTGTTGAAAATGCCATCAAAAAGGCAAAAGATACCCCTCGTTCCCAGACTCTGACGTGCAAAACTCGTCAGCGCAATTTCGACAGAGTGCCACTGGTTACTGAGTACCATCCCGGTCTACCACCACTTGCCAAATTCATCAAAAAACATCTGCCCACCCTTCAGAGTACGGTTCGCCTAAGGTCTATCTTTCCCCATCCCCCCGTTGTTGCCTTTTCGCGTCCTTCCAATTTAAGGGACATTTTGGTTCGGGCAAGATTTCAGGACAAAGCCTCAGTCGAGGAAAACAACGAGAATTTTGGTTGTTCACCTTGCCCTTCCAACTGCAAGACGTGCGCTCTGGTTGACTCTACAAAGAGTTTCCAGAGCAATCAAAATGCACGCACCTTCAAAATTAGACAATCAATTAATTGTCTTTCCAAAAATGTCATTTATCTCATATAATGCAATTTATGTGGAGTGCAGTATGTTGGGGAATCAAAAAATTCCCTGAGAATGAGAATGACACAGCACAGGTCAGCAATTAAAACCAAAAAGGTTGAACAGCCTGTGGCAAACCATTTCAATTTACCTCATCATTCGATCACTAATTTACGTGTCATTGCTATCGACCAAAACGAGCAATGGACCGACAAAACTAGGAAAGCCAAAGAAAATTTTTGGGAACTTAATCTCAAAACCACAGTGCCCTTCGGCCTGAATATCAGAAGCGACTTACCAGCTCACTGATGTGTCACACCCTAGTAATCCGATTAGACCTCTTCGGTCTCTCAATTTGTTTTATTGAATTGTAAGGGATTATCTTGTTCTTGGGGACCACACCCAAGTAATCCGATTAGACCCTCCCGGTCAACACAATTGATCAATTGCTTTGAAAGCAATGGGTGGGACCATTGTCGCCACCTATTAAAAGCTTCCAAAATTTCAAACTCCTTGTCAGTCTCTGACCTTGCACTGAAGAAGAGCTAGTATTGCTCGAAAGCTCTGCAAAAAACAATTTCTGGCTGTTTTATTTACCGAATTTCAAGCCTTCCGCTAATTTGTATCTCTTCCGCGATCCAGCCATTCAATTTTGTAGCACTGTTGTTTTACAGTTTCTTCTTTACCGATTATATATATATATATATATATATATATATATATATATATATATATATATATATACATACATAATAACCCTAAATGGTCACTTTGGGCGACACGGTATAAAATGGTCACTTTGGGCGACAACCAGTTAATTAAATATATTTGCATATTCATGCAGGTAAAAATTAGACAAAAAATACCTTAATGATCTTCAGGAACGCCCTCAAGTTGAATATATGTCCCATTATCTGTGTGACGTACGCACAACGTTTTATTAAATAAAAGAGAAATAAATTGGTATTGCGCAATAAGGGTGTGTACACCTAACATACCAATTTTTTACATGCATGATATACACCCCCAAATTTCAATAGTAGATTAATACATAATGGGATTCTAGTACAACTTACCTATAGTAACCCCAAACAGAGGGCGCTAGGATACTTTTATATATTTCAAAACTTTTGAAATAACATACTAAGAATGGTTGTTATAACGTTGTAAACATTTAGGCGACACGTATATGTACACCTAATGTCAATGTCGCCTAAAAGTACCATTTTTTCACCCGATATGTCGCGTAAAGTGACCATTTATATATATATATATATATATATATATATATATATATATATATATATATATATATATATATATATATATATATATATATATATATATAATATTTATAACTCAATCTGCAGACAGAACTGTTTCGATCTTGTTAGATCTCATCAGTGCAGCTCAGAGTAGGTTTCAAGACTGAATGGCAAGGCTGACACAAGCATAACTTGCGTCAGTTTGGCCTTTCACTGTACACTGCCTATCAATACCAAAGTGCACAAGCTCTAAGGAGCGTGCTAGCATAAAGCAACAGTATTACGTCTTGACGAAAATGCCAAGACTACACAAGCAGTGTGCCATCTTGAAACGAGAAAGTGCTCAACAAAACAAGGTCTTACCGTAGCACTACCATGTTAAGGAGCGTAAATAACTCAATCTTAAGCAATATATATATATATATATATATATATATGTATATATATAATATATATATATATATATATATATATATTTATATATATATATATATATATATATATATATATATATATGTATGTAACCGGCATCCTTAACCTAGACCCCCCTCGATCTATGAACATCACTGTCCCCTTCCTATTCCTCTCGCTATCGACATCTGAACGTTGAAAGAGTGGTCGTATACTAGCTAGGTTCTTCCACTCACAGAAAATGTTTCTCGATTTCCGGGTCTTGAGTAAACCAAGACGTAATCTCCTCTAAGATCCATCCTCGACTTTTATGCAGGAGAAAATAGATAGCGTACTGGCCGCATACAACATAATGTTGCCAAATGATCGATAGTACTAGCTGAACAATAAAATACGCGAAATTAATATATCTTATTAGGCGCCACCTTCCATACAGGTCGAGCGTAAATACTACCAACTTCAGAATGCGGTAGAGATGCATTGGTCAACCCTGTATCAGTTACAAATCTTGAGAAGCGGAGCAATTGTTTCGAGCGTCTCGACTTATGTCCCACACTTTACTGGCACACACACCATAATCACAATTTCACATGAACCTGTTTTGCCCTGACTACTTCGGAGCAGATGAGCATATGTATGTCGAGCACATGAAGCAAGTGGACCATGCATGATACTCTGGGCTCTAAGTAAGCAAACGCTTACCACAAAATAAAACGTCTGCATGCAGACTCCATGGGTGAAAAGTTTGGAGGATACTGGAGAAAGCAATCCATGAGAAAGACCGCCAATGGCAATAAAAATGTTTTGCGCAATCCGTGTGGTCGGTGAAAGAAGGTGAAACAATGTCTTTATCTAATAACAGAGAGCGTACTGGTTTAAAAAAAAGTCGCAAGAGTAGGTAGAGGAGGTTAGTCGATGCAATAACAGTATGGACTACATGTCACATGGAGGGATCGCTTGTGAGCTCGGCAAGGACTTTGTCTGGTATAAAGGCAGATATGAAACCCACGCACTGCCGTTGTTACACAGGCACAAAAACCCTACGACAGGTGGGAGACGAAGCGGAAGAAAGATACGCTGTAGCGTTACACTGGATGGTGCAGCAGCTACAATATGACCCCGTCATACTGTCATACATGGCAGAAGAGCCGTGTACGCTACTTTTGACACTACTTTTAAAGTTGGGTTTAACAGCTGGGGAAGAATCGTTGTGGCGTACGTCTTTGCTGCACGATTAACCAAACATTTTCAAACTCAAGGCAGAGACAAAATTGTTGTCGAAGTTTTGGGGAGATAAGCGGGTGATTATGTGGCGTGTCACCTGAAACACCGGATTGAAGAACAAGGCGGTTGGGAAAATACCCCCTTTTCACAATTCATCGATGCATGGTCAGAGTCCGTTTCCACAAATGTCAAATCCTAGTGGCTGGTTCTTTTTTCTTTTAACAGGATCATTTCTGTGAAACGTTCAGCACACAGCCACGAATGAACCATTCCTACATCGCTATTACCACAGTCATCGCCCTATGTATTGGTTACATGATTTCTTTACCACACATGTAAGGCAGGGAACAATGATATGTAAGGTGAACAGTGATGTTCTAAGGGCCAGGGGCCTAGGTTAAGGATGTCGGTTGTAACACAAGAAGAAAACACTGTAACATTCACCCCAACGGGTAGGCTATGGGATGCACCGAAGGAATAATGCGTTGAAGAGACAATTCGCACTCGTCTAGAAGAGACATTCATACAACGGTGGATGGGAAGAGTCAATTATCATGCTGTCGAGATATATTATAGAGTAAAGCATATGTTGACTGCAGTTTATAGAAACTACGATTGAATAAAGCAAATGAAAAAAGACCCGATAATTATTTTTGTTTATGTTTTCATTTCCGCTGTTTTGTTTGTCTATTAACCAACACCTTCACCATTCCCGTTCCCCGATTCGTAGCCATGAACCCTCATCATTGTTTCGTTTTCACGACTGTCGTGTCTGAGCACTTGAGGACACCTCTCACTGACTGCACACGAAGGACTGTTTCCGGTAAAAGATCTTCAACGCCGGTATTCCTGACGGGTATTGTATCCTCAATTTTACTGTGCATAGTCTGTTAATTTCTTAAGTCCCCGTTTTAAAACGACACCCATGGCCTTATTCATCTGAGCTAGAGCTTCCCAGGTATCAATCGGGCAAGCCACATTTCAAGAACCATTGTCCTCACCACCATGGTGGGGCTGAGGTCAGAAAGTTTTGCTTTCCAGGCGCTCTAGATTGCAGGAAATCTCACTCTTCACCACAAATTTGCCTCTTCAATTAGGCCGGCCAAGATCCCTGACGGAGGTGGCCGGGTTACTGAAAGGATGGCAAACGCGAAATTTGGCGCCCGAAACTTTTAGGATTACTACTAAAGAAAATTTGACAAATATTGCTTTTCATAAGGCAATATGCCCTACTTAGGGCAAAATAAAGAAATTTGTTGCTGTGGCTGGTCTTCGCAGGGGGATTACATACTTTATCGTACCCATGAAGGCTCCCCGACGAAAATGGAGTTTCCCCGACAATACCGGTCATAAGACCTGCACCTCTCCCACCTGGCGCCAGCCGTCTACAATTCTGCGTCTACCATGCGTGAATCACCCGTATGGTCATTTGATGTTTATCATGCGTCGGTTTGAGGTACAGGAGAAATACCTGGCATTCCAAACAGCCAAACTAAGTAGACTGCCGAAGAAAACCGCACTCTGAAACGGATGAAGTCACAACAGTTCTGAACTTATCCTTCGTCAGTGGCCATGCAGTATGTGAGAAAGCTCTTGATCAGCCATTCTCAAAAGAGGTCAGATTGAGAAGTGGGTTCGAGGGCCGCATTTCCAAAAGTCGAAAAAAGCATTGATTGGATGATTATATTTCATCTTACAGAGCTATGGACAGAAAGAGTTCATATTAAACGTCGCAAACACATTGTTAGTACCGAAATATAAATTGCAGAAATTTTAATTTCAGTAAACAATCAACAAACGTTCAACACAATATGTTTGTCAATTGTACAGTCACCTCACGTCGCAATTAAATTTCCGGGATGTAACTTTGATACAAGCTTTGTCACTACAAATACAACCACTCTGCAATGCACCGCTACATAAATACGCGCCACCGTGCACTTAACATGATTGACAACAAGGCAAACAATATTAGTCTTGGCTAGATATCACTGAACAAGGAGTTAGATTTAGAGTTAGATGATTACGGCTCAGTTTCTAACCAATTGGTTTAAGTCGGGCCTGCCACGGCCTTTTTTCCAGTTGTGGCTCACTGGCTTGTTTTCCATACTCCATTGCAAGCATAACGGCAGTAGGTTCCAGTTTTAAAGTCTTTGGTATGATCCGGCCAGGAATCAAACCCCAGACTGAACAAGGAATGCATCGCACGGCTTTTAACGTAGGCAACCTAGCCTCCCCCCCCCCCCCACAGGAAAGTAAATTTGGAAGGAATCAAGTGGTGACTGTACGTTACATAAATTAATTTTCTACTTTGTTACGTTTTGTTCTTGTCAAATATGATTTTTCTCGCAACCTAAAATCAATTCAGGGCCCGCACTGACTGGGCCCGGAGGGAGAGTGCGGCCCTAAGGGCCGCATTTAAGAATCACTGTCTCAAAGTAACACATCTATATACCAAATACTGTCTTAAAATATCTTGTTTTTTCAAGGTTTCCGGTTTTTGACATCTGATGACGTCAAATGACCATTGATCTCCACTGAAAGCAATAGGGTTCTTCCTTTCGATATGATAAAGTTATATACCAAGTATGAAGATTGTCCATCATTGCTACTTTAAGATATCGTGTTTACAAGCAGTTTTTGAGAATTTCGTATGTTCACCCCCGGTGGCCTCAGATAACCTTTGACCTTTACCAAAGTCAATAGGGTTTGTCTTTTGACTATAAAGCATCCACATGCCAAGTATGAAAAGCATCCATGCTTTCTACCCAGAGATATCGTGTTTACAGGCTAGGTTTTCAGGTTTTGACCTCTGGTGACCCCACATGACCTTTGACCTTCAACAAAAACAATAGGGATCTTCCTCTCAATACGATAATTCTATACCCCAAGGTAAAAATTAACCTTCATTGCCATCTTGAGATATCGTGTTTGCAAGCTAAGCGTCACAAACAGACATACTTACACACGCATACACACACACACACTCACACAAACAATCGTCCACCTGATTGCATACATTCTTTTTGCCTTCGGCAAGGAATCAAAAAAGTAATAAATTCCTATTACCATACGTACACAAACGAAAAGTTAACGAATAATAGTTCAGGCTGAAATGTAACCTTTTTGGCGTTTGCATTTTTTTTTTTTTTGCTATATTCGGTAAACTTTGATATGATGTAGAGTAGACATCAGACAATCAGAAAAGTATGTGGTTTTTTTATGTGCAAAAGGGGTAGCCAGCCACTTCAAAATGGCCGCCCTTTTGATCATTTTGGCTGATTTAGCTCAATTAAGGCCTTTGTGCTTCAATATTTGGGGTCTAAAACTTTTTCAGGAGTGGGTGTGGTAAAATTAACAAAGTCCCCTACAATATCCTAGAAGTTTTTCCCCAAAGATTGATCCGTTTTTTTTTTATTTTTATTTAGTGACCTGTCGAATGTGGCTTTTTTGCCCAAAACGGCTATTTCGGCAATTTTAGAGCCTGGGACCAATTTTGAGTACCAGATTCTCTTAATTAGGTATTCCCACGACCTCACCTTATGTTTATGGGTAGCTTGATAACCATGTAATACGTGGGGAAAAATTCGTCTCCCACATTCAAACCTACATAAAATGAGTGGTACTGAAAATTTGCAATGAGTTTCGGTGCATTTTTGAGAAGTAATATCTCTAGTGAGCCACAAGATGATAATGTTGTGGCTGTTTAGGGGCTACACCAGTGGAAGATGTGCCTAGTTTAAATTTTCAAAATTAATGTGTATTTTAACAATCTACTTTACTTTTAATTGCAGAGAGATCAGGACCTCTAGTTAATCAATTAAAGAAATATTGCTATAAAGACTGATCCCAGATGCCAAAACTTCCAACGAAAAGACAAAGAAATTCCCTGTATTTCACGCCCGTTCTCAATTGCGAGTTTAAATCATTCTGTGTACTACTGAGGTACAAGGCTACAGATTCCAGGAAGAGCAGAACATCTGGTATGATACTAATAGAGGTATCATTGTCCAAACTGCTAAAAGTGCCCCTAAACCCGTATTTTTAAGGAAAAATGAAGTAGTCGCAATATTTGGGTTTCCATAATTTCATGCCCATTCTCACTTGAGAGTCAAAATGCTTTCTTTGTACTATTTAGCAGTGATGTAGTCGAGTCCCCACCTTCCGAGTCCGAGTCCGAGTCCAAGTCCTCAACTGTCGAGTCCGAGACCGAGACCGAGTCACTGGCATTTGAGTCGGAGTCCGAGTCCCCTTATAGATAAGTGTACGCTAAGAAACAGCAATTTACAATTATCAGTTTGTACACTGGCTTTTATACAGTGTTGTTGTGTGTTATTACAGGCGGGATTAAGAGGGGGCAAGTGGGGACACTTGCCCACCCCCCTCAATTTTTCTTAGACCTTAAAAAATGAATAAAAATAATTTTAAAAAACGAACAAAAGAAAGAGAGACCAGAGAAATTATAAGGGAATTTTTAACATTATGGTCAAGTTTGCAATGTAAAATGAAGGAATTTCAAAAAATGCCAGAATTTTGTCCTCTGCTCACTTCGCGAGCACCGCAGTGAGTACCAACTAACACAGTGACGGAGCTCAAAGGTGGAGAGGCAAGGGACAATTGTTATTTAAAGGTTTATTAGGTACCTTAACTAAATTTCTTCTTAGCTCCCAGCCACACTTTTGTGACATGAAACCCTGAAATACTTCTTACTCAGAGTACTAAACGTACGCCATTACACCGACCATGCTCTCCGAACGGTGACAAATACAGAACGCTTGTGAAGAGGGCGCATTTGGGATACAAATTTGCCAACAAAACAATTGTGCCGAAAACCTGACAAACACATCAGTTTTGGAAGCAAGCGAGGGTGAGCTAGAAGTTATGTCTGGCTATATCTTGGTTAAATTAAAGTCTATAGATTGACCTGTATGGTTTACGACAGTTGGAATTATCTGGCTTCAAACCCACCTTGAATTTCAGCTCCTACGTACCATCACAGATTCCTCTGCTACATCCCTGTGTGGAAACCGTATGATAATCCAATAATCCCCCCACCCACCCATCCACTCACACATGCTCATCCAGGCTGCAGTCAAATCCACGGACCATATAGTTTGACGTATGTAATCCAGTGGTGGTGAGAGGGAGCTGGCAGGCCAGTTGAAATGAATTTACAAAACCTTAGGAGACCATATGTTCTTTGATAAAAACAAATATAGGCCAAATGTTATTTTCTGTCCTGTTATTTGCCTTTTCTTATTTAAACTGTGCATTTCTAAATAGTGATATTCCAGAATACGTACGGTATCGAGGTACAACTTTTGCAGCCTGGTAACTTGCCACTCACGGTAATCTAGGACGGAGGTTTTTTGGGCATAAAATATTCTTGTTTTTACGCTATACGAGCCAACAGATAGTGACGCTCAGCTCAGATAAAGTCACACCAAACCACCTTCTCCTGCAGCCATACACTTTTCAAAAAGATATGCGCCACTTAATCTGACATTATTTTATTTGTTATTCGCTCTGTCAGGCCTGGATTGGGCCTAATGGTCAAATTGTTATACTTGTGATCATCAATTGAGTGCGCATTCAATGCCATTTACAGATAGCGTAGACAGCTGTCCAGGTTTAAGTCCACTACTTTGTAAATACCCTCAAACCTTCCGGGGCTACGCCTTTTTATTCCATTCGGTACTGCTTTGAACCATGGACTTTTCAACGGACCCTAGACACCACATATTTAGGTAAAACGCTAACCATTCCAATCAAAATGAGGCCTAACCGCGAAATCAAGGATACGCATCTAGCTGTGGCCCGTGAGATCTTAGCGACTAAACATGTGGGCCACCAGCAGAAATAATTAAGGACCCACGGTTTTTATTGCAGGACTTTTATATAATATCATCTACACTAAACAGTGCATAATGCAAAGACGTAGCCTAAATACCGTGTGTTGTGTAGAAACTACAGAGGACATGGTAAAGCTATGTGACGACTGATTAATTGCATAAAAGTGATTTCCAAATTCTGCCGGTCTCGAGCCCGGTTTCGGGGAATTCAGAGCCAAGTCACGAGTCCGGACTGTACGAGACCGAGTCCGAGTCCTTAAAAACGTGACTCGAGACCGGTCTCGAGTACTACAGCACTGCTATTTAGGCACTAGGCTGCCCACACCATGAAGGTGAGAGTAGATTGTGTGAAACTTATAAAGATATTATGGCTCAAAAGTGCCACTTAACCCATATTTTCAAGGAACTGACAATCTTAATTTATAACCGACATCACACGCCATTTAACGACTGAGTTAACGAATAACAGGAAAATAACAAATTAAGTTACAAAATACGTCCACATACAAACAAATAAGTTAAGAACAACAGCACATTAAAAAGGGAAATAAGAAGAAAGTTTGCAAACGACAATCTTGGGATGTTAACGAAAACTAAATGTCCAAGAATAAACGGAAAGTTAAGAGAGAGCAAGTAATAACTAAAGTAATGCCAACCTTTACTCACCATTTTTCCCGGAGAGCTTTTTGTTGTTGTCTTGCTCTTTCCAATCTTTCGACTTTCTTTGAGGCTGCAATGAGTAGCTCTCCTTTTCTTTTCAACAAATCCATCACAAATAGTAAAACCAGTTCTTTAACTAGAATGGCAGTCGATCCTCACCATAAGACAGTCTATTCCAGTTTGGTACAGGTGTGGAGTCTACAGCTCAGTCCATTTTTAGCTCAGCTGAGTTATAGCTATCATACGCGGCAAATGTCTGTGACATTTCGCTACTTCTTCATAGATTTGACAGAAATTTGGGTAAAGTGTAGGTGAGGAAAATATCTTAATGAGGCAACCATTTTCGATAAATATGAACGTTATTTGACCTCGCGAGAGAATTTTCTCTGAAAACGTAAAATTCCCTTCTTGTCGTTCAATTGTGCACTAAATGTGCTAAAACATAGATAGTTTGAATAGTGCTGAACAAAAGTTTTTATTTCCGAGTTGTTTTCGTTATCATTTGAGGGTCCAAAAGAGCACTTTGTGTACAGAGAAACTACGTACAAAAGTATACTGTACTCACATAAATGTGCAGCACGTTTCGTGCCTTATCAGGTGAAAGCGTTTACGCAACGTGGAGTATATCGACAACGATGGTGTCAAGCAATGAATGACTGATATTGCTCGCCGGTACAATGAATGCCCGACCTGTGTGAATGATTGCCAGTGATGTGTTATCTTTTGTCTGACCTGCGAATGATTCAGGGGTGGCGCCAGGATTTGCCGACGGGGGGAAGACTCCCCGACGGGGGGGCAGCGATCCGAAGCCCCGACAGCCATGATGTCGTCGAGGAGTTGGTTAGGAGAGATTTGGAGAAAACTTGTGTACTAAACGGTCATTGCGGGGCATATACTTCATAATATTTGTATTACTAGAGGAACATATTTCCGCGCTGATTTAGTGTTTTTCCCAGAATCTAAACTGTGAAATTTCAAAGCGCGCAAAGCGCGCGAAATTTTTTTCGATAAGCCTACACTAAAAAGAATCTGTACTTATTTGGAGCATATGTAGGTCAATTGTCAAGACAGTTGGGCCATGTCGGGCATAATTTACATTGTACTTCCCTCCTCGAGTCACTAGCCGTGCCACACGACAGACACAAGAGAACGATGAGATGAAATTCCCAGCATTTACATAAATCTACTTACGTTGAGTTACTTGAAAAGGCGGAAAGGGTTTGTACTATATTTGGCTATTAGTAACGGAAGAGTGGGCAAAGTGTACCGAAAATTTTGGGTTTTATCACAGAAAAGACCCTTTCTGAAAGTCAAAATAAGTAAACCGACCAGGTCAGTAGCGACATCATTTTCCCGACAGGTGGCCGGATCATGCAGAGACCGGCCCGAAGTTCCGACAGCCCCTATGTCGAGGGGATGGTGACAGTGGCGGATGGGGGGTCGCCGACGTCCGGACCCCCCTCAAATTTCCCAATTTGCCCTTTTTCAAAATTGGGTTTTTTTACACTAGCCTAAAAAAAAAACAGACAGTTTCACAGGTAATGACAGTTGTCCAATTCCGAGGAGATTTTGGTTACCCCATCCAGTGTCGATCAATCCACCCATAAAAGTCTAGCCATGTATCGAAGAAACTTTCGGCAATATATTTGACTACGGTAGCCTATATTGCCAGCCCAGAAACACGAACAGTGCAATGGTTTTACAGAGAATGTGACTACAGCATGTCTTACTGCCTGTGTGACAGTCAGGCACTCTAATCACTTTTCGCTTGGAACCACGTGTGGCGTGCTTGGGCATTCAAAGTAATACAAAACACGCAGATATTACGTCATACTCACTCAGCTAGCGCTTTATGCAACGTATTACTATTGGGTTTTAATATTGATTTCAAAAGGTCACTGCTAGTCTTTTGGTCTTGCAAAATAATAATCTGTTCACACTCCCTAAACGCTACATCTACGAAACCTTCCCTCCACCCGCTAGTATCCCTCCTCTTATGAACAAGAGAGACTAGGTAAATACGTTTCGCTATGATATTCATGGTCTGGAATGACTCTCTTCTTTTATAGTGTTGCCCTAGTGATGGGAATAAAAAGCCAATCTTAGGTTAAAGTCCACAGCCAAGAGTTGACCAGAAGTCACAACAGACGAGTCGGTGTTTGTTTCATTTAAAAATTACTGTATAAAATCACCACCAGGTCAAATAACGCAATGTCAGTCGGTTCAATTTTTTTACGTCTTTGGACCAAAGACCGGTCTGCTGTCGCAAATAAAAAAGCAAACATTCGACTTCAGTCATCTGTTCTGACAGAGTATTTTTGACAATCGCGCCGCAACTATATAGGGAACACAACATACAGTATTTTAACCCCCTCCCCAGTCGAGATAGCGGTGGCGCCAGGTGGGGGAAGGGTTCATGCCTCCCCCCCCCGTCGGGGAAGGCTGGCCCCCTATCGGGTAAGTTTTACAGTTTCGTCGGGTAGTCTTAGTCGAAAGTATGCAGTCCCTGACGACAACTAGTCGCCCCGACGGTTTACCTGTTTTTTGCTTTCAAGAGGATAATTTCTCTAATAAGAACCCAAACATTTCGGCGCGCTACGCGCGCTGTAGAGTCACTCTATTTTCTTCAATAGCTCCATTCCACATAACAGGATAGCACAAGTCCTGTCCACCTTACCAAGTAACATAAAGGCAGAGTACATAGTTTATGTAAAGGTCGCAACTTTCATCTCATAACGCAAAGCCTAGTTGGTGTTCTCTTGTGTGTGTCATGCGGTACAGTCAGTTGGTGAGCGACTTAGGGAGCAAAGTTTGGCTATTTCAGCGTGTAGTCCACGTGGTTTCGATACAATGTATGTTACACCTGATACGGTCTACAAACCCTACAGTTCTTTTCTCGTTTCGTTATATGTTTTATGTGTAAGCCTATCAAAAATTTTCGCCCGCTTCGCGCGCTTTTCAGTTTCACGATCCAGATTCAAAGAACACTATCAGTGCGCAACTCGGATCTTGACGTATTAAGTGATATAATGCAAAATATGCCTGCAATGGCATGGGATAATGAGGCTCCTCCATTTGCCCTTCTCATTATCCCTTCGAAATAAGGAATGTCGGAACTTGGGGTAGCTGACATGGCCCGTCGCCCTGTTGGGAAAATTCTGCCGCCCTATGGTTGGTTTACTTATTTTGGCTTTCACAAGGGTAATTTCTGGGATAAAACCCAAATTTTCGGTACGCTTTGTCCACTCTTCCTTAGTTCCGTTATACTTATAGCTAAATATAGTACAAACCCTTTCCACCTTTTCAAGTTAATAAGTAGAATACATGGATTTATGTAATTGTCGGGAATTGAATCGCATTTAGCTAAACCTGGTTAACGTTCACTTGTGTCTGTCGTACGGTACGGCTAGTGACTCGAGGAAGGAAGTACAATAAAGTTATGCCCGTAGGGCCCAACTGTCCGGGCAATTGTTCTATATAAGCTTTAAATTAGTACAAATTCTTATAAGTGTAGGCTTACCAAAAAAAAATTTCTCGCGCTTCGCGCGCTTTGCAATTTCACCGTTTAGATTCCAGGTTTTGATTCCAGTTTTTGCATGTCTCTTGGTTTATCCTTTCTTTGTCAATATGCGGTAAATTGTATAATCGCTGACGTTTATGGGAACCAAAATTTAAAAAAAAAATGAATGTGCCCTTTTTATGTTGGACCCCCCCCCCCCAGAAAAGACCCTGGATCCGCCCCTGGGTGAGAAGGGGATATGAAGAAGCCTTTCTATCCCAAGCCATTGCAGGACATATTTTGCATAATATCACTTAATAATTCAGGAGCCGAGTTGCCCACTGATAGTGTCCTTTTGAATCTGAAACGTGAAATTGCAAAATTGCAAAGCGCGCGAAACGGGCGAAAAGTTTTGGTAGGCTTACACAACAAACATACGTAATCATTAAGAAAAAAAAAAGGAAAAAAGAAAAAGTGTAGGGGTTGTAAACCATATCAGGGATAACATACATTTTATCGAAAACACCTAGACTACCCTGTGAAATAGCCAAACTTTGCTCCGTGAGCCGCTCACCAACTTAGCGTACCACATGACACACACAAGAGAACAGCAACTATAGGCTTTGCGATATGGGATGGAATTTACGACCTCTACATAAACTGTGTGCTCTGCCTACATGTTACTTGGTACGTTTGACAGGTCTTGTGCTATTCAACAATGTGGAATGGAACTATTGAAGAAACTGGAGTGGCTCTACAGCGTGGGTAGCGCGCAGAAAATTTTGGTTTATTCTAAGGGAAATTGTCCCTTGAGAGCAAAAAACAGGTAAACCGTCGGAGCGACTAGTCGCCGTCGGGGACTACATACTTTATCGTATCGACTAAGACTCCCCGACGAAACTGTAAAAATTCCCCGACGGGGAGGGAGAATGCCCCCTTCCCCTTCCCCCACCTGGCGCCACCACTGGAATGATTGCCCGATTAGGAAAGGTTATATTTTGAGGCCTAACGTTAGGCCACACGGTTATGATGAATGTAGAGAGATCTGGACATGAACGAGAGGGGTGTGAATATAGTTACTTGGATGTTAGGGATCGCGTGTAATTTGGTAGCTACTCGTGAATTGGGATACCAGGGTCACTACTTCAACCTAAGGAGAATGTTGTTTAGGAAATGGGTTTAAGGGGAAGAGGAACTCCCTCCATCTTTTTTAAAAGAATATAGCGCGTTGATTGAAAATGTAATACTACATGTTTAAGCTTTAGGGTTGTGTTAACATTTCCAAACATTTTTCGGAAAGGAAACCGTGCATTCTTGAAGGCGAATGTATGTTAGTCTCGGAGGCAGGAATTAGTGTGCAGGCACAGGGGGCGCCGACACTGCAGGGGCACCACTCAAGCTTATTCTTCGTTGCAGAAAGCCCCCACCAGAAGTTGGTAAGGGGTGGCCATGGAGGATGAAGCCCACGCGAGATAGCCTTTGCGGCTACTACGCGTGCATGTTTTCCCTCCCTATACGAGCAGTTATATATACGGCCAGGCCTCCTGTTGCGACACATCCACCGGCCCTAAAAATCGTCCAGAGCAACAGCTTACACCTGGTAGATCCCAATCATAAACATGTTATGCAGTAAAATAATTTTGCAGGAGAAAAGGGGATTAAAGGGTACACAGAAATTAGCGTGTAACAAAAGGTAATCATTGGCAAAGTTACTTAGGCTAAGCATGGATGTTGCCGGGCACCGTACTGCGTGAGAACAATAACGCACGTATGTAATATCTTTATGTTTCAGCTGTGTCGCGTGCATCATTCATCAGAGGGAAGGTTAATGCCTCCGAGCGAGTTACTCTATCAGGGAGTTGCAACAGATCCCTGCTCGCATAAGTGCCCTTCTGCGGTGGTGGATCCGAGGACCTCCGAGGGAAGATTTTGGAAAAAGGAAACTAGAGCCAAATTGTCAGCTATTTCCTTGGCTCTGAGCCTGGGCCTTGAAAACATAAGTAGGAATTGAAGTTTTCAGCATTTCCAGATTTCTTTTTGGCTCCCGAAGGAATACCTACGTAGTCGCCTGATGCTGACCTTGCAAAACAACTGTAGGGTCGTGCATTTTAATGTCGACTGTGATTCCGGTCAGCACACACTCCCCCATCTTGTACAGTATTTGAAGCCAAAGACACATTTTAAGACAGTTTTCTTCTAGTCTGCGTATTGGATCATAGCTTCTTAAGCCATTCGGGTCTGCTGCCAATAGTTCTTTCATAGTGACTAGCTGAACAAAAGCTTTGTTCGCTGCGCCTGTCAGGAGGTCATGCATAGGCGTACGGGGGGGTCAATTATTTCTGAGGGGTCAGGGAAAATTTTTGCCCGAATTTAGAATTTTGGACCAAGTTGCCCGAATTTTGATACCGTTGTGTCGGTTCCAAAAAGGCGTAATTTGTTTTCTCGGCTGTCTCATTTGCCCGAATGGATCCACTATTTTTGCCCGAATTGGGAGGGCATATGCCCCCTGCCCCCCCCCCCCCCACCCGCCTCGTATGCTTATGAGGTCATGTATCCGTTTGTACTTCGTAGTAGTTGTTATTTTGCCTACTCTCACTGGTGCACAATTCTAGAATACTCAAATGACTTGTTACGCAATAAGTAAACATCGCCTTTCAAAAGAGATCTACTTCACACGGACGCCGAGAAATACGGTTGTATGGGAGAGACTGACGTACTTCGGCTATAATATTGGCAGCGTTCTCAATCATCATTCCACAAACCCTTCTGGGAAACATTTCACAATTCAGTTGTGATTATATAGGGCTTGGGAATCTCAGCCTGCTAGGACTGTAATCACCCCCTCCCGCAGGTTACGGTCCTGTTTCATTCATTTCATTCATTCATTCATTTATTTGTTTTTCCACTACAATATACAATATGACAAAAAATTACATTTATACAGTTACGGAGGCAATTTGTCGTAGTACGAAGTAGCGGAAGGAAGTGAACTGGAAAACCCTGTTGGGCTTGACATCAAAGGCAGAACACTCCCTTGAAAAAAAAATAGAGTGAAGTACTAAAAAAAAATAAATTAAGTACCCAACCACCCGCCCCACCGCACTTAAAACCTAAGCCATGCCTCTAAACCAGATAAAGGAGCAGGCCCTAATCATAAAGGATTCATAATAAAAAAGTAAGTAATTAATACATTCCGATGAAATAATTGTGTAAGTTCCTCTTAAAGCTGAAAATAGAAGGTTTCTGTTTTAAAATGTCTGGAAGTGAATTCCACAAGGTAACTGCACGGTAGTGTAATCCCCTCATTAAAGCCTTAACGAAGCTACCAAAGGAATAATAAGGCGGGCAGTTAAGTCACCTGCGATCAGCATACGTGACGCTACTGATCAACTGCTGCCAATGTCATTCAAGATAGCTTCCTACCCAGTATATCTGCGATGCTGGTACGATGTCCAGTCTTTTCAAACATCTGTGCAGTATATAGCAATAATTTTGTGTACCTCATGTAATCTTTCAGTGCTTCAGGAGTTCAATAAATATGTTTTCTTATATATATATATATATATATATATATATATATATATATATATATATATATATATATATATATATATATATATACATATACATATATATATATATATATATAGATGTAGAAAACATGGTAAATACTATGCAAAATGCAAAATATATCTATCTATCTATCTATATATATATATGTGTGTGTGTGTGTATGTGTGTGTGTGTTTTAACGTCCTTATGGACAACTTGAATTACAGACTCAACCGAAATATTGACTGCACACTTTTCCATGACCTAGGATACTAAGCTGAGCTGCGGTAACGTACGTTATTGCTCTTGCTGTGTGTTAAGGCAAGGACTGCCTGTTGTATATAGAGAGTAGCTCTTGGAACGCTGTGAGCATAAACACTAGACACGCGACCAGAGAACTCCGGAGTGACTGGCACAATTGCAGTGCATATGACTGGGTGGTCATAAAAACTCAAGACCATGCAGTTTCCCCGTGGGTCGGGAACTGAAGTAGAAACTGGGTTCTATACGGGTTTGTAACCAAAGTGATATCACTGTCTAGCACTCGGGGAGCATATATCAGTGGGAGAGTGATTCACCTTTGCCAAACGGTTACGAGAAAATAACTAGAGCTTAAAGGCAATAGGCAGTCGCCCCAAAATTTTCTTTGAAAAATCGGCAAACTCTTGCAAATCTCCTCTTATTGCATTACAAACATCTCTGAAGATTTTTTGAACATAACTATTACAAGCAATAGGTAAAGCAAGGAGAAATTCTCCTTGAATTTCACAATTTACCAACAAAAATATTGTCACATGATCAAAATAGGCCAATCATGAACTAGAGTGACAGGATACACTCACTCTGATTGGGGTGACTGCATACTGCCTTTAACTTGCCCCTTCGCCAATTGAGTACCAGGCTGAACGTTTCAGTTCACTATACGGTACGTGGCCCTCGGGAAGTGTACATTCTAAGTGGCGGGATTAGAAAGGACGAGAGCAGGGAGGAGCAATTACTGAGACCATATTACACCATTATAAGCCTTAATTATATTTTCCTGTTCTCCATGTTTTCCCTACCCCACATGGCATCAAAGTCTGCCTCGAAACCGGTGAAAATTCACCTGGGGATACTGGAGATGTTTGCCTGGTTGGTACGTTAATTTAATCATTCACTGACACTATTCTTTTACGGACTCACGCAAAGCAGTTGACTGACATTCCAAAGCCTCATCGAGTTGCGATCTGCTCTGTTGTGTAACTATTACTGTAGCCTACTTTGCGGCCACTATTCATAGCCTACAGAACTTGCACAGGTAAAGAATTCAAGAAGTCGAGCTACGGGCATTGTACGTGTGTTAGGGAGCTGTTATGCATGATAATGTCTCACGAGACTTCTAACTCTAACCCCATTTCATGTCTTCTCCTCCTAACAAACCTTGTGACATGATATCATGCATGATAATGTATTTTTGTGACAAAATTGTGACACATTACAAAACAAAATGTGAAAATATGGTGCACCGCAATGTCGGAAGACGCTATGAATGATAATGAGCAGACTCCTGTAATATGAATAATTCATATTTTTCCCCTCGTTATCCACCTAATCCTCAACTTGATATTATGCATGGTAATAAATCTCGAGACTACTAACCGTAACCTTAGATCATGTCTCTCCTTACTCGAAATCCAGATATGAGCCAAATATGAAATTCCATGTATGGGCCAGATATGGATTTCATATCTGGCCCATATCTGCTGCAGATATGGGATTTATACCTGGGCCAGATATAAAATTGGGCAGATATAACCCAGATCTACGCCAGAACCAGATCTAAGCCATATATGGAACAGATAAAATTTTATCTGGACCAGATATGGTCCTTATATGAGCAGAATATATTTCTATATATGGCCCATATCTGCACCAGATATGGAATTTATATCAGATCAGATAAAAAGTTGATTGGATATAACACAAATCTAAACCAGAACCAGATCTAAACCATATTTGGCCAGATAAAGATCTATCTGGATCAAGTCTTTATATGGCACAGATAAAATTGTATCCGGACCATATCTGCTTTAGTTATGAATCATAGTTAGGACTTATTGTCCACACTCCTCAGTTAGGACTTCTTGTCCACACTCCTCATGAAGACATTGAAAAACTTTTTCAAAAGTCCCCTCGACTCTCTGGCGAAGAGCCAAGGGGCGAAACCAGACATTACTCCAGCAGACATTGAACACCTTCTTTTTCAAAAGTCCCCTCAACTCTCTGACGAAGAGCCAGGGGCGAAAACCAAACAATACTCCCGAAGGAGTTCTGCTCCCTGAAGGAGCTATACGTCCCCAAGGGACAACTCAACCAGAACTACCAAACTACCTGACGTGCGAAGTCTCGTTCTAGACTGGCTGAATAGAACGGCCTCCGCCAGTGAGATCTGTCGTCGTGATCACGGATACTCCTGCGCCAGGTAAGTGAGCTTATTTCGAAAAGTCCCCTGACTCTCTGGCGAAGAGCCAGGGGCGAAAACCAAAAAATACTCCCGAAGGTAAGTACACCTTTTTTTCCAAAAGTCCCCTGACTCTCTGGCGAAGAGCCAGGGGCGAAAACCAAACAATACTCCCGAAGGAGTTCTGCTCCCTGAAGGAGTAACAACGTCCCCAAGGGACAAACTTTGACTGAACTGACCCACCCGACAGTGGTCTCGTTCTAGACTGGCTGAATAAAACAGGTCCCACCTAGGAGCTCCGCCGTCGTGATCACGGATACTCCTGAACCAAGTAAGTACACCTTTTTTCCAAAAGTCCCCTCAACTCTCTAGCGAAGACCCAGGGGCGAAAACCAAACAATACTCCCAAAGGCGTTCTGCTCCCTTAAGGAGCTATACGTCCCCAAGGGACAACTTAAGTACCGAACAACCTGACGTGCGAAGTCTCGTTCTAGACTGGCTGAATAGAACGGCCTCCGCCAGTGAGCTCCACCGTCGTGATCACGGATACTCCTGCGCCAGGTAAGTACACCTTTTTCCAAAAGTCCCCTGACTTTATGGCGAAGAGCCAGGGGCGAAAACCAAACAATACTCCCAAAGGAGTTCTGCTCCCTGAAGGAGTAACAACGTCCCCAAGGGACAAACTGACTGAACTGACCCACCCGACAGTTGTCCCGTTCTAGACTGGCTGAATAGAACAGGTCCCACCTGGGAGCTCTGCCGTCGTGATCACGAATACTCCTGCGCCAGGTAAGCTTTTTTTCCAAAAGTCCCACGACTCACTGGAGAACAGCCAGGGGGGAAACCAAACAATACTCCCGAAGGAGTTCTGCTCCAGGTAAGTTCTGCGCCAGGTAAGTAGTACACCTTTTTTGTCCAAAAGTCCCCTGACTCTCTGGCGAAGAGCCAGGGGCGAAAACCAAACAATACTACCGAAGGAGTTCTGCTCCCTGAAGGAGTAACAACGTCCCCAAGGGACAAACTTAAGTAGTTTCTTTTCCAAAAGTCCCCTGACTCTCTGGCGAAGAGCCAGGGGCGAAAACCAAGCAATACTCCCGAAGGAGTTCTGCTCCCTGAAGGAGTAACAACGTCCCCAAGGGACAAGATTTGACTTAACTGACACCACCCGACAGTGGTCCCGTTCTAGACTGGCTGAATAGAACAGGTACCACCCTGGAATCTCCGCCATCGTGATCACGGATACCCCTGCGCCAGGTAAGTAAGCAACTTAAGTAGTGAGCTTTTTAAGTACATAGAAACAGGCACTGAGGAACTAAGGACCCAAACCGGACCGGAGCAAAACGCAACCGACAACCACCCACAGAATCGCCAACATGCTCTCACCATCCACACCCAGCAAAGGAAACGAAATAGTCTTTGCCACCGCCAACAAACAGAAACCACCACCACACCCACCATCAACGATCACAACAACACAAGTCCAAAACAAAACACGTCCAAAGGCAACAAACCCACCCAAAGCTAAACACGCCCAAAGACAACAACACGCTCGAAGGCAATCACAGCGCGGAGGGATACGGGAGGTCCACCTGCCACACTCAAATCACTATTTACGGTTTATTTACAGTATATACAACTATTACATGCAGCAAAACTAAACCCCCAAAGGATTTCGAACGAGCCCGGTGGGGGATCGGGAACGTTCACTCTCTTCGGGAACCCAAACTGAACTGGGCAAATACAGGCGCACCTTGGCCAAGGGTGCCCCGGAGGCAGTTGTGGCAAAGGGTAACCTCATTATCCCCACGCTTAAACAAGCAACTTAAGGCAACTTAAGTAGTACACCAGCAGAAAATGTTTAAGAGCTCCATGAAGAATTTAATATAAGTAATGGGTTGAATTGACTTAAGTACATAAACTCAACTTATTTCATAACAGTGAACAGAAAAGATGCCTTGAAATTTCCTATTTTATGTAATCACAGTGTTTATGGGCTTCTTATTTGAAAGTTTATTACGTACGTATTTGACTCTAAATTTTGTTTACTGCATAGAGCATATTTTACTTTCAACTTCCTAAATCATGAAAAATGTAGGTTTAGATACAAGCTCCGCCCAAATATGCAAATCATTTGCATAAGTTCACTTCGTATACTGCGGTATTAACAAAAGTGTAGCCACTAAATAACTGCAATGTCTGGGAAGGTGATGCTGTATCCAAAACACGTCTTAATTTGCAACAAGCATAATCCAAGAATCAAATCAAATAAGAAATAAAACAAACTAACAAAATGCTCATTTGCATATCTAGCATATCAAGTTATATCTGGCTTGATATGGCCATATAAAACTTGATTTGTATATCTGCCATGGATTGTATCATGTTATATCTGGCTTGATATGGCCATGTAAAACTTTATTTACATATCTGGAATAGCATTGTATTAATTTATATCAGTCTTGATATGGCCATATAAAATTTTGTTTGCATATTTGGGCTGGCATTTCATCAAGTTATATCTGGTTTGATATGGCCATATAAACCTGTATTTAAATATCTGGACTGGCATTCCATCAAGTAATATCTGGCTTGATATGGTCATATGAAACTTTATTTGCATATATGCAAATAAAGTTTTATATGGCCATATCAAGCCAGATATAACTTGATGAAATGCTAGTCCAGATATATCTGGACTAGCATTTCATCAAGTTATATCTGGCTTGAAATGGCCATATAAAACTTTATTTGCATATCTGGGCTGGCATTTCATCAAGGTATATCAGGCTCGATATGGCCATATAAAACTTTATTTGCATATCTGGAATTGCATTGTACCAAGTTGTATCTGGCTTGATATGGCCTTATAAAACTTTATTTGCATATCTGGGCTGACATTTCATCAAGTTATATCTGGTTTGATATGACCATATAAACCTGTATTTACATATCTGGACTGGCATTTCATCAAGTAATATCTGGCTCGATATGGCCATATAAAACTTTATTTGCATATCTGGAATTGCATTGTACCAAGTTGTATCTGGCTTGATATGGCCTTATAAAACTTTATTTGCATATCTGGGCTGACATTTCATCAAGTTATATCTGGTTTGATATGACCACATAAACCTGTATTTACATATCTGGACTGGCATTTCATCAAGTAATATCTGGCTCGATATGGCCATATAAAACTTTATTTGCATATCTGGACTGCCATTTCATCAAGTTATATCTGGCTTTATATGGCCATATAAAACTTTATTTGCATATCTGGACTGGCATTTCATCAAGTTATATCTGGCTTGATATGGCCATATAAAACTTTATTTACATATCTGGGCTGGCATTTGATCAAGTTATATCTGGTTTGATATGGCCTTTTAAAACTTTATTTGCATATCTGGGCTGGCATTTCATCAAGTTATATTTAACTTGATATGGCCATATAAAACTTTATTTGCATATCTGGAATGGCATTTCATCAAGTTATATCTGGTTTGATATGGCCATATAAACCTGTATTTACATATCTGGACTGGCATTTCATCAAGTAATATCTGGCTCGTTATGGCCATATAAAACTTTATTTGCATATCTGGACTGCCATTTCATCAAGTTATATCTGGCTTTATAGGGCCATATAAAACTTTATTTGCATATCTGGGCTGGCATTTCATCAAGTTATATCTGGCTTGATATGACCATATAAAACTTTATTTGCATATCTGGACTGCCATTTCATCAAGTTATATCTGGTTTGATATGGCCATATAAACCTGTATTTACATATCTGGACTGGCATTTCATCAAGTAATATCTGGCTAGATATGACCATATAAAACTTTATTTGCATATCTAGACTGCCATTTCATCAAGTTATATCTGGTTTGATATGACCATATAAACCTGTATTTACATATCTGGACTGGCATTTCATCAAGTAATATCTGGCTCGATATGGCCATATAAAACTTTATTTGCATATCTGGAATTGCATTGTACCAAGTTGTATCTGGCTTGATATGGCCTTATAAAACTTTATTTGCATATCTGGGCTGACATTTCATCAAGTTATATCTGGTTTGATATGACCACATAAACCTGTATTTACATATCTGGACTGGCATTTCATCAAGTAATATCTGGCTCGATATGGCCATATAAAACTTTATTTGCATATCTGGACTGCCATTTCATCAAGTTATATCTGGCTTTATAGGGCCATATAAAACTTTATTTGCATATCTGGGCTAGCATTTCATCAAGTTATATCTGGCTTGATATGACCATATAAAACTTTATTTGCATATCTGGACTGCCATTTCATCAAGTTATATCTGGTTTGATATGGCCATATAAACCTGTATTTACATATCTGGACTGGCATTTCATCAAGTAATATCTGGCTAGATATGACCATATAAAACTTTATTTGCATATCTAGACTGCCATTTCATCAAGTTATATCTGGTTTGATATGACCATATAAACCTGTATTTACATATCTGGACTGGCATTTCATCAAGTAATATCTGGCTCGATATGGCCATATAAAACTTTATTTGCATATCTGGAATTGCATTGTACCAAGTTGTATCTGGCTTGATATGGCCTTTTAAAACTTTATTTGCATATCTTGGCTGGCATTTCATCAAGTTATATTTAACTTGATATGGCCATATAAAACTTTATTTGCATATCTGGACTGGCATTTCATCAAGTTATATCTGGTTTGATATGGCCATATAAACCTGTATTTTCATATCTGGACTGGCATTTCATCAAGTAATATCTGGCTCGATACGGCCATATAAAACTTTATTTGCATATCTGGACTAGCATTTCATCAAGTTATATCTGGCTTGATATGACCATATAAAACTTTATTTGCATATCTGGACTGCCATTTCATCAAGTTATATCTGGCTTGATATGGCCATATAAAACTTTATTTGCATATCTGGAATTGCATTGTATCAAGTTGTATCTGGCTTGATATGGCCATATAAAACTTGATATAATGTATCAAGGCATCTTAATCTGGCTGTACATCTGGCTTGATATGGCCATATATAGGCTGTATTTAACCAGATATCAATCCAAATCTGGACTTGGAGTAAATGTTTTAACCCCAACCCAACCCGGAGACATGATATCAGGCCTAATATGCATATCTCGAGACACGAATGTGATACTTAGAATACAAAACAAAACGTGAGTACGCAAAAAATTAATATCGCCCGTATGGCAAGCCGTTTTACTTTTATTCTTAATTTAGGGATATCAGTAAATAACTGCAGATATCATTAAATCATTTACTGGTATCTTTAATTCTATTATGATAGTAACCAGTAAATTAGTGTTGAGTGTACGTACTGCCGTAGGGACAGTTTTTGTACTCCTTACTTTCTCGATCCTTCCATTCAAACCACTGGAAAATATTTTTGCCAATTGGATGGAGAAAGTAAGGTGTATTAAAACTGCCCCTACGGCAGTACGTTCATTCAACACCAAGTAACTGGTCACTTGTTGTAGGGGCGATTTAAGAAAGTTTGCATGTTGAATATTGAATTTGATGATTTGGGAAAATTTTTGAAATCAATGTCTTATTTACATTCATATCTACCTCCTGATACCTGTGAATATTTGGCATGAAAGTTTTCGAAGGTTTTCCGGATGGATAATGTAACGTGTTTTGAAAATACTCCTACGGTCGTTTTCGTGTCATTTCTTGTGTTTTATTGGTAACTTCTTGTAAGGACGCTTACTAAAACTTTGCCCTGCTGAATATTTAATTTGATGATTTAAATAAATTAATGAATGCTGTTGCTGACATTCTAGTCTACCTTGTGATACCTATGAATTTTTAGCACAAAATTTTTCAGACGGTTTAATTGGATGGAGGAAGTAAGTTATATGAAAACTGGTTCCCCGGCAGTGCGTACACTCAACTCTAATTTACTGTTTCCCTTTTTGGGGGGCGCTTTAAGAAAGTTTGCCTGCTGAATATTTAATTTGATGATCATTTGGGAAAATTTTTGAAATCAATGTTCAATTTGCATTCATACCCCCCCCCCTCCCGATACCTGTGAATATTTGGCACAACATTCTTCCCATTGTTTTACCTGATGGAAAAAATGCCTCCTTTTTTATTTACTTCTGTCCCCATCAATTAAAGTTCTTTGAGTCCGTTAGGTTAGCAATCCTTTTACATACCAGATTTATCCATATTGTTTGATATTTTATTCGAATCAAAGAAGACATTGCTACTGACGTTTATTAACCTCTCACGCGGCAACAACATCCAAGAACATTCATTATAATCATGAAGTAGTTCTATTATTCCTTTGCACGGCCACAACTTTCTGTTTAGGATACCAACATTTGCATTGCAACGCCCACATACGCCTTCGTGTGGTCATGTGACCTTATTCATAGAGGAAATGGAACGCTCTGTTTTGCTTGCTGAATTTGCCCGCTAGTTTCAATCCGGTCTCGTTTCTGTATGAAGTCCTATCCACAGCTGGACAGCAGAATCTTTCGCACCGTAAATGGCTGTAAACTTGTCCTCTTTTGGTAAATTACTAGCTCCCCGCTTTGCAGCTGTGGGTTTGTCAAAGGTAATGTGTGACTCCGTTAGAAGGGTTTGGCGTCATTATGGTATACTTTCTAACAGTTTCAGTAGTTGTAGGTACTGCATATGCACAGGCTGTTATTAACGTTAGATTATTGTAGAGACTAATTTCGCGAAATCATTTTCATCTCCGTGACGGAAGTGGCTATTGACCCGGCTGCTGGGGACGAATAGGACATACGTTATTGGTCCGGCTGCAAACTGCAGCGCATATTTTCAACTGATCTGCAATCACCGATAACAAAGACGAAAGTATTCTTGTTTTGAGTAATCTTCTATCACCTTATTAAGGCTATAAAACGACTTAAATTTGACTCAAACATCCATCTTTGTACAGTAAGTGTTCATGTTGAAAGGGTGCAGTATGCCCCCCATCCTTGGTCCATTGCTTTTCCTTTTATATATAAATAACATTCATTCTGCATCCAAAGTGTCAGATTTTATTCTTTTTGCTGATGACACAACAATTCTTTTTCAAGAGACGAACCTAAATGGGATCATGGCCACTGTCCGTCCGGTTGTTCCATTCCATTGAAAAATAGGGGGTTGCAATCTTTACTTTCACATTTTTATATAGTAAATGATGAGTCGTTCTCAAAATAATTCTTCTTAGACAATTTAAAAATAAAGGTTGATAATATACAACTATAAACATTTTGAGAACGACTCTCTTAATATCTCTTATTTTTTTTAGCAAAAAGTATGAATACTTCAATATTCCTAATATCAGACTGTACTAGTCTGCCAGACGGATAGTGGCCATGATCCCCTAAATGATGTAATTTTACAAGAAGAGGAGGAATTCACTATCTTTCATTGGCTCAATGTAAACAAATTATTCTTAAATATTAAAAAAACAAAAGTACTAATTTTTGACAACAAAAGACACGACAATTCAAATGTTTGTCTATGTCTTGGAGGCACCGTTATTAAGCCGTCATCATACACAAACTTTTGGGGAATTTTAATTGACAATAAACTGAACTGGAAAGAACACATTTCTCATATTACTAAAACAATAGCCCATGTAAATGGTATCATCTATAAAACCAAGAACATTCGTCCCAAAAATATACTCATATTGATTTATAATGCTCTAATACTCCTTCATCTTAACTATAGCTTATTACTCTGTGGAAATGCTCACAAGACCTTTTAAATAACTTATATATTTTGCAAAAGAGGATTATTGGAAATATCCATAGTGTCCCATACAATACTCATTGTACTCCTTTGTTTATAGACTCCAACATTTTAAATATTGTTGATCTTTACAACTATCAAGTTGGGATCTTCATGTTTAAATTTCATCACGGTCTTTTACCACAAAGCTTTGATTCAGTTTTGCATACGGGCAATTCCATCAGTAACAGACTGACATTTGGAAGACATTTTTGAAAGTTTCAGAGCTCTATCTCATGAACTGAATTGAAGGAAGTGATGATCATTTGTATTAATTAATGTGAACAGTGGACCTACACAATGACCTGGTATGGACAGGCCTGCTGTGTTTTATACATGAGAAATAATCACCTAATGGTGCAGTAACAGACTGACATTTATGCAACCATATCATTGGCATTGCTATGTTCGTCCTTAAAATGCTCTGAAAGAGTACATTCCACTGGATATTGTTATCACCTGTAGTTTATGCAAGGGAATGTACAACAAATAAAGAACATAACTTTGAGACTGTCATGCATGGTTACTGCACTGTCATGCCTTATGTGCTTGGTAACAGACTGACACCGGCAGTAACAGACTGACATGTTCTAAATTTAGACTGACATGTTCTGAATTTATGGACAAAGATTATTAAAATGTGCAGGTAAGGAACAAACTTGTCATGCAACATTGATAGCAAATACAAAAACCATGTCATCAATTACAGAATTCAATCAGAGCCATCTAAGGAACTACTGTATTTAACATTCTTGAAATAAGTGTACCACTACACTTCATTATCTTCTCAATGCATCACGGTCAACCTCATGCAGATTATCAATGGTACATTTTTTAAAACAAACATTACACTCATCTGTGAAATTTAAAAGCAAGTGCAAAGAAATTGCATGAATTGGGCAATAATCAGCTCAGGAAAACCTGAGAAAATGTTGAAATAGCAAATCTTGCAATACAGTAATCCAGTTTGCTATACAGCTACTATACTCTACCATGCAACCAAATTAACTGAATTCTTTGTTATGAATGATTTAAACACTGAACTTGTATAGTACTGTAGCTGATGCTTAACTGTAGGGTGCTTGAGATGCTTCTTCATGGCTTTGAATGAATTATATAGGTTTTGACATCCTGTAACTGTTCTACTATTAAGTGAAATGGCTCAGTACTCCTTCAAAGGACACTGGCCTTCAAAAAACAAATACTTTCTTCAAAGAATCTATGTCATCTTTACGGTAGGTGGCCAGACAAACTGACCATTAATAAACTGTGGAAGAACTTCACTGGGGGGGGGGGGGAGCAAAATTGGGCAAAATTTTGTATAGGCCTGTAGTGGTAAAGACATACATTTGCTCAGAAAATACTATTATCTGGTTTAAGTCTCCCCCCTCCCCCGAAAAAAAAATAAAATATATCCCTACAACCATAAACTCCCTAGAATCAAATGCCAACACTCTACCGATGTAAAACATGTGGTTAGAAGTATACAGCATAGTACATTTCTTTTTAAATTTCCAGTGTACGCTATTGACTTTTCCTTGAGATACATCCTGAAAACATTCACAAAAGAATGTCCATTTCAGACATTTAAGAGTGTTTTGCATGATATGTTGTTTAGTACTTAAGTACTTAAACAAAGTTAACTTTCTGTCTACCAGGTACATCAATAGCATTAGCCTACCTAGCATTTAGAAATTCTCTGACATTCTCCTCTTTGGGATTCATACAATACTGATTCTCTGACACAGTGCAAATTCTACTGTGGTGCATACAGTATTTTCTTGCCTTAAAGCACTGCAAGACATGATTTTCACTATGTCTTCTTACCATGCAATTTTCTTAGAAGATGCTAACATACACCATGTCATTATCATGAAACTTCAATAAACTACATAGTGTAATTGTGTGTTTTCAAAACTGAACTTAAAATAGCAGAGGTTAATAATTCCCACTGAATAAATTTATCAGTAGTGTTTTCCAATTATCTGTAATGTTTGATCTGTCAGTCTGTTACTGTACCATGTCACCCATAGAATTCTTGGGAATGAAGAAAATTCTGATCTTTCAATGACAGAACGTTACAACTCCTAATAAATACAGAGAATACAAGACACAAAGTTCCTGTGATATCTTGTCAGGAATACAGAAAACCTTTTAGATGTTTTTATCTGTCAGTCTGTTACCGTCAGTCTGTTACCATTTCACCCATAGAATTCTTTGGGAATAAAGAAGAGACTTCTGATCTTTCAATGATAGAAGGTTACAACTCCTACTAAATACATGGAATATAAGATGCAAAGTTCCTGTGATATCTTGTTAGGAATACAGAATACTTCTTAGATTCTATAATCTGTCAGTCTGTTACTGTCAGTCTGTTACCGTCAGTCTGTTACCATTTCATCCACACAATTCTTATGGAATAAAGAAGAGAATTCTGATCTTTCAATATCAGAAGGTTACAACTCCTAATAAATACAGAGAATACAACACACTAAGTTCCTGTGATATCTTGCAAGGAATACAGAAAACTACTTAAATTTTTTTGGTAACAGACTGACATACACCTGTAGCCACAATAATCCCAGAACTTTAACTTTTTCTCAGAAAACATGCCATTTCTTCACTTTTCACCTATATGGTAAATTAAAAAACAGTATTTCATAAGTATAAATGATAATACCAACCATTAAAGTAATAAACTATAACATATGCAACAAGGGAAATTTAGGGTTATTTTTTAAAATTAATTATTAAATTAACGACTAGTTACCTAATTCTGCTTTTTTTGTGTTCTATTATGGTTTTTGCTTCAATAATGCCTGTTTGTGAAACCAGAGAAATTTCTGTTCAAAATGATAGTAAGTATTTTACAGTTGGACTAACATAAAATTTTCGCCCCAAGGTTGACGTTTTTATGGAATCGCCCATACAACTGTGACTTTCATAACTATAATACTCGCACAAAAGACTCTATACATGTTCATTCCTCCAGGACAAAACTCAATCAATCGCAAATTCTTAGTCGTGGAGTTTTCCTCAGGAACTCTCTCCCAAGAAACATAAAGGATTCAAAATCCCTGCATCATTGTAAAACATCTCTCAAGCGTTATATTCAAATTTCAACAATCAGTTTTAGCTAGTGACTTCTACTATATATTGACCCAATGCTCATATTCTTAAGGAAATATTTTCGTAGTACATACATGTATTGCATCCAATCATGTTTTCTGTAAAGTGTTATTTATGACTTCTTACAGAGAGACAGAATTTGAGTATATATTTGAATGTGCATAATTTGTTCCGAAATCTCACCTATTTTTCCTTTGTACCTATTCTACGTTCCTTTGTCGATGTTGCTTTTTGTTTCTTTGATTTTCTTTTTTCTTTTGTTATTACAACTGTCTTGTTTTTTCTCTAAGTAGGGACCAGACTTGAAAAGCCCTGCTTATTCTGGTTCCTCTCCCTATCACATTTTAGTAATCTGCATTATCTGGTTATTACAGCTACAAAGTACAGTACTTCACCATTACTTATTTACGGATCTGTTCCTACTTTTGCATTATGTACTATTATTTTACTCTTAATTGTGTTGATATCAATCTGTTTTGTTGTATGTGATTATAGTAGAAATAAACTTGAAACCTTGAAAGTAAAGGCCAACGCCAGTAGTAAGTGCACACACATACAGTACATTATACCCTTAACTTGCCGAGTACTGCAACTGTGCTACATGCAAGCCAATGCTACATGCACACATCTGCATGCATATACACTGTACTATGCTGGCACGCGCACAATGCATGCACGTATACTCTATTGTACAATGCTACTAAAACTAGCACTGTTGGAGCTGTTTGCCAATGTCTCCGTGATTTCGCCGCAGGATGGGCTGATTGGTTGATAGGCCTGTTTGAGCTGGGTAATGAGGAAAAGCTGATTGGAACCCGGCAGCTGGGTCAATAGGCCCCACCCTTGGTCATTGTTGTGCATGTGAAGGTCTAGCACCTAGCCTAGGTTTAACTCCTCAGTAAAGGTACGAGTATACCCGGTCGCCGAAAGCTCCCAATACACGGTCCTTACAACAACCTGCTGAAAATCTGGGTCCTTGACCAGCACATATGGGCCTATATGCTAAAGAGCCTAAAACACCCATGAGTATGAACCAAAGAGGGTAATACACCGGATTGCATTTTGTCAGTCGCGTGGAACTTCTTCCGCATGCATTTTCAGTTTATTTACCGATTTTATGATGAATCAGCATGCAGTAATTCAGTTTCATTGAGTAATCGCCGTGCGGCACGCAGGCAAAGTATTGAGTAGAAGATCGGCACAGTGTAAGCAAATTCCCAATGCAGTCAAGACTCACTCAAAAAATTACGCTCAGTACACAATTGAGAAAGGACGAAATAATCACCATCTTTCGTGGCAGACGATGCCCCCGTGGACCTCCAGCGGGGTTTCACCCTTGCACCCCAGCAGGGCCCTTAAGTGGGCCCCTGCACCCCACACCCGGGCGCAAAGCATTCATTGGCATGCAATTTCAAACTTAAACAGTTTCGCACGCAATTAACAAATTATGCAATCTGGGAAATACACAGTTGGGCTAGGCCTAAGTACAGAGAACAACTAGACCTACAGTAGGATTGTACAAATAACTTATGTTGTCTGTTTTCTCTACATCTCATGCCCTCTAATACCCTTTTTATTATTGTAAGTCTCACATAAAACTTTCTCAGCTCCAGCCTATTATTAACCCAAGCCTACAGCTTCGATTATTGGATTGCTCAGTTTGTCAAGTGAATTTGTGCCTTTTTTTATGGCTCAGCATATGAATTTTTCAGTGTGATACTTCTCCATGTGAACGGAATTACCACGAACATACCCAGCATTCTTCATCTGCCATGCAGTTATTTTTACTATGTCATGAATGGGAAACTTTGACCATCTCCTTGATTTCACTAACTTAACCGTATTCCAACATGAGTAGTCAGCCCATTTGAGGAAAATGGGAAGCCCTTTTCTCAAAGAATGATAAGCTGTTATGCAGTTCTATTGACTTTCTTTAGAGTTTGTCAAACAATTAGTTTGAATACTCATAAAATAGTTCTGAACTTGAATGCCACTTTGCAGACTATTAAACTCTGGCACTAAATCCATGACCACACAATCGAAAATCCCTGCTTGTTTAACACGCTGCTCTGCCGCTGAAATCTCTTCACATCTCGGTATGTGCAAATGCCTAAATCTGGGACAGAAACATCTTACAACCATCTGTACTGTCGCCAGCTTGGAAGATACAGTTCTTCTGTAGTGGGTACCATAAAGTTGCAATTGGCAGCAGAACATTTTGCCCTGAGAAGTGAGCATGCTAGGTCATTTGCTCCTTTTTGTACTGCACTTATTATTCATTTGATAGAGGCTTGAAATCAAGTGGTACAAATATTTGGCTTTTCCGCCTCATTTTATGCCATCTTCAGTGGCTTTGATCTGTGCTTGCCTGCAAGTACAAACCTGTCTAGTTTACTGTACAACAGATTTCCAGTGATCTAATACATGGCCACACATCAACATATTAGTATCTTTAAATCTCAGATTCCAATGGCCAACAGATGGAGATCCTCAAAATACAGTAAGTCACTATGCAGGAGGGCCTTTATGGGTCTGTCGTCATCCAGCCTGCAAACATGACCAAGCCAGCATAGATGATTTCTGACCAGTGTTATATCTATATCTTCAACACCTGCACAACTTAAGACTAGGGTTACCATCCATCACGATTATTCGGATTGTCCCGTCTAGTTGTTTTTGAAAGGAAAGTGAGTGTCCCGCCCGGAAAGACACATCATCCCAATTTTTTCAAAAACGAATACACAGTAGCTGTTATATTCTGTATCATGTTTGTGCGTGTGCAGTAAAAATCCTCATGATTGATGACTGTTTTTAGCCCCAAAACTCAGGCTACACAGTATAGCCCGAACTTCCAACCTGCACTTCCAACCTGCGCTGTAGCAGTGTAGCTCTAGCTATGTACGTACCGACCGAACCAGCCAACTGTGCTGTTTCGAAAGTAGGCCTACACGTATGAGTGTGGCAAGTGTGGGCTGTGCGGTTTATTTTTGGATATTTTCTGATATTTTTATGATCATGCAGTTATGCCACCAAGTATTTAGTTTATGACCAATCCACAGACTGTGGTCTGTGGAGTAAATGTGGTGCAAACCAGCTATTTCATTTCTGAAATTGTCCATATATTAGGCAAACAAAACTTAGTGAAATCAGTTTTAAACATTGCACCATTTGGCTTGTAGGCAGATACCAAAATCTAAATTTTAGGAAAGGGGAGGGGACACCCCTCCCCAGATCAGTCTCCAAAAGCTATGTCCACTTTCAGCTTAGAGAAATATGGTAACCCTACTTAAGACCCCCTCTTTTACAGCAAAATGATCCCATGTGACCTTTAGGATAAGAGAAAGATGATGCTGCTGAAAAGTATGGAGTTGTTGAACTTGATGCTGATACAAGGTCCATGATTCTCCTCCATACAACAAATGTGGTATTAAACATTGGTTATAGACTTTTATTTTGGTGTGTGCAAGTAAAGATCATGTGAATCAAAAATCCTTTTCAGCAACTATCCAAAATCTCAAGATGTTACATAAATTTATACGAGATACCATCAGGCCTGGATGCCAGTTCACCATTCATGGAACAATCTAGTGAGACAAAGCTACCAAGGTTCCTAAAACCTGACGTACTGTACAGTACAGTATGCTAGCTTTTGGCTCTCAATGAAGAACTCAGCTTCTGGACCAAAAAAACACTCTTATTTTTGTCACTACTGATATTTAGTCTTGTTTTTCTTGCAACATTGTCATAAGCTCTTAAAAGCTGCTCGAAAACAATTGATGTATCACTGAAAAAAGTAATGTCATTAGCATACTGGCCTCTCTAATGAATTCAGTAAGGACCTTAGCCTTTGCTTTAAGTCTTCTCATATCAAAGAGGTCTCTCTGTCTCTGTCATTTAATGAAATCTTATCTTTACACTGCAGTTATGCTTGATTTTCCCTAAAGCTAACCGTAGTAAAGCTGCTGCTTACGTATATACCAAAGAGAGTTGGTACCAATTTACAACCATGCTTTACACCACTATTATATTCAACAGGCATCAGCTCACCATCAACAATGAGTCTAGCATGTACATGAACAATGTTTTCATCATTTTAATAAACCTCCAAGGACAGTCAAGCTTGCCAAGAATGATGAAAAGTTTGTCACGATTAACAGAGTTGATATTGATTTTCTTCTCGTATCATGGGGGTAGCTAGTCCTCAGTAAAGGACAGTGTGGTTGTTTGCCAAGATCTCACCATACACAGTCCTTACAGCAACCTATGGAAATAGTGAGGTGACCATATGTCTGCATCATGGTTAATATTGACTTTCTTCTCACAGCAAATTTTGGACATAAAATCTTTTTTTTCTGCCATGACTTTGCTTCCCCAGATCTTACAGGAGTATTGCAGTTGTTTTTGATCACTGAGATCTTCTGGAAATGGCCAAAAATTTGAAATGAAATCAGCAACTTTTCAGTCTGTTAAAGTTACTGTTTGACTAAGGAACTTTGTTTATATCGGTATGCTAATAAGCCACAACGTCATGTCATTATGAAATGCCTGTAGAGGCAACTTACTATGTGGTTGTATAGAAACTTCAGAGATCAAATGTTCAGTGTGAAGTCACAATGTTACGCACATGGCATTGTGATATCAAGAAATATTTGGAATGCTACATTAAGTTCTATGAAGTGACGAAGTTGATGATTTCATTTCAATTTTCTGACCTTTCAGAAGTGATCAAAGACAACTGCAAATACAGTATACTACCGTAAGATTTGGAAAGGAGAAGTTATGGTAGTAAATTAAGAATATAGGTCCTAGCTTTGCTAGCAGAAGAAATCATTTTTGACCAGCACAGATTTTCAATGGGTCGCTTTAAGGATCGTGTATAAGGAGCCATCAGCAACCGGATATACATGTGCCTTTACTCAGGACTAGGTGCTAATATGAGTAGGTCACTTAAAAAGGTGTTGCACATAGTGGCGTACACGCCGTAGAGTGTGTGCCATACATTTTGTATGCAGTGACCAACTGAAGGTACCGACTGACTCAAAAGTACACTCACAATATACTGTAGTCGCGATACATAATATTGGGGAGTGCATAATGTTGCACACCCCTAAAAATTACAGGATCTCACCACATTGTAGTGCAATTATATGGGGATTTTCACAACCTACACACACAGTGTGTTATTTTCAGTCGAAATGAAAACAGATTAGTTGTGGCAAAACTATGACCTTCATTTTGAATTCTTCATGTTTCGCTTTTTATATGCTTAAAAACAGACACAACCAAATCAGCAAGGGATAAAATCCAAATGCTGAGGGCTAAGCTATGAATTTCTGATGTGTTTGCTTAAAAAACATGTTTTCCTTCTTGATTCAGTTTATCATGCCTGTTGTCAGTAGACAGTTGTTTACTTTAGTGCGGCATTACTGTACGTCACTGTAATGATTGAAAGTGGCTTGAAGGTACCCTTTAAAAAATCGAGGTAATATATCAGCAAAAATTTGCTGATCACCAGAAATTGGTAGAAAAGGTTATATACATGAAAGAATTGCAGGAATCAATTTATATAGTACTGTACCCATAGTTCACAGTTTAACCCACCATGCTTAGCAAAGCTAGGACCTTAAGTCTTAATTTACTACTATAAATTTTTCTTTCCAAATCTTACATTAGCAGGCCTAATGCAGTTCGTTTTGATCACTTAAAACATTTGAAAATGTTCAAAAATTTGAAGTAAAATTATCAGCTCTGCCACTCTTTAGAATTTTACTGTAGCAATTGAAATGTTTGGTGATATCAGAATGCCACATGCATAACATTGTGATGTCATATGGAACATTTGATCTCTGTGGGCCCTATACAGGCACATTGCATTTTGCCTCTGCACATTTTCCATAACAATGTAAGGATTTGGCTCATTATCATACCATACTGACATAAACAAATGTCCTTAGCCACACAGTGCATTTTGTGGTGCAAAAAGTTGCTGATTTCATTTCAAAGTTTTGACCCTTTCCAGAAAATGTCACTGATCAAAGACAACTGCAATATTCCTGTAAGGTCTGGAAAAGAAAGTCATGGTAGTAAATTAAGGTTTTAGTTCCAAAATTTGCTGTGAGAAGAATTAGTTTTGACCATCGTACAGACTGCCAATCATCCCATTGTTTCCATAGGTTGTAGTAAGGTCTGTATATAGTGAGCTGTAGGCAAACAATCATACACACTACACAGTCCTTTTACTGAGGACTAGGCGTGTAGGTCTAGGGGTGGATAACTTCTAGGCCTACTGTAAGTTTAGTTATTTAAGACTCAAAATGTTCATAGATTCTTGTGCTCCCCCAAAGGTAAATATTTCAGTTCAAATATTTACATTAACATCAAAATTGTGCAAAAGCAAGTCCTTTTTCTTCAGAAAAATTACTTTTAATTGGCTCTTTTTTCATTTTGGTAAAATAAACAGGCATTTGTAACACCTAGGGGTGTTGGAACCTAGATGCCCATTTGAACATGTAGTGCAACAGCAGTATGGATTCTGGGTAGTGATTGCGTTAGGTACACCAAGTTTCTCATCATCTCTGCAATTGCGTGATTCATTACATCACAGCACTACTGTTTATCCTACAGTAGCCCTTGAACAGTGCTATGTGTTTCAGTTACACTCCTCCATCACAGCTTTTGTGCAGAGTGTACAAATTTTCCACACCTCTCACATTCTCAAATTACAATTTTTTCTAACCGTTCTTTGTCCCATCAACTTTTCTGCATACGTTTCACGCTTTAGATAGTACTAAAAACATGGCAAACGTCTTGGAAAAAGTGATTTGAAGTGGAAAATCAGACCATACTGTACATGTACTACTGTTAGAGGGTCTGTGGTATCCCATCAAACATACTTAGGAACTGCACTCTGATTGACATGAATTCAAACAGTAGTACAGTATATCACTGTGATTGGTGTGTCCTTGATGACTTCAGTAGTGTGCTCAGGTGTGGCCTTGATCAATTTAAACTTAGTACAGGTTTTTGTTGCTTGGTCTGGGAGGCACACTTAACAGTTGTTCTTTTTGAAATTGGTGGAGCCCTAGAAGTGAACTTAGTGGGGAGAATATTTATTGTTTGGGGTAAGATTGGTTACTCTTTAATGGCAGAGCATGATAAGCTACAGAAATCATGTGTGCAGCTTCTTCCTTATGCATATGTGTTATGTACAAGTCTAGTAATGCTTACGTAAACTCATCTTACGTGTTGGTACTTCAGTGTGTATATCCAATACATACTGTAGAATGACATGAGTCGTCGCAAAGACTTCCATAGTATGCCACAGCCATTGAAGTGCAAAACAGCGAGTAATGCGGGCATCTACAGCATTTGCTATCAGTGCAGTTGGTTTGTGCAAGGCCTGCTTGTCAGTAAGTTGAGAGTTTACTGATGTTAATGGCACTTATAGCAGGATAAAATCCTATTAAAGAATTTCATTTATCTCTCTTGAATTTATAGCACACAGACTGTGGAGGAAGGGGCATGTTGGTATGGTCTCTTCACACTTTTGTTTGAAGGGTTTAGGGGCTTTCCAATGAGTTTACCTCACTTTTTGTTTAAGTGTTGTGAAACTGAAAGAAGTAGGCTGCCTGTTCTCAGTCTGATCAATTGGACTAAACCTCTATGTCAGTTGGGTAGCATGGGGCTTACGTGATTTCAGAGTATCTTCACTGCAATTGCGTAGAGATTCAATACATTCAATCTAAGGCTTGGTTCCACTGATGTAGATCTAGCCAGTAATAAGTTTCCTTATTCATGGTACCTTTTGACTCTCATGCTGCCCTAAAAAAGCATTTTAAGAAGTAGTTTTATCTTACATTTACTTTCCTTTCCCTTTTATACTGTAGGTCTTTGGCCAAGAATGTGCTTCATCATCTCAACCTAGCAGAAATTTCTCAGGGGTATGAAATCAGACATTTGTCATATGACTCCATACTGTTCTGTACATTAACTTGCACTGTATTTGACAAGTCACTGGGGTTGATGAATGGTTTCAAACATATTTTAAGCATTTTACTAATTGAATGCCCCAATTTTCATTAACATCTCATTTTTCTTGCATGATTGAAGTGGTCCATAATTTGCCAAACTCAACCAAGTTTTGAAATCACAAATTCTACCTCAATAATAATTGGCACCTGGTACAAAATTTACTACAAAGGTATGCCTGTATTGTGAATTGTACATTGTCAGTTGTGTACTGCATAGTGTACGCAGTGTCATTGCTGTTTACAGAATAGGCCTACTGGAAATAAGAAATGTACATCAGTTGTTATGGTAACAAAGCACACTGTCTGTTTGGGGTACTGTCCATTCACTAATGCCAAATAAAAATAACAACTAAAATCTCATCTGAACTTTTCAGAAAAGTGGAGTTTGTAGACACTTTTGGTTTTGTAGCAGCAAATTTGATATGGTAGAATGACAGAATGAATATATTGCATTAGGTGATAAGTGGTACTGTGTATTGAATAGGCATCATAAATATTCTTGGACCCAGCTTGAACAGTAGAGGTTATATGCACATCATGATCACAATTCATATGTACATATAAAATACAAATATGATATGGTCTAACAAAAGAGGGATTTTAGTTTTATGGTTTGCTGTCCTAAAAAAAAAATGTAAAAAAGAAGTTGACACATTGGGACAAAGAGATGCAGGTGAGGATGAAAAATTTATACTAACTTTATTCTAGTTTTTTATTTGGCCTAAATACATTTCAAAGTTTATTCAGCATTGCCTTTAATGATTTTCAACACTTCTTTAATAGTAATGTGCCAAAATATCTTCCTGTATGTTTCTTATGAGGTAGTATTAGATATGCTGTATGTTGCAGCCTGCATATTCTTGAAGATCATTAGCAATTTGGGCACTGGGAGCATGGTTTGAATTTTCTCTAGCATGCAAATCATTTCATACAGTAGCACTGATAGAATCTACACCGTGAAGGGGACGGTATGACTGTACAGTAAATAGACCAGTTCATTCTCCATTTCGCAGAAGCTAATACTGCAGCTGCTGTATTGGAACAAACCATATCTGGTCAAAAGATATATTAATATTGCACTAAATTCTTGAAAAAGCGAAAGAGTCGAGTTTTTTAACAGCTTGTCTGCATATTTTTGGCAATATACATGTTTGGTTGGCTATTTGGGAGCAGATGCCCCTTGTTAAACCCGTTGATGTAGGCAACAAGGCCAGTCTCACTAGAGAAAGATTGGTCAGAACTTGAAATCAACTTTTTCAAGCCATCGTGTATTTGACCATCAGACACACATAGACAAAACATATATGATTGCAGTACTGTATAATGAATCAGAGTTAACTTCTTAGGGTGTTAAGGGTATTGTTATGGCCATTTGTCCTCTCTGCTGTATGTATTGTAGGTCTCATCAAGGATGGCATAAAGGCAAATGCCTTTGATGTTTACTGTGGCACCCCTCAAGGAGGCATCAAGGTGGTAGTAAAATTTGAGCACTCTGTCAGTGCCCTTTCCTCAGATGTGGCTTTGATGTGCCTTTGTTGAGACTTACAGTATGAAGAATTAACCAAGTATGAAAAGTGCTTTTACTAGTGGGCATAGGTGGAAATCCTAGGGAGGATAAAGGGATACACCCGCCTCACCCTGCCCCACCCCTACTTTGTCATGCAAATCTTTACTACTTTTCCTGGGCATCGAGGCTTAGGACAACTTCTGAAATTTTAGGTATCCTGCAGATGTGCGTTTCCATGTTTTTCCTTCCAACCTTGAAATTGCCTCCCATTTATTAAACTCAATGTCACCCTTGGCTGAGATGTGAGACAATTTTGCTATAAATACCATTGCAGTCTTTCCTACTGCCAAGTAGTAACACTTTTTCAGCTTTGATTCTGACCTCATATTTTTTCTGCTCCTCTATTTTCATGATAACCATTTTGCATTTTGCTGGTTGCTATGTGTGTTTCCTGCTTTGTCATGTAGCTGCAAGCTGATTCACTTCACAAACATGTGAGTATTGTATCCTTGTTTTACTTCATCATGGTCTAGAAGGGCTCCAGATTTCACGGTAGCAATCATTTGCAGTAGTGTGTCCTTACCATGAAGTGCCACCAACATTACCAGAAAATCGTTATGAACGAAAAAAAACTAAACATCATATATACCTCAAACTGAGTTTTACAAATTATTGTAGCTCACACTACACAAACCCATGTTGAAATTGTGCTCCTAAAATAAACAAATGCATATATATTGAAGCACAAACATACAGTCTCAAGACTGAGAAAAGTAGTTGAACTTTAATTAGGTGAAGAGAGTAACAAAAGATAGTAGTACATCTGTTGTGTGACACGATAATTACAGAAATGGGTCCTGATGGGTTCCCATGTTCTTATTTCAATGAACCCAAAAATGGGTTCCCACAAAATCTGAAATCTGGAGGCCAGTCTAGTGTTGTTATAATTATGGGATATTCAAAAAATACACCAAAAATATGGTTACCCTTCCCAAAAGATACAGGACACAGGTATTGTGGTAAAGGTATCATCTATCTGTATACATGAAGTACTCTCACTTGAAGTAATTCAAATAAAAAGCATTTTGCATGCAGTACTGTTTAATCCAGGAAAATAAATTTGCACATTTTGGAACAATTTTTTAGTGATCATATTTATGCTGCAGCATTTGCAGTTTTTTTTTTTGATCCTTAGCCAAAACATGAACTTTGAAAACCATGCCTGAATTTTATACTCTCACTTAAAGTACAGTAATTCAAATTTAAGGTGTAACATTTTACAAGTGATCTACCCTGTAGGAAAGCAAATTCAGGCAAAACATTTGGGCATTGTGGGCTCAGTTTTATAAAGAGTTTTGCTCTATCAGAAGTTTGATTGCATAGGACTGTTGCATGATAGATCAAAGGTAACATCGAGCATAACTCTTTATTAAAAAGGGCCCTGGGATGATGTTCATTTCCTGTGTTCCGATTTTACTGGGTTCTGTGACTGATTCTTTGATACTGTAGAACCTGAAAGTAATAAAAGGGCCAAGCGGCACGTATGTCAATGAGTATACTGTTCATACTGCACATGTACCTTCCAAATACCTGTACATGCAAGTACACAGTATGGTCTAATTTAGTCTTTCAAATGTTGGACATGTAATTGAAAATTCAAACCAGATGAGCATGTTACGTGTTCAATGATAGGCATTACAAGATAGTGTATGGTTGCTTTTGCCACAATGGCATATAATGAACAAAAACTGGATGTTGATGTATTCATTTTACTGTGCAGTGTGACAACATACTATATAACAACACAGATCATGATTAACTGAGGTGTATTATTGCATCATATCATATTTATCATATCATTCACAATAAATTTGTATCATGTAATGTGAAGTAGCAGAGAAATGTCATCATGGTCATGTTCATATGCTACCTGCATTAAATAGAACCATAAGAGTGTATGGTTTCCATATATACAGTACCTTTAGCTGGTATGGTTCAGGGAGATGAGAGGACTGAAGGAGAAAAGTGGGTGGTCCAAGCAGGGCTGGAAAAATGTTGATTTCCTATTTCCTGGGAAGGAAGTCAAATTTTCCACATCTCTTCCATATATATCTTCATGTTCAACAAAGATGAACTTCCCTTTCATTACCAAATGTCCCTCTACTTACCCAAATGTCCTGAGAAATAGCCTCCCAGCTTACCAACTTTTTCCACCCATGGATCTAAGAATTTACAAAACCTTCTTGCTGTCAGTGAAATTAATACAAGAGCTTCTGTGAATGCTTCTAATGTTGTAAGAAGAAAATCCCAAAAGTTGAAAGAGTGACCCCATCCTCTCCCCCACTTGTTCATGAACAACCTACAAACCACATTTTTTGTGAGAGTGTTTTTCTTGCAAGAGCAACCAGTTTGCAAAAACACAAAGTTAATTGAAGTTTCAAAGAATCCTTCCAACTTTATATGAATTTTCAGTAAATAAAGGAACTGAAAATAACAAGGCTGTAGTTTAATTTTGTCTAAATTTTGTCAGAGCTTAGTCAGTGTGCAATAATTAAACAAATTCTATACCTGTAGAAAGAGCTCATCAAACATATCATTAAAATTATACAAATCCCAAGGACAATACTTAGAGCTTCAGTAATATTTAAATTGATAAAAATGTAGATCATCAATTTCAGCTCCTTGTATCCAAAGACTTTTAACAGCAGTTGTTAAATTTGGTGGTATTTGAGAACACTGAAGATTATAAAAAAATTTTTGAAAAAAAAACTGACAGTATTTTTAATGTGGTTTAATGTGGTTGATCTAATTTGTAGAAACATTAATAGATGATACAGTATACTGATGTTACTCCTACCTCCCCCCTCCCCCCCCCACACACACACACAACCTCCCCCCTCCCCCCCCCCCACACACACACACACACACACACATACACACCAAAGAGCATCATTTATTACTCCTGCAATTTGCCAGCTGCATTTTTTCATTTTTCTCAGTGTGAAACATTTTCTGAAATTTGGAAAGCCTTTCTTCAAAAGTATTTGTTAGGAGGAGTTGGTTTAAACCAAAAAGTAAGAATAGGCTGCAGCTTTGGTAAATTTCCCTTACTGCAGGCACAGGGTAACAGGGTTTGAAACACTATAATAATTTATGGGGGAAGGGGACATGGAATATTTGCTCTGAGAATTTGTCAGGACATGGCAATAATGTGTGGGGAAATTCAAGACGAAAACTTGGAACCAAGTGTTTCAAATAGAAGTAAAACAATGGGGCACACATGGCCTGCATAGAACTGTGTGCCTAAGCAGTTATGTGTGCCTTTGAGGCAATTTGAAGGAGTCCAACAGTCATTGCTTGCAATGCCCTCTATTTTTTTCAAGCCCTGGAAAATCACTTTACTGACTACATATAGCAGTGAGAATAGTGGTAGTGTGTGGTACTGATACGAAGTATGTAGCTAGGACAAAATGACACTTCTTGTACTGTATGACATGGTAAAAAGTGATCACAAAAATTGGTGCTGTTCATTAATAATTTATGCCAATCATCCATAATGTTGTCATTAGGTTTATTTATTGTACATCTTTCTGCAGTGTAATTTTTTCACTTTAAGATTGCTTTTGAAGGGGAAAGGATGCATCATGCTCTTGAGTAAACTTTTTTATACTCCCACCATATCAAAAAACATATTCTGATGCTGCAGCTGCTTTTCAAATCTTTTAAGATAGGTAAATAATTGAAAATTGGTAAATGTTACAATGATATTTTGTAAGCATTTCGATTTTTACTCACCAGCCCCCGCCTGCATGTTATGGCGGCCGTCACACAGTTACACTTATCCCAGGAGATGGGATAGGTCCAGAATTTATGAATCATGTGAGAGATGTCTTTAGGTAAGTTCTGAACAAGTCTAAATTTTCTTCCTTTCATTGCAGTTTTTGAGGGTTTCTGGTTTCCCTTTTCATCTGCATGAATCATTTCAAGTGTGAGGAAGCAAGAAAATTTGCATCAAACAAACATCCTGCCAAATATTGTACAGCATTTAGGCAACCCAAACTTGTAGGACATTTTCAGATAGACAAAAACAAACTGTCATACAAACAAAATTTGATGAACAGTTTCTGTTAACTGTTGCTTTCTAAGTAATCACTTAGAGCAGTGCAGTTTCACCAGGCATTAAAGTCATGGTAAATTCTAGATTTCAGCATGTTTGCTGTAGTCAGTGTGTAGTGTGTTTCCCTCTTGTAATGATTAAAATCAAGCTGGTCCTCAAACACTGGTATTGCACCATTTGCCATCTACACACCGCATAAATTGCAATTTTTTTTTTTTTGCAAATCCACCCCTTCCTCCTTTAGATCCATCGTTGGCCAACAATACAGCATGTGGTAGTGTAGAATGACTAAAGCGTTGCTGTTCAGTGTTACCAGATGAAAGTTTTGTTTGACATATTGGCTGGCCTGGCAAAGTATAGACACCAGTTTGAAGATAATTTACAGAACCTTTCCGTTAGTGACATTTTTAAGAAAAATCACTGTCGAAAAAAGGGATGGTCTTGTTCTATATATACGTCTATTTTAACTTTTGAATTGTTTTCTTTGAATTATTTGGTAAACAGGTCCATAAGTTTGAAGTAAGCTGAAGTGAATTTTATTCATATTTCTGTTTCAAAATATCGTCATAGATGACATTTAATCTAAAGTAATTCTCATACTGCAGAGATCTGTTCTAAAAAATGTGAAGAAAATCTACTTTGTCATAATTTGTTTTTTTACTTTAATTTTCAACATTTGAAACAAACTGAGGAGTAAACATTCTTCAAAATATTTTCACTTATTAGACATGCTCATGTTCCTGTGGACTTTGAAGAGTTTCATCTTAGTGGTGACCCAGAGGCAGAGGAGACTATTGAAAATGCACTGATCGCTGTCAGGAGGAATGGTGTGGCTCTCAAGGGGAACATCCACACAGATCTGTCAGAGTTGGTACCTCAAAAGGAAAAAACTAAAAATGTTGCATTACGGTAAAGTGGTTTATTCAGAAGGCATTATTTTGGTTTGGTAAAAGTAAAGGCTTCTTGTCAATGAATCTTCACATATACAGTAAGAGTACAGTAGTTTGGTAAGACTGAGCTGTTTTGTAGTTCTCAGACATTTTAACTCATTAATACCTGTTTTCCCATGGGATGTCAAATTTGTGAATCTCATTATGCTTGTATACCTCGTACTTTTTACTTGACATTTTGTAATGCCCAGTTATATGGTCTGAATTGTCGTTTCCTTTATGTGGCATCATGTAGGATTGATGACACATGTCAGTGATGAGTTGCACATGAGGTCAAAGGTTATGACCCTTGTGGGGTTACCTGTGACTCTGATGTATCTGCGATGACAGTCTTGAGTGCACAGGGGCCATCTGAGACATGCATGTGCTGTAACTGGCTTAATGCATACATTTCATATTACAAAGATCATTTAGAGTTCATGATTTTCTCCATATTTTGATAGTTACCTCCATACATATTTAAAAGTACTCTGTAGTGTAAACCTCATGCATTGACATCACCCTGAGTCATTTTGGAGAGTAAACAATAAAGAACACTGCACGCATGACGTAGACTTCACAGGCGTGTGTGTAGACTAACAACAACCTGCACCAGTACACAAATCAGCTGTCTGCATTTGTTGGTGTAAGTTGCAATGATACACGCTTGACTCCATTGGAGGGCCCACTTTCTGTTCTGTGACATCATATGCATAAGGTCTTTTGTAGGGTGTAGAAACTGAATTGACAAGAGGAGTTACTGTTACTAATTTATGTGGAATTCAGTGGATACTACTTTACTGCTGTGATTTGGTACTGTTTTGACAATACCAGAAATAATTGTTGGAGCTACTACAACTAAAGATACATCTTTGTAGAAGGCAAAAACTTTCCATAACCTTTGAAGTATTGTATGTTAATACTTCAGCTGTACAGATTAGTGTAGGCTACATGAAAGAAATATGAATTCCAATATCCATCTGGTATCCATTATTTTCTCCATCATTCACTGTGTATGGCTGAAAGGGAGATACAATAATCCTCATCAGAAATGAAATCTCTCCCAAGAGGTTTTAATCCTGTTTTGGTTAATTTAAATCATATTGTTTCCTTTTCGTAGTATTACAGTACACTGCGTGACGATTGTGCATAACCATTTTCTCTGTAAGATGCATGGCAGCAGATTTGCATAATTCCTGTATCATCTACTAAAATTCCACCAAAAAAATATCCTTATTCAGAACTTTTTCACTCTCCAGTATATCTGCCACTGACAGGTGATTACTGAAAATAAGTAAACTGTTTAACTTTCCTTTTGGCTAAGATCATGGCTGGTATCTGTTCTTTTCAGCCAGTCAAGAATAGGACCACACATGCCAGACCTTTGATGTAAAGGTCTGAAGGTCGAAAGGGTCAGTTAAGTTTGTTGTCCTTTGGGGGACGTAACTCCTTTGGGGAGCAGAACTCCTTCGGGGTATCATTTGGTTTTTCCCCTAGGCTCTTCACCAGAGAGTTGAGGGGACTTTGGAAAAAGTACTGTTTAACTTTGTAGTTTGCTTTACATTTTTTTTTTTTTTTGCAAACTTCACATTCTGAGTAAGTCTGGTGTTGGGTTAACACAGTTTAGTCTCTTCAATGGTGTCCTCCTGCATTTAAAGCCTCTAGGAAGTTGGGAAGCATCTGTGTCACAGCCAGAAGAGATTAAATTCCAGTTCAGTTTGAGGAAGACCCTCATTAGTCAACCTGTTGCCTTCTTGCTTGGTTCCCAGCATTTGGGAGTGTGGAAAGGGATTGTTATATATGTTGTGGATGATGAAGTTTTTGCACCTGATTGGCAACTTAGTTGTGATGCCCTCATGGCTTTGAGATCTATCCTCAAAGGAGCAGAGATTTCAACAATTTAGGTTGAGCACCATGAGCTCCCAAATAGTGAAAATGTAGGCATTATATGAAAAATCCCAGTTTATTATAATTTCTTGCAATATTTTTTTAACTTTAAGCAATCCAGTGCAGAGATTTGTGAGTGGAGAAAATAACTCATTGGTTGTGTTAACCATTCAAATGTTGCTATGTGCAGCAATTAATTTGTACAATTGTTATTTGAAGTGAATAAGCTTATAATAAATTCAATATATGCAGCATTTATGTATCTTTGGACAGTCATACTTTTTATTAACAGAAATTGTCTTAATTGTGAAAATATTTAGGAAATACCCTTTTTTCTGCATTTAAACAGGGTAAATTTAGATGTGTTTGCCAACATCATACATTGTAAAACAATACCTGGAGTAAAGACGAGACATGACGATGTTGATATAGTCATTATCAGAGAGAATACAGAAGGAGAATACAGCAGTCTTGAACATGAGGTAGGCTTTATTTGTATTTTCAACAGTGAAAAGAATGAAATATGTATTTTTAGTAAATTAAACAACAATACATGTAAAATTTGTTGTTGTTATAAGCTGTGTTATCTTGGTGTTCCTTGGGTCAAAGGAGGAGACAGATATGCAACCTTTGAAAGACAGTTATTTTATTATTTTTAGGTTACTTCCAAATGTTAATTCAGGGTTTAATTTTAACAGTCGTCCAGTCACCCGTGACGACCAAAATTTGTGAGGGACAACTAAACAGTACAGGGTTGGTTGTCCATTGGACAAACAAAGTTCATGCAAGAAGAAAACAAGGGTTCTAGGGTTACTGCAAAATTCATTTTTGGTTAATTAAATTTTCTTTTGGACAACCAAAAAGGGCAAACAGGTTGTCTGATGGACAACCACAAAATTTTCTTAAAATTGAGGCCTGTTAACTTGACCACAAATTTGGGAGAAACTAATACAAAACAAAGATCATTCTTAATTGGAACTTTGGTACTTGAATGACTACATTGGTTGAATAACTTGTTTCAATAGTAGATCAACCAAGTGCAAGGAAAGCTGGAGTACCTGGGAAAATCCATGAACATCAAGCAAAAGTAGAAACCGGTGAAAGACACATTGGTGAATGGAAGCGCAAATCCCTCTGTCATTTGAGGCCCCTGTACTTATAAAACTGCATATCGAGTGACTTTGAATAAACATTTCTTCTCAGATAAAAAGTCTTTCAGGACACCTGTTCAGATGAGATTGCTGTAGGAAGAAAAACCAACCTAATAGTTGACCCCAAATGAAATCATATTACTATGTTTTGACTTGCTAAGCTGCATTATGTTTAATTCCAGGTGATACCTGAATCAACTATGTCATAGCAGCAATTTGAGAAGCAGGTTATAATTCAATGGTTGTGCCAAACTATGCCGTGCCTAAAAGGGGAACAAATTCACAAACTGTTTTATTTAAGGTTTGATGAATTGTATAACTCTTATTCTTCAGAATGTGTCTGGTGTGGTAGAGAGCTTGAAAATTATCACCAGGCAGAGGTCTGAGAGAATTGCCAGGTATGCCTTTGACTTCGCCCGGCAGAATGGACGGAAAAAAGTGACTGCTATCCATAAAGCAAATATTATGTAAGTTAAATATTGCTTTTACTTGAGGGATAATTTGATATTTGTGGGACATGTTCTGTAGCTTTCAAGTTTGTACATGTAGATCAAGTCAATGATAAGAACAAAATTGATTTGTGCTTTTTGTACAGAACATTTTGCATTATGTGAAATTTGTTCATGGTTTAAGTATACAAAAAAGACCCTGCTTATCCGCACTGGCCTCACATTTTACCAGACTAATGTTAAACACAATTAAGGTAGCATCCCACAAGTTTTCATTGAGCTACATGCAAAACTCAATGGAAATTCATTAGATTTAACACATTTTTGGAATTTTCTGTCAACTTTTACAGTGACAGTTAGGTGTCACTATGACTAAAACAGCACAAATTCTGGGCATAGGCATCAATTTGTAAGTTTTGTCAAATTTGGAAGAAAGATCATTTGTTTGAAATTCATGCTAGGAGACATGCGTGGGTATAGGCTCATTATCCCACATATAATATATGCTAGGATAGCGTACATCCTGGTTTCACCATATCTGAAAAGTGAGTACCATAGCCTGAGTGAGCTTCAAACCTAAAAATAACAACAGTACTCCTTAAAGAAACATTGCAAATGGCAGTTTGTGAGTCTTTTACTCATGTATTTCCAATATGTTTCCGAAACTTATGCCAAATTTATGTTCTAGATACCTCTCAAGATCATTAGAGCTTCTCTTCAGCACATGCATACATTGGTGGGTACAAAGCATTGGTAATTTCAGGAGACAGTAGGAGCCAATCTTGGGAGTTTTTTTTCTTGAACAGGTAATGTCACTTTAATTATCATTATAGTACTCTCTATTTCTTGATGTCATATACAGGAAGCTTGGAGATGGTCTTTTCTTAAACACTTGCCGAGAGGTTGCCAAATCTTATCCTGAAATAGAATTTGATGATATGATTGTTGATAATACCTGTATGCAGGTGAGAAACTTCTCTTTTGGTTGCACACAGTGTAATTACTTTTGAGGAGGGGAGGCTTTTTATCTGTCCATGTAACAGGATATTTGTACTCTCTCTTCCATCATGATCACCATTTGTCAGTGAAATTTTCCTGGTCCATCTTTAGACGAATCAGTGGAACGTTGAGAAAATGTTCTTGTTCTGCCAGCTACGGTGTGAATACTTACTTGTAAGGGTACATGTATTTGCATGTCAGATGGCATTTGAAAATCATTCAGTCAGTTAAATGTCATATTCATCTTTAAACATTAAAGTGGGTATGACAAGGCCAAAGTATGTTTCTCAGTAAATATTCTTTAGGTAGCTTGAAATGAAGTGAATGTTTTCCCGACTAAACTACTTCCATAAACAAAGTAATACGACCTTGTGAATTCCCAGTTACAGGCCAGACTCTGCCCATCTGAAATTCGAAAGTGAAAAAAACGTATGTGAGCACGTCTCAAGATCGTGACGTCATTGGAGGCACGGTTAGTAACACTTAACCAGGCAGTTCACCCATCGTTCTGCACATCAAATCATGTACATGCTAACGCGTGTTAGCAGTTACATCATTGCAAACACCTGTGCTACGATACTACAGCAGCGTGCATGACCAGTGACCATATTGTGAACTATGCGTCGTTGTGCGGTGACTGCTTACCATTCACAATAGCAACGTTACTGAACAGCTCACTGAGTAAAGGCATGCTTGTTATGGACTATCCGTACATGTTTATAGCTGTTCTGTACAGCGCGCCTGGACCGCGTCCTTTTTGCACAAAAACAAAGCTGTTCATTATATGCAGGGAAGCTAAAACACGGGCGCATATGCACGCGAACATACTGGCCAATGATATGCTTCTAAGCCCCCAACATGGTCCGCGCTTTGGGCTCTGTATGTTGGGCAGGTATTGTGATGTAATCGTTTTCATGAAGTTGCTAAGATATGATAACTTTACCAAGCATTACATGAGTTCCACTTCTAAATGCGCGTCCTTAATAGCGCAGTGTTTGTGCCTCCAATTGCATCATAAAGGTCATGTGGCCTGTTGTGGCATTTTTCGAAATTGGATTTTGAACGTTTTTCTTCAAATTTTATTTATGACGAATGGTACCGGTTTTAACTGTGTGAGAGATTATATTTACAGAATACTGTATTCAATGTTGCAATACACAAAAGTTATTTTGGCCGTGTCTTGCCCTCTTTATGGAACATCCTCAATTTTGAATGAACTTTACTGACACAGGAAGGGGGGATTGGTTACATTTGACAATTTGCACCAACTGCCTGAAATACTTCTCTGTTGTGTGCCCTGATTTAAAAAGGGGGCCTCATAGTCATGTGCATGCATCTGAAACAAAATTATTACAAATTTGTGACCATAAGACTACCCTAGAGGTGCTTTAGGTATCGTTTCATGGTCCCCTTGCTTTCACAGAACCTCACTAGGGGGTGTGCATAGATTGTACAGCCTGTGTAAAAGATATGTCAGTCATACATGCCACAAAATAGTTACAGAAACATTTTTTCATGTGGATCTTTTAGATTGTCTCCAATCCTTGGCAGTTTGATGTGATGTTGCTGCCAAACCTGTATGGAAACATTGTCGGAAACATCGCTGCAGGTCTGGTTGGTGGCCCCGGTATTGTACCTGGAAAGAATGTCGGGGAAGATTACGCTGTCTTTGAAACAGTAAGGGAACATTTTATTATTGTTTACATTGGTTCCTGTTGTAGCAAGAAGGAGCTCCATCATGAAATTAAGTGTTGGACTAATGTGAGTTAAGTTTGTCGTTCATTTATGAGGTACCAGTATGCTGTTTGGTTGCCTGCCCAGTGGACGTGTATTACTCCTGCACCTACATTGGATACACTTGTAAAACCAACGTTTGCAAACTTTTGCAGGAATTCTTTGTCCAACTGTGTAAAAACTGTAGGCTATTAACTATTCATTTATACGATCACAACATGCGCAAATCGTAAATATTCAGCAAAAAATCGACTAAAGCAAGTCTGAGTACCATGCAGTTTTCACTACCAAAGTCAGTGGGGTTTTAGTGTGTGATTCCTCTTGCTTAGAACTCACTCAAGGAAGAAGGCCCATCCACTTATTGTGTAAAAGTGAGAATATCGTAGAACAATGTTATACAGTTGAAGTTTTGTCATGTTATGTGAATATTCATACATCAAAATCAATCAACAGTCCAGAGGTAACTTCAAATTAGGCTGATGAATATAACAAAATTGGATGATCTCTGTCATTGTTCGTAGGTGTTAGAGTATGTATGCCAAAAGAGTAGTACATATTCGACACCTGCTATGAAGGTATTAAAACTGTTTGGATACAGAGATGCACAATAAAGTAGTGGTCACATCTACTATAACGCATCCTTAAGCCCCATCTACATGATCATACATTTGTTCATACATTTGCATGACAATGTTCATGAACAAACGTATGATGGTGTAGACAGGCTTCCCAACGAAGTTGAATATAAATGTCTGGGGCCACCGATATTCCGTGAAAAAAAGAGTCAATTTCCATTACAGCAATTCCAAATTCCGTGAAAATCCGTCCAAGCAATTTGCCAAATCCGTGACTTTCTGTTTTGCATTGATTAGTGTGTTAGGCCAGTGCAGCCTAACCAGACTAAAGTCCAACCACCAGCCTAACGTCTACACATATGCGTAATGGAAAAAAAAAAAAAACCAAAACAACTTGACTTACGATTGTTTGAGTGTGGGTCCCTTGTTCTTCTTGCATAGTAAAAGATCTGTATAAAATTATATCCATGATATGCAGGTACTAAATCCGATTATTATTCCACAATTGAAAGTGTAACTTGTCAGTCAGAACGTTATGATCGTTCGATCATGAACTTAACAAAAGAGCAAAACATGAAACTTGAGTAACGTGCACAACAGTTTGTTATGACGCACTCATGCATAGTATACCATACATACAGTACATGATACAGCATTAACAAGAATCAGCTACAGGCAACGGGATCACGGGAAAACTTTGCAAGAGTGAGCAACATTAGACCTACCGAAGGCTAGTAAATTCGCAACTCGCACCTGGTCCTACATACAGTAAGCATCGGAGGGGGTGAATTTCAACAGTTTTCTATCAGATTGTAGTCCGCCAGAGCCATCCAGTGTTGTTACATACTGATTTTTAAAACTTTTTTTTTTCATTTTGCCCTCTTGATTGCAGACTTTTTTAGCATTTTGAGAGATTTTTGAAGTTCTGTGATTTTCCGTGAAAAAATTAAAATTCCACGATTCCATGACAATTTCCGTGATTGCGGAAAATCGGTGGCCCTAAATGTCCAACATCATATTTTAGCTACATGTTTCATCTTTCCAATAAGTGTTCAAACATTTGAAAACCTTTTGGTCTTTTATTATCATTTGCAAGTAATGTGTGGTCCTAGTTAGAGAAATCGTCACCGAAACTTTTGAATTATTCGATTGCAGGGGTATTCAACAAAAATATCAATTTTGGACATTTCAGGTACAAGAAGTTTGGGACTAATTTGTATGGCTCATGAACATTGCTCATAAAGTGCACAGTGCTGCGTACTCCAAGTGGGAATCTGTGAAACAATGTCATACATTAGTATGACTATGTACATGGACAGAAATGGATCATTGTGTAGACGAACCCATGTCTGGTTAGATCTAGGTTTCTGTAAGATGTGCAGAAATTTGATTTGTTGAGAGAGTGGAAATACAGGTTACCTCATTGATAAGTACATAGACTTCACGTGTACAAACCACTTCTTCCACATGTCCTGAAATTTTCCAAAATTTTGGAGATTTAGGGTTGTTCAGATAATTTTTGGGAAACAGAATGTAGGGAAATTCTAGAAAATTCAAGAATTAGAAGGATTACTATTTTTTGTTAAAATCAGGGTATCAAGGCCTTTCTACTGTTCCCTCTCTTTTAGCATGTATTGTGGAACTTGTTTAACCTTTCACACTGGTCTGCAAGGAAATGATGGCAAATAGTATGCAGGAAACCATTTTAAAAAGAGCAGGAAGTAATCATATTTCAGGGAATTTTTGGCTTCACTTGAGGAAATCGATTTTTGATATGTAGAAACACAGACCTGTGCAAACCGCAGCATGCATTAACCTGGAGGGCATGATTTGTCCTGAATTATCCCTTTTTTATAGAATAAGACTGTCCTTCAATGTTCTCAGGTCTTCTATACTATATATCTGTATACCTCCTTGTAACCTTGTAGTCTGATAAGTGAAGTTTAATTTCAGTTCTAAATGATGCCTTTGAAATTTCAGAATTTTAATCTGTGTTTCTTTGTAGGCTACAAGGAACACAGGGAAAAATATTGCTGGGAAGAATATGGCAAACCCATCTGCAATGTTTTTAGCTTCAGCTTTGATGTTAGATCACATTGGACTTCAACAACATGCTCAAGTCATCAGAGATGCAACTTACAAAACAATATCAGAAAAACAGGTAAGATTTTTAAGTTATATTAAATTTCCAAACTTTATTTGCTACCTGGCATTTCCACAAAATTGACAAGTTTTACTTCTCATTTTAGAGTTTTTTGTTGGGTCATGTGTCATTTTAGGGCAATGTTATGGTCAAAGAAGCAAAAATTCAGGGGAATATGGAATATTTTGGAGGAAGATGTGTCCTGGGGTAGTTAAGGTAAAAACAAGAAAGAAATGCTTAAGAAAGAAGCTTTTTTCATGCAAGGACTATACATTCACATCATCTGAACTGTATGCATGTATCATGCATTCAGTATCCTAAGAGGACCTGCCAAAGGGGACATGGGCTCACAAGTGACATGGCCCATGTGAGTCTGCACAATAAATATAGCTTCATAAATCAACATTTTCAAAAAAGAGACTTGTGAATGTGTACCTGCCGTAACCCAGATGCTACACCCTACCCCCTTTTTCGTTTTTCCCATGCCCTTCCATAGGGACTTTGCTTTAAACTTTTACAGAAGTAATCATCAATACATCTTCCACTAATTTGAATCACTCTTTGTGACTTTAAGAGGATGATCAGTTTTGTTCAGTTCTGTCAGTGATGAGTTGCACATGAGGTCAAAGGTTATGGCCCTTGTGGGGTCACCTGTGACACAGATACACTTGTGATGATAAAGTCAAGTGCACAGGGGCCATCTGAGACAGAATCCAGTGTAAATCTCTTTCTATGAACCTCCTCATTAGAGAGGCTGTCACAATAAAAAAAAAGTGTTGGTTGGTGATAAGTTTTCTCATACTTCTTTTTTTGGTGCAAACAATATTTTTTTTTGAAGCAGAGCAATGATGCTGCATCACTTTGTAATGATTGCACATATCCTGGGTCTCTTTCTAAATAATAGACTTTGTAAGTCTTAATCTGTGTCTAGATGTTTGCAGACAATATTTTGTTGTGCTGAAATAAGTGGCAAGGCTGTTTAAATAAATGGTCAGTGCAACATATCTGCTTTGGGAGGTATTGTCAAGAACCTGGTATGCCTTAGTTTCAGTAAATACAGCAACTTAATACAGGGCAATGAATGTTCACTTTTAATCAGTTCACTATCTTTACTGGCTGTTTATTTTGACTTCTTTTAACTGAGAACCCAAAGTTCTGCTTCAAGTTACCCCACACATGACCTATAGCTGTAAAGGAAATATTCCATTTAAACTTTACCAACTTGGTGCAGACAGAAAGTAGCTGTCATCTTTATTAAACTAAGCAGTGTCAGTGATAAAGTTTAACAAAACCTTTCTACTCCCTAAAGTAATGTTATGCATTACTAGAGTTTGGAATTGTGCATCATTATAAATTATTCTTGAGCTACATAGCAGTGACTTTCTTTTTATGATAACCTTATGTTATGAAATTCATAAAATGAAGTGACTAAAGGGCAGGTCACACTACAGCGATTTTCAATCCAAAATCCTGTCCAAATTTTTTTCTAAATCGGATCAGTAGTTTTAAGGATGTTCTAAGGATGATCACACTATATGGATAACTGATCCTAGTTTGTCTCATGATAAAATGTTCTGCTACTATTGTGTAACGTATACCACTCAACAGAGCGGTATTTTTTCGAAAATCAATCCGATTTTTGCACGCGTGTCCGATAAACACTGCCCGCCGATGTGACATGAAATGATTAGTTTACATTTCATTTCCCTTTCAAATCATATATGTATACAGGATGGCAAATGGCTGTTTTCGACCAGTGATGGAGAAGATATTAACTAAAACTCACAAAAATCTTACTGTAATCCTATCTGAAATCACTCTAGTGTGACCTGCACTTTCTATCCTTATTTTGAATTGTCTGTCATTTGGTATCTATAAATCATGGTTGTGAAGGTATGAACAGTTCCTGTATCACAAAGGAATCTTTCCCTTTACACAATTTGAACCTCGTTCATCGAGACAGTAAGAAAATGATAGAGATTGTGGTATCCACAGAAAGCTTTGAATGTTTCTTTCAAATGGTACTGAATAACTCAAGAGGTGAAAATGTACAGTACGAATCGTATAAGTTGCATGTGGGTGCCCCGTAGTGCTTACATGATCTTTTCTGTTTTTGTTGTAGTGGAGGTTATAGGTCATTCTAGGTCACTATGTAAAATGTAAAGTTTGGAATTTCTCCTTCTATTTGACTAAATACTGAATATTTTCTTATTTTAACATTTCATTTCCCCTGTCTCTCCTGTTCCACAGATTCACACACCAGACCTGGGTGGTCTTCACACAACCAGAGATGTCGTACAGAGTGTCATAGATGAAATTGAAAATACTAAGCATAGTGTCAGGTTGTGATAAAGAAGTAGCGTTCTATGAAATAAGTCAAAAGTTATTTAAATTTTCTTTTTTAGAGGAAAAGCATGGCTGAAAGAATTTCCTGTGTTAGATATAAAAGCACCTTGCCGATTATTTTGCTCAAAGTAGATTTGACACCAAGTGTGGCTTTTAAAGATACCAAGTTATATTTTGCCTGTGAGAAAACAGACATGAAATGAAAAGAAACTATCCTGACCCTAAAGTCAACATCGTAGAGCTTTCTTCTCACTTCTTCCACTCTTCAGTTTGAACAAAGGGGGGGGGGATCTTGTTTAGTCTTACCCTAGGGATATGACAGTTTTTAACATTGTGTTATGGCATCAAGGAATGTTATCTTTAATGTGACATCAAGTAACAGTTTGAGGGATCAAAGATTTGAGTCTTCCCTCTCTTCTGTCAATGCATGGATCATCTCTCTGATAGTGTACTGAAGGGGGTTGAAAAGTATTATCCTTGCCAGCTGTGTTTCATTTTTCAAATGTTGCTTTGAAAGAAACGGACATTAACATAGCACAGGAACTTGATGTAATGTTTGATGAAGCATTAATTGTACAACTGTTGTAGTTGTTTTAATACCATTAGGTGTGTTCAAAAGATAAACTGAATTTGACCTAAGGTAATGCCTAAAAATTACTACAGTAACTTACAGATAGAATTCATTTTTATCTCCATCTTGTCTTCAAGGTCATAACCAAGTCACTCCATACAGTACAGTGGAAATGAGTTGGAGAGTAAAAATGGAAGAGTTTTTCAGTACAAAGTAACATATCTTGGTGGCTCTAAAGAGACAAATTATTTCATTGTTTTTCATCTAGATGCTACAAAAATTTAGATCTAAAAACTAATCTATGAATCATGCTTCATTTAATACCCATATTCATGTATATGATTTGACAGCTGTGTGTTTATGACTGGCTTTGTTATTATCATTATCCTTTAACAGTGGATTAAGGCAGATGCAGAGAGCTTTTACAGAGTGGTTTATGCTTTTGCACACCAATTAGTTTGTGGATTTGAATCCTACTCGACTCACATGGTTTTTTAAGGGCCCTCCTGCTGTTGTCTTATGGAGCATGGCTTGTTATCAAAGACAACTGACAAACTTGAAGTCAATTGTGCACCATGCTAAATTTCTTTCTAGTTAACTAGCTGACTTTGCTTTGTTTAACCCAAAATACATGCACAAAACCATCCCTCATGTTCGTGCTTGGCCAGGATACATTTGTTGATAAGATGTGCAGATCAGTATTGCAATTTGCATTGCCAAGAAACTGTCAAAAGAGACCACAGACAGGCACACTTTAAGTATTCTCAACTTACTGAAGATTATTTGGAAAGTGTAGAGAGTGTACCATACTGTAGTTTTGCTAGCAGTAGGAAGTTGGCCTTGAGAAAATGAAACAACACTATGAGCCCTGTGAAAGATATTAATGATATTGGAGCAGCAATGTAACCAAGTCACTCTTTTTCCAGCTAGTCAAGTCATGTAAAGTTATTGCTGTGACTTGACAAGTCATTGACTCGAGTCACTGTGCCATTTCAGCCAGGGAAAATTCTCTAACATTTTGCCAAGTCAGATTGTTTTGGAAGGTTCAGACTCGAGTCTTAACAATTATGTATTTTGCAGTGGGCTAAAAGTCAGCTTTGGGGAGGGAATTTGAACCATTTGGGAGGATAAGACTCTGTATGCCGGGGTGGGGGTTGAGATGGCGGACGCATGTGACGGTGACATTGTTTTGATAAGTTCTATATAATTAAGGGTGCAGTGAAACAGAAATGGGGAATGTGAAACATGTCGTACTGTCTTTGAGCTGACAAAAAGGCTTGCTTCTTTTTCTTTGTCATTGTGATGCAATATTTGTTACGTAGAGGAAAAAGGTCGGGAAGTCGAAAATGTCCTTCTGATGGATATAAATAAACACTGAATGGAAAGTCTACAATAGAGTTTGTATTTTCATAATTTCAGAGAATGTGGATCGATCGTTCTGGTCTCACACCACTCCCCTTGACTGCTTCGCATATGTTTCCGCTTCAATTGTCCCTCCTTAGCCAATAGCAACCCTCACAAATGAAGAAGTGGATACGTTCTCAGTAAATCTAAGCATTTCTCACAGTTAACACCACATTCAACATTTTGCAACTTCACTAATTTTCTTCCACCCAACATGTATTTACTTGAAAATTTGTTGTCTGCTAAATTAATTTGTTGGTAATGACTTAGTGAGCTTACTACTCCATTATCTCACCCTCTCCTTTTTCTCAGAACAAATCACATGAAACCTAACCCTTCACTTGTTACATGAACGTGCGTTGGTTTTCTGCTGCATTTGACAGTCCTTTTACCTATTCACAGGCTTTTAGACAGTCTTTGACCAAATTGTTGGGACATTTACGGGCTTGTAACATATTTCGAGGATGTGACACCCCCCCCCCCCATATTATAGAACACAGCAGCCATTCCAATTCTAACCCCATTTCCCCTTTGTTCCTTCTTACCGACACAGTTGAAAGGTACTGTTTTAAACGAAACACCACCACAGGTAGGCTTGTAGCCTATAGAGCTATTTTGCTAAAATACCTCATATAGGTCGTTCGAAATGACCTTTTCTAGTTGCATTGTTTCAACTAGTAATAACCGTCTTTTGAGTATTTATTTTAAAAGAAGGACTTAAATTTATGTAAGAAATGTTTGAGGTATCAAATGCATGCATCCTGGTGAAATATGCTTTCAATTGCTAATTGTGACTCTCGAGATATTACCAGATGAAGTTATTACTATTAAACCCTAAAGCAAACTTGATGCAAGGTCACATGGCATCATACCCTTGTTTTTATCTCATGATCGCTCGTTGAGGAAGTCACTTTGCTAGTTGAGCTATATTCGCCAATGCCACCTGAAATAGAAACTGTTGTCATGGTAAAAGTTGATGCTAAGTTACCAGTCTCGGGGCGTACCACATGGTGGGTAGTATTCCAGGCTGACCAGAAGTCCACGACTGAAGGAGGGGTCAAAATGTGTCCCTATGTGTAAGGGTGTTTGTGTGTATAGGCCTATGTGTGTCTGATTTTGTTTTGTTAATATCTCCTAAACGATGGAGCCGATTTTCTTCAAACTTGGTGGGAAGGTACTTTCGGTGTAATCCTTGCGCCACTCTCACAACTGTTAAGGTCGAAGGTCAAATTTTGTGAAAATCACTTCTTTACTGTATAAACAGAAAACATCATTTGACTTGAAACCACACACACGACAAAGATGTCCAGTACTACCAAAGTATGTGGCTGTCATGGTAATGGAGGTCAGAGGTTACATGATGGAAGTGAAAATTTATATTTTTAGGCGAAAATTTGTGTCACAAACTCCTAGTAGGCTGGACCGATTTGGTGGGAAGGTCCCCCAGGCCTGGTGGGAAATTGTGCCTCACAAATCCCGGAAGTATAGGTCAAAGGTCAGAGTTAAATTGTTTAAAATCCTTTTTATGCTATAATTTACAAACATTTCACCGACCGAAATAATGGAAATATGTATAGTTGTCCACGGCAGCCGAGGTCAAAGGTCATGTGGCAGAAGGTCAAATGTTCAATTTTGTGTTTCACCACAAATGCTACTAGTCGGCTGGACCGACTTTCTTCAAACTTGGTGGGAAGGTAACCAGGGGGAAATCGTGTCTCGAAGATCCCCAGTAGTAAAGGTCCAAGCTCAGAGGTCAAAGGTCAAATTGTAAAAGATCGTCTATTGGCTATAATTCCAAGAGGAAACATTGCACTAACTTGAAGCTTCACACTTGTGATAAAGATGGCAGATATTCTTCAAACTTGATAAAGAGGTGTGTCAACTTGGGTGGGAAATTTTGTCTCGTTGAACCCCAGAAGTACCGGTCAAAGATCAGTGGTCAAAGGTGTTGAAATCTTTCCATATGTATAAGGTTCATTGGTGATGCAGGTGAGTCGATATTTGTTAGTGTTATCACATTTGAATGACACGTGTGCTAGCGATGAGATATGCAACTCCGTGGATTACCCTCTTGTTCTTTCAATACAAGCTGTTTTCCAGGTCCGTGACCAGACAAGAAAAAGCTTCCAGTGTGGCGCAATATATTCGAGGGGCGAGATAGGTTAACATGCATGGCATGAGTGGCACTTGAAAATAATCTAGGGGACGAAACTATCCTAGCCCACCGTACCCTTTGGCTACTGGCTTGTATTTTTCACCCGTGATATATGTTCTCACTATGTGAATGCATGAGCAGCATGGGGATTGTGTAAACGTTACATTCCCCATGAGAAACTCAAATTCCTGTCTATTTAAAGGTCAAAAGAATACATTCAAAAACAAAGAAAACAGAGCATTGGTCATTATTGTGAGGAGATGACATATTTGCTTCAAGGTCACTTCAGGCTGTAAATGTAGTAGCTCTAGGACCACACATTGCAATTCATGAAAATTTAATTCGAATGTGAACGCTACATGATAAGTTCCTCTGTCACATGACATAGGGTATCAAAAATGTTTACTGAGATAATTGAATATCAATAACAGCGAATATACGTAAGAACACAGCGTAAACTAGAAAATGACGCTAGGATTCCAGTTGAGTCATGTCGAGGTAGGTAATCGTCCCTGCCTTAATAAAAACTTTGCCACTGATTTTCTGAACATATGGAGAGGGATCTCCCCCGGACCCTCTCAGTCACCAACCCGGCGGCGTCAATGCGGCTGTGAATGTGAATACAGTGATACCAAATAGCAACTCCCTGGTGATACATCGTCTTGTCCAAGAACTTTCACTTCCACTGCAGTTGAACAGTTGAAAGTCGGTTCCCACCCTGGCTGTTGATCAACCAGAGAGTTGCTACAGATGGAGACACAACACTCTCAGCCATGTTGTCATCACTCTTTTTTGTTGTAAAATTCAGCCCATGTTTCTTTACCTGTCACTGCACATTCCTTACTGACCACTTCTTCCCCACGGGACTCGTAAAAGACCTTTGAAGCAAGGAGCATATAGCCGCTTGCCTGAACTGCACGATGACGTAATGCATTTCGCAGCTCATTGGGTCTTCAGCTTCATTCATAGGCAAATCGAAGAAACACGCATGCGCAGTAGCAGTGTGGGCTCATAGGCAACTCTCTGGATCATCCCGTGTGCGGCTGGATCCCATGTAACAAGTGCTCAAAGCTTTGTACACGATCCTTTTGGATAGCTTTCTTTCAAAAGTTACGGCAAATGCCAACAGAAAACTATGATAAATATTCTGAATAACAATTACTTGACAAATCTAGTTGAAGTATGAAAGCCATATTCCCTAACGTCAACTGCGTTGTAAGCGTCCATATAACCAAGAATACTGAATAGCGAGAATTGGATGAATACTGGTTCTACAAGTCCTAATAAATTAGTTCTAAATAAAGCTGCCCGTTAGTATGGCCCTCGATTGGCAGAGTGGCTTTCACTGCTATGAGTGATTCACTCGAATCCCGCTCGAGGTGCGTCGGTTTTATTTCGGTTACCTTGGCTTCCTCCCACTTGTCACGGATTACCTAGCCTATATGACGTCGGCTGGGCTGAAGCGCCTTTGCGCGGATCGGTCAACTTGAATAACCCGACTAATCGACTTTTTCGTTTGCCTTTCATCTGTTATGGCCTTCTGCACAACTTGAACGGAAATTTGGCAAATGTGGTAGATCTTGCGGGCCGGAGAGCGGAAGTTGAAGGTCGGAGCACCTCAAAGAACAACTGTGGTCAGAGTTTGGGCGAGAACAGAAAACGGTGTCCGGTTCTTCTCTTACCAACACTATGGAAAAATAAACAGAAAAATATAGTATTCGGTAGATGCAATGAACTCCTTTACTGGGATTTGACTTTCGAAAAGCCTAAAGCTAATTTGATACACACTTCTGTGAATCCCTGACTTACATTCTCCACCCTGATCAGGTTTCCATTTTGACTGTGGAAAGCAGTCTCAATGAGCCTGGCCATAAATCATCTATTTAACATATCTTTGCATGATTTACACAACAATGGTAAAGCATCTTGAGTGACTGAACAAACATACAAATGCGACGGCTTTTCATTTCTATTTTTTTTTTCAGTTCGCAACAAAATACGACTAGGTTTTTAAAGGGGATATTGCATCTCCCAAACATATGTAGGCAAAGTCAATGACTGTGCTTTGACTGACATTCATTCAAATAGTAGCTCCACTCTGGTTGGTCAATGATGGCCTGCACAATGAGTTGTGTTCCCATTTACTAGCCCACACCACAGGGAGTTGTTATACAACTCCCTGCTCGCACGATGGAGTTACCACTTCGGCGGGATATCTCCACGGGTATAGTAAACTTATGGGTTGGGGGAATTTTGACTGTATCGGGTGAGATAGAGAGCCTTTAATGACTACAACTGCCAAGTAAAGTTATTTTTGGAGCCAACAAGGGGAACATGAAGGTGCGACTCCGTCTCCCAATCAATTTCTGACCACAAGTAAACATTATCCACAAGGTAATTAAACCTTAGATTTTCTTGGAGGTGGGATGAGTTAATTTTTACCAGTATTCATAGACACAGTTGAATTGTTTTGTAAGAGTCTTCCGCAATCTTAATTTCACATTTATTTCCGGGGTTTTTTTTCACAAATAGGAGACAATATGGATATGGCACACTAGGATAGGCACATGAAGAGACCGATCGTTATCTAAGCTAGTAGTGACCATGTAGACTATAAACAAAGTAAATAAAGTCCAATAATAATAGCAAAAAGGTAAAGGGACATAAGAAGAAAGAGCTAGGGAAGAGAAAAAAGAGGAAAGAAGGAAAAGAAGATCGAAACGTGTGTAGTCAAAGATCAAGATTTAAAGTCATCTTGCTTTCAACAGAGAGTTTCATCAAAACTCCCTGCTTACCAGGGGCGTAGCTAGGATGAAATTTCTAGGGGGGCTAGGTATCAAATGTGGGTCACGGCATTGACCGCCGTCCTTAATTCTTACACATTTTATTAGGACACAAACAATATTGGGGGCTAGCTAGCATCTGGGGGACAGCCCCCCCCCCCGTAGCCACGCGCCTTCTGCTTACAGGTAATTGTTAACGAGTTCATCCTTGAGCTTGCTTGGGCAGATTTTGTAGTCTGAGAGAGATTTCCATAAAAAGTAGCAATATATAGTTGTTAAGAAATTTGTCACGCTGGCTCGTAGTGCGTTACATCATAGAGGCCTAAGTTCCATTTTCGAGCGGCAATGGAGTGATCAGAAGCAATACTTATCACAACCTCAACAATAGCCGGGTTGCTTATTTTTACAATAATTAACTACAAATCTCCCTCTACAGCTGAAATGGAATTCCCATCATAATCAATACTTCTCATGTCTAAGTCCCAAATTCTCAGTACATTCTGCTCCAAGTTTGTTTATTTATTTATTTTTCATCAATACCCCGTACACTTATTACACAGGTTAGAGACTCTTTATCCATTTTGGATGAGATGTTATTGTGGAAGATCACAAATTCCTCGTTCCCCCTCCCCCTACATTAGGAAGGACAGGACAACGTTCCCCCACCACACACACACATGCATACATGTAAGGGGTGTCAATCGGGGACATATGTTTTTAACAGTGAAAATGTGGATATCCCCATTTGGGGTGTATCCACACTTGACTAGGGAAAAAAATGCTCATGTCCCCGATTTACACGTACAACACAGATACACACACACTCATGAACCAACCCATGATGTGTGTCCTACTGATAGGTTCACAACATGTAAAATGGGGAAAACGCCAAAAGTGCTCAAACTTACTGAGACACATCTTTGAAAGGTGCAGAATCCATTTTCATGGCAAATTTTGCATTCGGGAATTGGGGATATCCCCACTTGCAGGTGTATCCACACTTGCCCGGATAAAAAAACGCTTATGTCCCCGATTTACATCTTTTACATACGCACACACACACACACACACACACACACACAGGCTTTAGCAGATTGCCAGTAATTCTTCGAAATTCACTACATATTTCACCAGAAAAGTTGAAATATCTTTTTACAGAGCGTAAATTTATTTTACGACGGAAAATATTTTTCATTAAATAATGCCAGCCGCTCTCAGTCCATGCTTGATAACGATTATTAGCAGGGCGTGGCTCGACTAATTCTGTTAAAGGGTTCAAAGTTTCAGTTGTGCTGACTAACAAGATCGATCGTTCCGACTAATGGTGTAATAATAATAGCTTTTGGCCCATTCTTAGGTTAACCTTTGATTACAATTATTTTGCGACCTTGAATAACGCCACATTAACAAGACTTGCCAACATAGCAGGATGACGGTCTGGCATATGCCTTTTACTTAGCTAGCTAGGATTTTTTGTTTGGAGGCTCTGGGGGCTGGGATTTGGGGGGCTTTTATTACATCCCAGATCGCCGGAAATGGCAATTACCAGGCTTGATAGCAGCCATCAAGATGTGCAATTTTGGTGAAAAAATATAAAGTTTGATTTTATTTTATTCTCAAACACAATTTATTCGAATTTATTCAAAATTATTCATTCAGAGTGGACTGAGTTATCCCGATGGATTTCAATGGACTGATTGGAATGGAGATCTTCCCCAGCCAAAGTCTATCATTATCAAGTTGAGTACCCCAGTCGAGTGAATTTTTTTTTTTTTTTTGCCCAGATCGCCATTTGGGGCGCTTCCGGGCGACGAATTTGTGGGGGCTCGCACCCCGTAGCTACGCCACTGGTAACAAACATTGACAAAAGGCACAGGCAAATATTTGTGTACAGTGAAATACTTTGATTACCATGTCTAATCTTCCTCTATGAACAGTGTTAAAGCCAGAACTTTTCAATGGCGGGACAAGGAGTCTTTGAAGGCATTGACCTAACTTGGATGTGATGTCAATTTTCGGGAGATAATCAGGAGACGGGTATCGGGAAAGAAGAAAACTTAAACAATATGCTACAATAGTTATCCTGATCTTAATTAATACCAAACGCAATATTTTTAAGGTTTTTCCGGAAGTTTCATCGTGAAAAGTTGCATTTCACTCGAAGAGCACATAATAACTTGGGAACTCAGAGAAGTTCCTCTGTACCCAATGCGTGAATGCTGGCAGACCTTTCATGGAGGGTAAGATACATTGCATCGTATCTATCCATCTACTCGACGAAATGATCAGATCTCCCTTGCAAGCAACACAGTTTACATGACCGGGTAACAAAATACAAAGCCAAATCGATTTGTGCACTTAAATTGTATAAGAATGCCCCCCGCCCTGCGGCCAAGCGATTGACCCCTGCTTCATCTTCTTCCCCAGTCTGTCCTACCTATTTATTTTATTAATTGTAGTATGTATTACCTGGAGGATAATTGTAACAATTTCCGTTGACAATGAACGCATTTTTCACCCTTTCGAACGGGTTTGACCCCTTTTTAACTTGTTTACACCCTTCAGCACACTGATGGCAAGCATTTTTGAATATTCTGAGGCTCGTTTTGTCTTTCTTATTAGAGCCACACAACTGTCTTCGTGGCTTAATTTCGCAACGTTGTTGGCTGCAGTCTACGTTACTCAAGTTAAAGGTACCCACATCTGTGAACAGAAAAGAAAAATAACGACAGTGGATTTAAACATACACACTTATACACCCAAAGTATAGTGGAGGCATCTAATAAGGCCACTTTCAAATTTTGTGAGTATCGTAGAATATTGCATTTTGTTTGTTAAGCTAGTGATATGACCGCAGACGATAACGATGGATGTTTATGGACAGACGCTTTACGGATGGAATACAAGCACATACGGTCATATGCTTATGTACAATGCCTAAGCCTTATCAGGTTCCTTGCTCAGTTGCTGGAAGTCAGCTAGGCTAAAATTTGGAGAAGTTTATCTCAATATCTAACGTGAGAAATTTCAAGTTACAAAAAGTTCACCTTGCAGCAAAGACTTGCCACTTGGGAAGATATAACTCCTGAAAATTGTTTTGGCAGAGACTAATTACTTAACGCTCTTTCTTCTTAAAGTGGCCTTATCAGGTTCCGCCTTCATTTATTTTTGTAACAGGTGGTGAGTAAATTTTCAACCGGTGAGCAAAGTTTTACGACGTCGAGAGAGCGAGTTAAAACTTCCACCAAACTGACGTAAAGACTCTCTGATTGATCATTAGCATAAGCGTAAGGGGCTGTTCTCAGCTAGGAGCTGAACGTTGTTTCGGACCGCCGTCCTGGGGGTCTTAGGTGAGGCCTTTACGAAACTTTTGAATATAGGGTGCAACATATTGTGCAACTTTTAAGGAAAATTACTGAAAATCTTTTGACATTTTTATAGAAGATACAAACAATTGGTTTCTGACTGGGGTATTGAGCATTCCCCCAGCCAGCATCCTATGCCTATGATCATTGACATGGTCGAATCAGTGAAATGTAGGTAAAAGTTGCACAGCAGAGTGAACGCATGAATTGCATAAGGGTATAGCGTATGGGAACTGAACTCTTACGACTCCTGCATAAAGATAAGACTTGAGTCAGACTTAAGTCGCGTATTTTTTAAATTGAGACTTGACTTGGAATTCCCTTCAAAAGACTTTAATTGATACTCAACTTGCGAATTGCTCTAAAAATCTATCTAAGATTTGCGACTTGTCTGTCAGAGACTTTTTTTACAATACGTTGTCTGAGCAATCTGCAAATATTTGTAACTGAAGGGGCGATGACCATCTTCCTTATAATACAGCATATAATACAGCATATCTAAAGAGTATTCCCTCTATAGAGGTTTTTTCACGAGACGTCAGCGTGTTTCAATTTGGCATACTGGCCGTCACTGCTCATGCGCAAAAGACTGCAGGATCTTAGTTACGATTGTTATACACTGGGCGCCTGGCCGTCAAAATCCAGAGACGCGCGAACGCGGTGACGTCAGTGAAAAACTTCGATACATTCAATAGGCCTACCTCAAAACAGTAATGTAATTAAATGTAAAACTGAGGATCAGTGGACGGTGACAACCTCTCTGCTTTTAAATCATAGAGTCAATCTGATACATCCACACACTGAGTTTCACCTTCATAAAAAGTGTCGGGAGTGGATGGTGTTTTCAGTTAGTTTTCCGGCTGGATTTGTGAAAGAACTACCGACATGAAGCTGCCCTTTTCTTCAACAAAATACATTGTTTATTATGAGGGCCAATATGAATCTCCAAAAATTCAGAAGGCAAACTAAAGTAATAATAGAAAGGCAGTGACAGTTGCTGTGGAAAAGTCATTTATTCATGACGACTTGTACTTTTAATTAAAGTCAGTGTCTCGTAACCGATGACTTACTACAGTACCCATTGTTGGAAGAATGTGCACATTTGGGTAAATTAGTTAGTTAGTTAGATGGGACTTAACGACACATCAACACAAATGTGTTATGTAGTGTCAGCAAGATAAAAACGGTAATACATTTGGGTAAAAGAAATTGGTACTTTAAAGCGACGGTTTAACCTTCTTTTTAAGTCAGAATGATAAAATAGCGGCGATATTATCGTAACCTATGCATTACGTCTCTCGCTATTTGTCTAAATTACAACTCGGAGAATGTTAATACACGTTCACTCTCGGCCGAAAATAGCTTCTCGACACGACTGTAGAGAATTTGAACTCACTGTAGTTGTACGCAAATTTACGAAGACTATGGTTTACATTTTGATATAATAGAGGCTTTTATCATAGTTGCTAATTATTGACTACTTTCACACAAATGGGCGTAATCAGCTACTCAAAATTCGCTAAAGGATCTAGCATATGCCTAATGATTTAGTTAGAAAAAGATGGGGGCCAACGATATGATATATCCCACTGCTGAAAGTGGGGGGACATGTCTCCCGTCCCCACCTATTTACACCTATGTTCATACACATTCACTTCATTACTGCAGTCTCTGGGGATGCCCTGGAAAAGATGGGGGTGTTCGTCCACCACTCAGCCTACACCTCTCATTGCAATTGGTGGCCAGTGATTATTCCTTGCATGGGCTCTAGGATATAGTGGAGAACGCTATCGTCAGTAAAAGAATTAGTAAACGATCATTTTAGCATTATTATTTGTTTTTGTATTTATTATTGTTTATTTTGTAATTAATTTTTTTCCTTCCTTCTCATTACAAAATTTATACAGATTGACTAATATGTGATTAATTGAATGTTACACAATATACTTAACAACACAACTATTAACAACGTAAGATGGCAGTAGTTAACTGAGCAAATCAATGCTGAAATCATAGCAATTCAAACAAGTACTAACAGTACTGCGGGGGTGAGAAAGAGAGGTACCAAAAGGAAGTTAGAAAACTTTTCGAACCTGATCCCTAGAAGTACAGACTTATGGACTGTCTATTTCACAAGACTTAGGATTAGGCTTAGAAAAGAGAAAAGACGGGAAAAAGGCTTATCAAACATTACAAACATAGTTATCTTTACATTTATTTTTGATGGTCGCGATAAATATGTTATTTTAAGTATAAGACTTTCTGTGCTTGGATAAAAAATGTCAAAATAGCTCACTGCAGTTGCTTACCACGGATATGGATCGTGCTGCTTTGTCCAATTATTTTCTGTACTTTTCTCAAAAATTTAGCACACCCATGTTGATGTTGTGGCTGGAAGACCAATTCATCTCCATGTATCTGAAAGAATTTTCTAGAACGCCCTCTAATATTTCTCCCTTGACCTTTCGCTCTGTCCTCTGATTCTTCACTTTCACTGCCCCTATCTAATACGACAGGAATAATTCTTGAAACCAAGATCAGAATGATTAACTCCTTGAGTAGTGACGTCATTTCCAGTACCTGCATTAAAGGTGGTTTGTTTCCTCACCCACTAGATGGTGTTTCGTTTTCGGTGGCGCTCTGTTCGTATTTTTTAATAACTACATAGCAAAGAAACAGACAATAGACCCTTTTCCAAATACATCAATTACAAAAATTAAGCAATTACAAAAAGATTATGGGACAGAGTTTTGGTATCGTCTTATTTGTCAAAGGCATTTTACTGTAGACAAAAACTACGAGTACCAAAACTATATCCCACAATCCTTTGTAATTGATATGTGGAAAAATTTATTACTTGATTCGCTTCTATGTTTTCTTTCTACAATCTAACGGTTTCGACGTCAGTAAAAGTTATGAACATCCTTTCAATAGTTTGCCTTCACCAGAGGTTTAGCTTACGTTAAGTGTTTCCTGTAATTTCGGAAGTGTGCAAATCAAAAAGTGGCGTATCGTCTGCGAATCCTAGGCTTATAAGCAGGGTCGGATTTGGTTTCTGAAAGTTAGGGGGGCAAAGCCGAGTGGGCTATCAAACGGCGCCGAAGGCGCCCGCTCCCCTAACGGCGTGGGGTTCAGGGGCCCGCCTCAGGGCCCCTGGCGGGACCAGGGGCAGAGTCCCGATGGGAGTCCAGGGGGCAAAGCCCCCGGAAGCTCTGGGGTAGTTACGAAATTGTAGGCATTAAAATGATGCATTTTAGCTTCAACTTCAAATGACATAAGGTGGGCGATCAACATACCACAATTTGACTTTTTTTCAGTTATATCCTTACTCCATGAGACTAACAGTCAGGTGTAATCGATAATGCTGAGAGTCTGCGGAAGTAGAGGAGAATGGATTGTTTTGAGGGTTCCCGGGGCTTTGGAACAATAAATTTAAGAATGGGAGATCTAGTATACAGAATGGGTGCGCGCGAAGCGGGCTGAAAAATCGAAATTTTCATACTTTTGTGATATGAGTAATAGAAATGCTAAGAAAGAACAGTATCCTCAAGGAGAGGGCTCCCCCCCCCCCCCTTTGCTAAACGTCTGCCCCTTATTACGGTACCGAAAATGCCACTTTCCGTGCCTTACAACTTGCAGCTAAACAATCTTTAAAGAGACAGTAAATTTACACAGATCGATGGTGATAATAATTTTGCTTTGAAAATTTCTGGGGGAGAGGAAACTTCCCCTACCCTGCATGGAGGCATTGGTGGTTTCAAAGATAATGGAAGAGTTTGTACGAAGCTATGACAAGCAGGATGTTCTGAAGGAAGTAACCCTGAAACCTCCGAAGCAAATTTAAAACCGGTGCGCGAGAAGCGCGAAGAAGAAAACAGCGATGAGGCAATTAATTGTAGCCTATTGTTTTTCTTTAGTTTTAAATGCAGTATTTTTATTGCATAAAATTTTTTCCCACTTTCCCCAGGTGCCTGTCCTTTACATAGAGCAGGATATGGGAACCTGTATCCTGCTCTATGGAGGCTCTCTTTCATGTTTCATTTTGTCGATGGTATGGGACAAGTGCTCCTCAACTTTCTTATTAGTGTGAAAAATAATGTTAGTGTCGATTTTGAAGGTTATAGACTATGTGATACTTAAAGAAGTCAATAAAATCTTTTGTAGGTAGTTTTTACATGGACATTTTCAAAAGCATCTGCAGTTAAAGCGTCAGGGAAGTAATTTTTATTCGAGGCTGCATTTTGGGAAGTTGTGGCTGGTGAAGCCTTCAGCCGTGATCGCAGATGTCGCGAATACGGAGGCTGGGGACTGAGGGTCCTCCCAGAGAACTCTTTCTTAAATTTGACGGATTTTGCGGCCATTCTGGACCATTTCTTAAGAAAATCCTGCTTCCCCGGGTGTTATTTGAAGTGCTATTGAAATAGTTTTCATATGATGATTGCAAATTTAAGATAGTAACTCAATTTGCTGAGGATGGTGGTAGTGGTGAGGAAACTGAGCAGCGAGAGGTGTAGCGAGGGCTTTGGATATGGTAATTTAGAGTCGAGGTGTCCTACACGAAGTAATAACGAGGCAATTTCACCAAAGTTTTCCTACGCACAGCAGTAGCAGCAGTACTTTTGAGACATCGATTTATATAAGGCGCATGCGAAGCATGCCTATTTTTTTTTTTTTTTTTCTTTTCTAGAAGTACGGTTCCCTATACATGGGTAGGGATTGGGACTGTTTGCAAGGGCCATGGTGCACTTTATGACCTACATTAGTACTTTCAGTGACCCTTATTTCAAAGCGTCAAGTCACAAAAGTGTGGCGAGTAAGGGGAAACAAATTTTACGCCGCCAGACAAAATTTTCAACTGTATTTGTCAGTTTTCTCTCGAGGTGCGCGTGAAGCGCACCGAGTAAAGTATTTCCTAACAAATTTTATGTTTTTTTTTACATTAATATTTTCCTTCATTAAACATTGCAAAATTTAATCATAACAGGCTATTGAAAATTTTCTTATAATTTCTCTTCTAGTTTCGCTTACTTTGGCACATTTGGGGGGGTTAGTTTTTAAGCTTTGGAACAAAGTGGGGGGTAAGTGCCCCGCTTGCCCCCCTTTAATCCTGCCTATGCTTATAAGGCTATATAATAAAGGATAAGACTAACATGATTTCTGTGTTATAACTGCCTTGATACCGTTCCATGAACATTCCTATAGCTGCAATAATTGTTCAACTCTATATAAATTTCGTCACATTAAATTTAATCTCCTGCCATGTTAAGGAAGATTTACCACCAATTTAAACATTTTACATCATTTCACTCTGGTAAAATAACAGCAAAAGATACACATTGATATAATACTTTACCCTCCCAAACCCCCACCGTTTTAAAAGTTCGAATGGTATACATGCATACAGAACTAAATTATTTCCAGGCGCGTAGCCAAGGGGGGGGGGGGGGCGAAGGGGACAGCCCTCCCCCAGCACATTTTTTATTTTTTTAATGTTTATTTTTACAATATTACTAGCGTTTTCCCTATTTATATGCGGTAAATAGGCCTGGGAAGTGCCATTTCCAGCGATCTGGGAGGCATTTGGGGCCAAAATTTTCTTGCGCTTTGGGCAAATCCATGGTGGCGCGGAGCGCTGAGAGTCTCTCCATGGACTTCGCCCCCACCCCCTGACAAATTTCTGGCTGCGCCCCTGATTATTTCTACCCTACAAATTACAAGATTCTCTTGCTAGTATATAGAATTTCAATCCAACATAAATGAAAGTTACTTTCATATATATTATTTGAGATCTGGTCGCCACGGTATATTTAAATTCACCTTGTAAGTCGAAAAGGTATGACAAAAATTGAAACCAAATTCCCAAGGTATGTTAATGTGTGGGGGATACATTTTTGTTATAGAAATAACTAAGCATATAATTTGTCATTTCTCCAAAATTTTCGCTTTGCGCATTGCTGCCGCAGTGCCTAACAAGGTTCTTGATGATTGGTTGACCGCTTTGTATTGTATTCACTGTACTCTTTGTTAGGGTCAGGATATAGGGATTAAAGTTAGCGTTATGCAATTAAAAAAACTTGTTCAGCTTTGCTCATCGCCCCAAATTTTCCCTTTTAGTCAGTAGTTGACATGCAGTTGACTTGTATTAGAGGGAAATTACCCTCATAAATAATTTACAACTCCAAGCTTCACCAATCCTAAAAGCATACTAGGTATGTAAAAGGTTTCTTAAAACCATTCGTTGAACATATTGGATGAGTTGCCTTCATTATGCTGCTCCATGTAATATGACGCCAACCTGTTGTCCCAATTCCCCTCCTCGGGACAGTTTTAAGTATCTACTTGTAAGAAGGTGGATCTAGCAGGGGCGTAGCTAGGATGAAATTTTTAGGGGGGCCTAAGTACCAAAGGGGGGTCACGGCATTGATCGCGGTCCTTAATTCTTAGAAATTTTATTAGGACACACACAATTTCTGGGGGTCCTAGGCCCCCGTATCTACGAGCCTGAGGTCTAGTAAACAGGGGTTCTCAAGTGTTTGGGGTCGAAAGGTGACTCTGACTTGACTTTTTCACTTAACATTAACTAGAGTAGCCAGAACGTCATAAACAGTTTGCTTCCTTACATCAATTTCGAACTTCTCGAATCTTTCGCTTTCCAGCTGGCCGAGATTTCAGATGGTCCTGCGAGCTGCCACTTGAGAACTTACACTCTAATTTTATTCGTTCATGTTTATCCAACGTCTCAACATTATCATAATTCTAACACTGAAGAAGGTTTTAGTCATTAACTCTATGTGTTTATCTTACAGACAGCCATAAGATATGACTTGAACATTACGTCCAGATATACTTTTGATGACAATTTTCTTGGTAGCGACTGGTTGAAAATTTATCGACCATTTAGTCAATTCATTACAGATAGGACAGCCTACAATGACTTTAAATGAAAATGAAAAGATGTTATGACGGACTGAGGCAAATATAAACAATACCAGAATTTTGAAGTTTTACCTCACATTTGCAGGCCTGGTGTGCAACAAGTCTCAAGCATATGCATATAATTGCTGATAACTTAGCTATAAATGGTACCGTAAGTGATGAATTCCTTAAGAATCAACCAAACCAAAGACATTCAAAGCCTGATTTATACTGAGCAAGAGTAGCACGAACATTTGCCAGACGGGGAGGGGGGGGGGGGTAAGTGCATCCCGATAGCAACCCGAAAAAAGACGATTTTCTGGAAAAAATGCAAACGCGCGTTGAAAATTGTCTTATTTCTACAGTAGAAAATTTGAAAATAAAGTGTCTTTATTTAAGAAAATTTGAAAAACCTTGGGTTTTTGGTGAAGATTTTTTTCGAAAAGGGCACAAAAAACCGTCTGGTGACTGATCGCCTTCAGGATTACGTACCCATTTAGGCTCTCCTACAAAACTGGAAACTTTCTCCAATAGAGGGGAGCCCTCCCGAAGTGGCCCCTACCCACACCTGCCGTTAATTAACCCTGTAATTTACTATGGGTTATTTTGAACACCATAATGTTAATATCGATGCAACTGATAATTAGGAAACAGATTAAGTTTAAATTTGAACCGCGGCAATGGGGCACTGAAAACACTTGCTTACCTTTAGAATTATCGGTGTCAGTTCTTTCGAAGACAGTGGAAACAGTGTTAACTTGTTGATTCAGAACCGTTTTATCCGTCCGTAATCTATAGAAAAATCCACATGCAAAGGTTTTGGAAATATTGCTACCGTCTGGCGTCCCTAGAATAAGTTTAAAATGATGTCTCGGTACTGAGCAAGTTAGCCGGAATAAGTCACTAACCGCGTCAAATACGTCACAGTATATATAAACAGACACGTCATACGGTGTTTCCTACTTCCAGATCGTTATGGAAAGTGCACGTTATCCAGTAAGAAACTACAGTGGAGCTGAGTTCCGGTGCCAAGGGTAACTTGACCCCAGTTCGGTGAAATATTGACGTGGTTTTATTCTATAAAATTTTGTGGTCGAGTCGGAGCATTTACGCAATTATAACAAGTATTTTAGTCACAGTATACATCATGGCGTAAGTTATTATACATATAAGTAAGGTTCACCAATGAGATGGCTTTTTACTTGCGTATATTCTCCATTCAGTTTCAGCACACTCTTGATCGGTCTCGGACTTAGTCACTGTGACTATAGATCATGCGTAGTAGCCTATGCTCTTTTTAGCCACTCTACAACGGGACCACGAATGACGACCATGATGTAGAGGTCTGAAAGGCTAAGTTGTCTCTTGGGGACGTAACTTGGGAAGCAGAACTCCTGCGGGAGTAAACGTTTGGTTTTTCGTCCTTCGGTTCTTCGACAGCGAGCCGAGGGTACTTTGGAAAATGTATTCCTGTATAATGTATGATGATCGCATGTGCGCGGACTCCTCGGCCAATGTAATCATGTGTGTATACCTGTTCTTTTCAGCCAGGTTAGAATGAAGCCACGCATGACAGATCTATAACGTAGAGTTCTAAAGGTTGCCAGGGATGATCAGCTCAGTTTCAGTGTCCTTTCTGGGAAGTAGCTCCTTTGGGGGAGCTGAACCCCTTCGGTGACAACGTTTAGTTTTCTCCCTTTTCTCCAGCCTTTTTCATTTCCTCTTTTCATGGCTTAGCAACCGTTTTACTGAAAATGTGAGGGGTCAAATCGGGCAGCCGATTGGCACTTCTATACTGTTATATGAAATCATTTTTACCTGTTTGATTGGGAGAAACTATAATACATTTGAGGAAAACCTTAGGCGGAAGTAGTACACATCGTGTAAAAGCAATGACGCTCCTGGATCTTACTAGTGAATGTGAGTGGATGTATCAAACACAGAAGGAATACCACAAAGCATTGGCAATAGGCCATTTTCATTAAAAATCGTAATCTTAATTTTGCATAATGTAAAGCTGAAGTAGCATTTCAAGTTCCTCATTTCATGACGTTGTTGTACAATTACAGGCACTCTACGAGATAATGTATTTAAAGTAGAAACTCCAAGGATTTTGGATTTACAGGGCAATCGGAGCCGGGAACGTGGGCCCTACAGCCTCAGCCCCATAACTTTCAGTTTGAAGTTTGACTTCCAAACATTATCAATGACTGTGCCTGAGGACGGCCGAAAAGTGTCTAAGAAAATTCCAAACTCTAGGAGCTGTAAAGGACCTCATCCCTCTCCCCAATCTTAGAAGCGTTTTTGAAGACATTAAATAAAAGGCTGAAGTACTGCAGAATCAATGCTTTCATCCCCTCCAGGCGAGGATCCAGAAGGGGGTGCACCCGGCGCACGCCCCCTTTCTTTTTTCGATGGCCAATGGTTTTTTCACCGGCAATATGAAAAAATGAGCAAATAGATATAGAAAATATGCTTCCCAGATGCGAAAAAGCAAAAAAAAAAAAAAAGAAAAGGTTTTCAAATTTTTGAAGACCTTTTTTTTGCTCGTCGGCCTTCCCGACGATGTGTGCGCCCCCCCCCCCCTTCTCAAAATCCTGGATCCGCCCCTGCCCTCAATGATTCGATACAGATATCGCCTGGAATACATCTGCATGTCTTCAAACAGGAAGATAGGTCATCCCAGTATGTGAGTTGCCATTGTGGAATTATAACCACCAGCTTCAGCCATCATAGATCAGAATCAGAGCCCGCTCATGCCAATGGGAGGAGCTGGAATATATTATTCTGCTAGCTTCAGCACTCGTAGGTCAGGATCACAACCTGGTCCACCCAATGAGAGGGGCTAGAATATTATCTTGCTAGCTTCAGCGCTCATAGATCAGAATCGCAGCCCTGTCATGCCAATGGGAGTGGCTGAAATATTATTTTGCTATCTTCAGAACTCGTAGATTAGGATCACAGCCTGGTCAAGCCAATGGGAGGCTTGAATGTTATTCTGTTATCTTCAGCCTAAAGATCAGAATCACAGCCGGCCATGCCAATGGGAGTAGCTGGAACATTCTGCTGGTTTCAGCATTCATAGATTAGAATTACAGTCCTGTTCGTCCAATGGGAGGGGCAGGAACGGGATTATGGGATCAATTCCTAACATTTGTCTGGTAATGTTCTCTGAACTGTAATCGAAAAGAAAACTCCCCAAACAGTTAATGTAGGAATTATTTACCTAAAGAGGCCCGAGGAAAATGTCTTGATAAAATGCTGCAATCATTTACACAAATTCACATCCGTCAGTCAGTTTGTTGGTCTTTAATCTGTAGTACAGCTTTGTATGATTTAATCCTTTATAAGGACTTTGAAAAGTTAAGGTGGTAGATAATATACCTTGATATACCAATGGAGGTGTTTCATGTGAGTGTGACGTCACGCGTTTGGCATTGTAATACTGCCGGGCACAGCGCGTGTGCAGTACAAGTAGGGGCTATGTACAACCTCACACGCACGTTATGACCATAGATAGGCTACTATTGTAACACAATGAACGCTTGACCGGCAAACTATCAACAACCAAAGAGACTCGTGACCACCTGACGTCGGTGTGATACACCTCCATACCTTGAAAAAATGTTACACATACACTCGTCGTACTATATCATTTTCTTGTTTTTCTTTATGTACCCCACATGAATTTAACATCGTGCAGTAGCACCCATGTAGACAGCATGCAGTTAAAACATTTAGCCCATGGTAAGCACGGTGAGCGGGCAAAGTTTTTTTTTTTCTTAAAACGCATGACTACAACAGTCTCATTGTGGCGGCAGCACTGACAGCCTCTATGCAGGCTAAATCGTAAGCTACTTGTGTTACTTTACTTAACTAGTAGTCTTCCTAATACACAAAGGAAGTATCAAAAATATGCAAAGCGATCATTCGATATTCACATGTTGGTATGGAGAATTCAAATCGACGGACTCCACCTACAGAGATGAGCTTTTGAATGCCCTCTAATGGATCATGTTATATCAGTTTACTTAGAACAAACGTATTAGATGTACGTTCTGTAAGGATGTGGGTACATTTTGTGACATCCTTCAAAATTTTAATCGTTGAACGGAATGTCATAAATATGCCGCTGTTCAAATTGTAAGCTAATATTTTACAAGTTATCTGCACTTATCATTTTTCTATACTTGGAACCCACCAGCACACCGTTCCAAGGTGTGTTGGGTCTGCTAGTAAGATCCGACATACATACGACACTACAGTATCACAATAGAAGTTAGTGTGAACGAATCAGGTCACGTGCGTTCTTAAACAGAAAACGACTTAATTTTCAGCAGGAAATTACCGAAGGGAAGTAGGTAGTAAGAAGGAGAAAGAAAACGATAGCGTTTCCTGTCTAATCATGAGATTGGTACTGCCAACATCCTGGTGGATCCAGCGGGAGTAGGAGGATACCCCCCCCCCCCGAATTTTCACACTACAGAGTACAAGTTTGCATTTAGCTGGTTGTGGGTCTAAGAGAAGGAAACTATTCCATGTTTTTAATGGCCAAATTGCTTCAAAACTGTATAGTGTTGCAATGATAGTTTAAAAAGATTCCACATCGTGGGAGGGGTTGCCCTCCGCCGGTTAAGGTGATACGCGGTCTTGATAAAGAAGCTTCAAGCTTCGGACGCCATATTTCACCCGTAGAGAGAAGTTCTGAATGTGCTGCTATGCATAATGTAGATAACGTGAGTTTGTCGTTCACTGGTTGTTGGCATCTAAAATAAGACTACTCTCTATTTTCTATGCCCTAAGTAATTGCTTCAGAATTGTTTTGGCAACGGTAAGATAAAAGACTAAACTGTGGGAAGGATACAACCAGTGACCGGTCTATGGGGGCATGATGGGGAATTTCTCAAAGATCTGCTTACCCTCACCCCAATTAAATGTGGTACTTAAAATAAACAGCTAGACTACTCGTTCATATTAGAAGCAGCTCCAATGAAATGCATTTGATTTTGAGTGTCTAAAATGTTTTAACACTTTAAAACAATACCTTTCGGCGCGCTTCGCACCGACCAATCAAATATGCTTGTCCAGAAAGTAGTTAACACAGCTTGTAAGCTTGAGTGACATCATTGTTCTAAACCCCATTCGCCCGTCCTTATTCACCCCCCCCCCCCCCACGTGTCTTTAAGTCTGACGTCTATTTTAGTTCGAGTTAAACGGAATAGGTAGGAACCTCAAATTTATTTCGGAACACCGGCCACAGCTAACCAACGTCTCCTTATTTCCCTAACAACAGTAACAAGTAGATTTCATGATGCTTTTAAAAAATAAATACTGGATATTTAAAGACACATCCAGTAGTGATCATTTTCTCCATGAAGTTAGCAATTCAGAAACGAAAATATTATTGTCACGTGATATAAAATAACCACTCGGGAATTCGTATACCAGGCTATACAAATTCAAATTGGGGTGACTGCAAAAAATGGTCGAATCGTAATTTGTTATCTGTTTTATTCTTACCAACAGCTATTTGAAGATGGTTACATGCTTCATTGCTTCATTCTAATGCCCACATGTTTGCACATACCCCAGAGCTTCGGGGATTTCTACTCATGGTCCCCTGCCGGTGCGTTTTCCATGGACCCCACTAGGACGAATTAACGGGTCCCTAAGGCCCACGCAGTTTCTGGGTATGCACCCCTTCCACACCAACAGCCCAACAGGTGCAACACGCGCCAGGAGCACTCTGTATACATATGGAAACTTAGCTTTCATGCTTCGCCCCTAAAGATAAGTTCCGGATCCGTCACTGGTCGAGAGAGCAGTCAGAGCACTTCCATAGCCATAGCTCAATCCTCTTGCGAAAGATCTAGGCGCCGGGTGGGGAAGTTCTGAACTACCGCAGCCCATGCTCATACCGACAACGAACACTTGTCAATCGACCTTAAAGGGCAAGAGCAGTCACCCCAAACTTATTTTGAAACAATAGCTAATTCTCACTAATATCTCCTTATTTCTCTTCCATGTACCTTTCTTTATATTTCAGGAGTTTAATATTGCATATCCAGGGTAAAGCAATGAGTTACACCCCATAAATATCACCATTCAGTGAGAAAAATATTGTCACATGATTCTCAAGAGCCATTCATGGAATAGGATAGACTACTAGACTATTACAACTTGGGGGGACTGTTCTTTCCCTTTAAGGGAAACACACAGACATCCCATGCTAATATGTCATACAGTATTGTAATTAGTGACGTCTTTGAGAAATGTGGGAACGGATAATTCCACCAATACCATTACCCTGCAAATGAGTTTACCCTGCCCTCACCCTCCGTTTCCTCCTCCTACTCATCCTCCCTTTTTCGTATTCCGTGTAATTGTACAAAATCACGAGTACGGAAGAACTTTCGTGGGCGCTTTTATTCTAATGCTAGCAATGATTAATTTAAGGAAATCTTACATGGCAACGTATTCGTTCCTGAAAAGAACTTATAGCAAAGGGACCTGAGTGCCTCTTTGGTCTTTTATCCATACCGTACAAAGGCACAAATCCAGGCTCGTAGCCAGACAAGGTAAGGAAAGGGGCGAGATAGTTTTAAGGGGGCGAGGTACACTAAGATGCATTAAGGCAATGGTAATTTTATATTTTCTAGGGGCGAAAATTTTCAAAGGGCGCCCCGTTTTATGTATGATCATATTTCTAAATACCAGAGGCCCTAGAGTAAGTTTAATCGCATAAGCGATCGCTATTTGATGGACTCCAATTGAACCTTTTAACTTTTACAGCCCACAACTCGGCATTGGAATTTTGGAAGCCAAACATGCCTATCTTACGTAGGATGCGTACGTCGGGCCGAATGTACAGTACGGTCTGCATAACATCTCGAACGTAACATGACCTTGCAAGCTGGTACTTTGCTTCCAAAATGGTGCCCATACTTTTCGGCCAATCAGATTGCGTATCTAAGAACAATAGTTGGCCAATCTCTCCCATTATAGGGTCTCTTCTAAATACAATTGGTGACTGCACCTTGATCTTAATTCAAACCATAGATTCACACTGCATAGACCCTTTTCCAAATAGCAGTTACAATGGATTGTGGGACAGAGTTCTGGTACAGTAGGCGATGTTGTTGTCAATGGCATTTTGCTGTGGCAAAAAACGATGCACACCAAAATTCTATCCCACAATGATTTGTAATTCCTATTGGGAAAAGAGTCTATGGTCAAGGTTGACTTGTGCAGACAGTTGTGCTCTCAATTCCTCACGCACAGAGTGTTTGTGGATATGGCTTTGAGCGATTTAAACTTACCTTAGCTTTGTCTTTAAGGTGTATTAGGCAGGTGTTTGTGTTCAAATTGGCTAGAAGTAAAGTTAGTAAGGAAATTCTTCACTCTCTGGGGCCCTGCAGATTGTAGGGCCTTTACGTATGCTTTCCTCACTGCATTGGTCTCCGTTAGTCGAAACTATTATCCCTCAATTAGTATAACGGATGGGTGCATTTCGTTACGACGTCTTCAAAGATTTTACGTATACATTGACCTGAGGAGCTGCAAAACGTTTTGTAGTTTTGGGATTTATTTGGAGCTTTGTTTTCTCGGATCATGCTACTTTTCGTACCATGCTGCTTTATTTCTAGGCAAACGACCTTTCACTTCTCCACTCCTCGGTGACATGAACGGACAGCTAAGAATTTGTACACTGATCAAAAGTACTGAAATGAAGGAAAGAAGGAAGGAAAGAGATTAATCATAAAAATGAACTGAATACAAAAGAATATATGATTTGCCCTTATCTGCGGCCCATCTTCTCCTTTCTATCCGTCAAGGGCCGCCTTCAGTCCTTTTCATAGGCATACGGGGGTCAATATTTCGGGGGTCAGGGATAATTTTTGCCCGAATTTAGAATTTTGAGCCAAGTTGCCCGAATTTTGATACCGCTGTGTCGGTTGCAAAAGGGCATAATTTATTTTCTTGGCTGACTCATTTGCCCGAATGGATCCACTGTTTTTGCCCGAACTGGGAGGGCATAAGCCCTCCCTGCCCCCCTCGTGCGCTTATGGTCCTTTTAAGTTTTAGAGGGGTAGCAGTCGTATTCGCGGCCTATGCCAAGATCATGATCACAGAGAATGATTCAGAACACTTTGATTGACGCAGAATATATCTATAGTCACAAGTCAAAATAGGTTGCGGAGTCTTTGCTTATACCGCTGGACGTAGGCTGTACTTCTGCATAACCGATGGTCATCCATAGTTCTTAAGAGCACTATTAACATTTTCACGCCCTCCGTGTTGTCATCTCCGGTTCTATTCTGTAACGTCTAATATGGCAAAATCGTACGGGCATACTCAGTTGTAAGGTTCTGTTCGCTTGTGTAGACGCATTACGAAGGATGAAACGACGCGAAGAAGGGAGACCTTTCCTCCTGCCCATATATCTTGAGAAACATGAAAGCTTGAGCTGATTACCGGGTATTCTTGGCATTCATTTGTAAGGAAAGTGAGGGTGACTTAAAACACAGATCCTGCATGCAATTTATATCATGGAAAATGATCTCAAGTGCGCAATATTCAGCAACATTCACGCACGATCGTTTTCACTACAAACCTGACGATAATAAGAACGATAATACACAAAATAATTCCTTACGAAAACAGTTTTCTAAGAACTGGATCGCCTCCCATCTAAAATATTAATCAGTGTATCCTTGCCCTTCAAATATCGATAGGTCCTTGGGATGATATGCATACCTACTGTATACAAGAAGGGTAAATGCATTTTTTTCTGATCAGTATAGGGCAGGAAAATTTTGGGACATTTTGGGCTATTTTGGGACATTTGTAAAGGTGATATTAAAGCCCATAATTGTATCTATGTGTTATACGTTTTGGTGGATGATTAAATCCAGTGAAACCAGAGACAAGGGAGTAGAGGAATATTTCTACAAAGACAAAAAATTTTAAGAATGTCTTGTTTTCATCGCTTTCTTTCTGTTGAGGTCATAAGGGGACCCTATGGAGCTGCTGTCTGGGATAACGTACTGGGGTTTGTTCTAATTAATGTTTCAGTATGTGCTATGTAAGACTTTCCAGATAAATACTCCATGGGTGGACCTGTGGTCCTCTCCATACAATTACACCATGAATACAGCATGAGTGGACCGGGTCCTGTCCATATGAATACACCATAAGTGGGCCTGGAGCCCTACAGGCTGTTGTCTATGATAATATACCGTAAGAAGTTGCTACTGTTAATGTTTCAGTATTCTACTATAAAAATACGAATCACTCTGAGTAAGTTTAGCCTTTCCTCTCCTTCATATGATTTAAGACATTCGTGGCCCCCTAATTTTTGGGACCTTAGGCTAATCGTTCAAGATGGACCCAGTCAATAATACCTATAATTAAACTTTGGTGATATAGTATTAGTAGCACCACCAGACCATCGAATCATTTGGCTCTTTTTCATTCCAATTTATCCTTTACCCCCATATAACCCGATGCGGGTGCCGTGGGAGCGACCCCTCCCCTGCAGTTACATAATGTTGAAAATTTCCCCATCCATCCCACACATATATACGCATACACGCAATTGTTTCTTCGCTTGTGCATTTTTCCATGAAATTAAACGAGTTTTAGGCTTTTTACTATCAGTTAGGTGGGTCAGTTTCCCGACTAGCCCTTCACATGAAAATTATTCCAACGACAACAGTCACTTTTCACCAATTCATAAAGAAAGCGTCTCATTTAGCCTAGTTCCAGGAAAAAGAGTCGCGTTCCGCAAGAGAAGATGAATCAGAAGGCATTTCCGTTGTTTTCAAAGAATTTGCTGATCAAGTGGAAAAGCCACTTTCCATCAAGGGAAACCTGTTACAAATCCTCTTATGCAACAAGACAATTATTAGCAGGACCATGATATGTTTACAAGAATTGATAATTATTTGTCATCTAAAACGACAAGAATCGCCTCCAACCATCCGTGTCGGTTCATTTTACTTATGCCAGAAAGAGTTGGTGCATCAATTTCCCTATCAAAAATACATTTCTGAGCTTGTAACAAATCTAAGTGATTATTGCACAGAAGCAGAATTTCCCCTCTTCTTTGTAAAAAATCTCGTACTACGCTCATCTATGAGTTTTCATTTCTACAAAAGACTATTACTAAGATAAGGATTTTTCTGGTTTATCAGCAAATGACATCATGGTTAGCTGGCAAAAGATTTGACGTTCTTACACTGTCGTCGCAATCTAAAGGAGATTCCAATTCGTCTACTCTCTGAGTTTCTGTATGCAATCCCGTCAGCGTTAACTCACGCAAACCCTTACATGCACGCATACATCCTTGCGCATGCTTTATGCCGACCAGTGTATACAGTCACGTAAACTTGTGAAGATTGTAGTGATTTCATGCAAAACTTTGATAAATTATGTAGATATAAGTCATCAAAAGGTCATTTAACCAAACCTGAGGTTCCCTGTGAAATCCGGATAGCGTTATAGAACGAAGTTGTCTAGGATACGACTGTCTCGCCATTCCGAGCCAGACGTTGTTATGGCAACATAAGGTTGTATCGTAACAGGATATTAAGTTTTTAATGACGAATATTAATACTATGGGTTGAGAAACCCACGCTCTTGTCCTATTATTGAACCATGAGTTTCCTTTACTTTTTGTAAACTCCTTTTTGCTGAATCTTTCTTTGGGTAAACGTTGCAACCAAACTGAAAATGATTCTTTCGAATAATGACCCAATTTTACCTTTTATAATTTTATGAAACTCAATTCTGTTGATACATGTCCCACTTTTTTAATAAGTATTGCTTTAAACTACAGCGTTACAATTTTTGCTCAGAAACAGCATCTTAGATCATTTTATGATTATATCACTCCAAGCAATGTATGACGGGATATTATTCTTCAGTAACCTATGTGGGTCTGTCAGGAAAGCAAATCGACCTAAATTTTGCGAAGATGGTGGAGGTAACTCCTCCTAAATTGTAAAATCACGTTCAAGCGGGTAGAGACACGTTTAGCATGTACAGATGTAGTTAATGACGTAATAGGCCATAGATCAAGTAAAATCAGTCTTTTAAATTAGTCTTTAGCCCTGATTTTCTCCCTGTCACCTTTATATTGGAAAGTCATTCCGCCACATAATTTCTACGAGACTTTTCCAAATAGCACTTGTGTTGCTGTGATGGGTCAAGGTCAGGTTTCAATATAAATTGAAGGTCAAATTGACCATTATGTCGCAAAATTTGTTCCACTAACCCGTAAAAGTAAGTCTGTTCAAGCTTCACACAAAGTGAGTAGCTTTAAGTTGACCGCCGGTAAACACTTGTACATGAGTAATCGATGACATCGTAGGTCAAAGGTCACAAAAGTTAAACTGTATGTTAGGTCATTACCTCATTGCCTGATTGTCATTACTTTGCAAACCGCAACAAAACCATGCTGACTATACTCAGATTTGCGTCTTACGTACACTCTAAAAACTGTTGAGTAAACTTTTACCCAGGTTGGTTACGTATGCCTCCTACTAAACTATTGGGTAAAAAAATACTCAAGTTGGTTACAAAAGTACTCATTGCTTGGTAAAGTTTTACCCAACGAAGGTAATTTTTTGACCAACTTTGGTAGTTGTTTACCTAACAGTTTGGCAGGCGGCAATTAACCAACCCGGGTAAAAGTTTACCCAACAGTTTTTAGAGTGTAACTGACGATGTCAGAGGACAATGGTCAGGGGCGTAGATTTCTTTTCAACTTTGGGGGGATGGAGTGAACTATCGCAAATGTGGAAAATGTGCACGCAAAGCGTGCACGGCGAGAGCAAAGCGCGAGCCCATGACGGGTGGGGTCCAGGGGCCCGCCTTAGGGTCCCTTGTGGGGTCCAGGGGCGAAGCCCCCGGAAGCTCCTGGGTTCTAATGTCTCAGAAGTGCCAGGAAGACTGTTTTAAGCGGTTAAGTTTAGCGGTAATGTTCTTTGGTAGGCTATTGGTATATTTGTACATTAAGGAAATGCTATTTTGAGCACAAAACTTGTTGATAAGCTGCACTGGATTGAAATTGTACAAGAGCAACAATGTCCTGTTATCCTTAAAAAGGCAGGGATCAACATATAGGATCATCCCAGACAACTGGATTTTGAATTCGGAGATCATTACAAGACCTGCAAGTTGGCTTGAGATCAGTGAAGTCGCCAGGTTTTTTGTGATTGGGGGCACCATAGATGATGTCGTACTAATACCTCAGTTCCCCAAGTCTGCGTAAATTACACCTTAATTTTTCATGCGTTCCTGCATTTGCATGCAGCAGTTTTGATCTTTCGTTTGTCACGACATAAAGATGTCGTCCTGGGGAAGGGGTTCCCCCTCCCCTTCAAGATTTTTTAAGTAATTTAAGGTCTTTTGGATGCAAAATGGTGCTATCTTTGAGATGTTTTTAGAACTGATCATATATGGCCGGAAAATGTCCATAATTTAGGGAATAATAATTTTTGATAAGGTAAAAGAGGAGAATATGTTGTCTATTAAGAGACAGATACGTTGTCAACAAACCTCCTGAAGCCCCCTTCCTTCTGACTATTTTACTGCCTTCTATTTCTGGGAAGTTTTTGCACAAAAATATGTGCGTGGAGTCCACAGAATGATTTCTGAGTTATTACGAAATATGTCCTTTCCTTCATTGTGCATTATGAAAGGGCATCTAAGGCTAGCAGATACCTGAATAGGGCCTCCTGGAAGCTCTGCATTAATCATATTAATTGGTGCAGGGGGCAATGGCATAATGCGTATACTACCTGACATCCAAATGATAATATAGAGTACGACGCCGAACACTTTACAACTATCGTGTTTTTACTACTTTTGAACTAAAATCCGGATAAACAGCTGCCAGCAATGGAAAATGAGAGGGAGGGAGAGTATAGGTGCAGGAGGGTGATATTAGACCTCCCTGATACATGTAGCAAAAGGGGTGAAGGACTAATAAGAGCGTTACAGAGTGCTGTTTTCGTCATAAGTGTATTAACAATCACCATCTATACCGATAATGGCTCAGCGTGAACTGGCGAAGCTCTGGTAAAACTTTTTGCAAAATGTATAACGGCAGATACGTAGTTTCAACCTTCTACATCATGCTACATATATTAGATTGAAAGATCCCATATTGATGCGAGGTCCCCACAAATGTTTGGAGATGTATATCTGTTCTTCGGAAAGTGTTGTGATCAGAACAGTTCCGTGTATTGTTACCTTAATAATGGTCATGACATGGAGTGTAAACAGTGACGAATAATATTTCCATTACAACACCTGCATTCAGACTCTACATCGAGACACTTTCAATTGCCCAACAAACCTACATGCCACTGCCATAAGCCAGTCTTTTACCTATTAATTCGTAAACTTTCAACTTTTAGCTGCTGTGCTTTTCCGAAAGTTGCTATCGGAAGATATTGATAATGAGTGACACTGACGTATGGTTGGAAGCGCGCGGAGCGCGCAAAAACTTTGATAGATTGCCAACGATTTGCCAAAATTCTGATAGTTTGAAAAACAATGGAAAGTGAAGCGAGATTGAAAAAAAATTCTTAGGAAAATGAAGAATAAAATATACTTTCCATCATACACGTATCTGTAGAACTGAAACATTGGGGGGATGATTACATGGGCCATCCCCCCAGTCAAATTTTGGGGGGATGTATCCCCCCATCTCCCCCGGGATTTACGCCCATGACAATGGTCAGAAGGTCAGATCAAATTTCTCCAGTTTTCCCACTGCATTCATTGTTTCCCGTCACTATCGAAAAGGTTACTGAGAAGAGATTTGCAACTCTAAGGATGTCCTCTGATGTTTCTGTACTCCTAACTTCAGAATACATTTCTCCAGGTAACAGAACCCTACGTCTTTGCAGTTGAAAAACAGATTTTGTGTTGTAAAAAATGTTGAATATACTATTAGTTTAACCCTTTTTTTTGGGGGGGGGGGGTGAAGTCCCACACTTCGGACCTCCGGACATCGAATCCCTTTTCCACGTAGGGCTGTACTAAATGTAAAATTTTCATAGAATAAAACCCTGCCTAAATTTTTTAATTTAAGTAATTTAAGATACTTGCAAGGGCGTAGCCAGGATTTTCCTCACGGGGGCCATGCAGTGTATCAGTGTTTGATCTCCGGCCTGGGGAAGGGTCTAGGAGCTCCTCTCACCTTTGGAAATTTAGGTGTACTTACATGCAGTCTGGTGCCACGTATGCTACCTATGAAGTAAAATTTGTGTTCAAACATTTACGTATTTTAGGTACCAAAAAAAAAATCGGCATCAGTGAGGGGCACATGGCCCAATGCCCCCCCCCCAAATAGGCCACTGGATATTCTGTTATACTAAGAGTCCTGTTATCCTATGTGGGTGTAACGTTCCAAACTGCTTTTGTATGTTGCAATTAATTTTGACTTTATATTTGTACCACAGACAACCTATACAGTACTAGACGGAGAGCTTCGATGTAAAAGAAGCGCTGATTTTGAAGCACACAACGGTCACCTCACTGACCTGATCCAATTAATATCTTTTCAACTAAACAAAAGGGTCTCCAGAAAAAGACCGATAGGACCGGTATAAAAAAGGACGGGATTCACTAGATAGCAGGTTGGCTAGACCGAAGATCCTAACTCTGAATTTTATCTTAACCTTAACTCTAATCCTAACCCAAACTAAAATCCCACCCGAGGCAAATCCTTATCACAATCCTTAACCTTAATCTCTGTTTAACCAATTCTAACCCTGCCTCTAACCAGGAGTAGATCAGCGGATCTTCGGTCTAGTGAACCCTTGGTCTATTTGAGTACTCCCCCTACCCCCCAAATAACAAGCCGGAAGTTTTCCTCTGTGAGGATAGCTCTAAATATTTGTTGATCAGGACATCGATTCTTTTTTCTTTTAAATTGCAAATATCGAAAGCCAAAAAGCACAAACAATTGGACTGAGACTATATATATATATATATATATATATATATATATATATATATATATATATATATATATATATATATATATATGTATATATGTATGTATATATGTATGTATGTATATATATATATATATATATATATATTTCTATTAATACCCTATTAGGGAGACGAATTGCAGTTATAATTGGTATATTAAGGAGACATTTTCACTAGGGAGACAAATTCATGTCTCCCTAATTCTTTGCACTATTATTTAAACCCCTTCTCTACATTCTTTCTAAAAGATTTTTATTTCTATGGTAGCGTATTAGCGCCCTCTTTATTATGCCACTGTGTAAGCTGCATAAATACATCATAGGTGCTGTTATTTACCATAGAAATACAGGTGTGCTATGTGTTGCATGTAATTTATATGTAGTATAGGGAGACAAATAAGTATTGCGAAATACTTTATAATATTTTGTTTATTTTATTAAACCTTCTGTGTAAAAGATACAGTTAAAACAAACATACCATAAGTTAAATGCATTCATTAGGAATTATTGGTATTTTTGTATGAATATTTGTATGCCTAGATATGGAAATATATTAAATTTTATGAATATAACCAATTGTCTCCCTAAGGAAGGATTTTATCCCAATGTCTCCCAAATGTTTAATTTAGTGTTATATATATATATATGTATATATATATATATGTATATATGTATGTATGTGTATATATATATATATATATATATATATATATATATGCCACAGCACAGCAGGTTTGCGCACTGCGTGTACTGGTAAGGAGAGCGCATTGTTGACATAGGCATACGAGGCGGAGGCCAGACTGCCCCCCAAAATTTCTGAGGTCGAGAATTCGGGCAGGAAACAACAAAATTTGGGCACGGAATAGGTGAAATTCCGGCAGAGATGAAGTAACAGTGAAAAGATTGCCCGAATTTTCTATTGAGTTCCCGAAGTTTTGATCGAATGCCCGAAAAATGTCCAAAACTTTTTACGCGCTTCACGCGCATGTCGTGGTTTTGTGATCTATTTTATGCACCTGAACAGCAACGAAATTCGGGCAACTTTTTGAGATTCGGGCAAATAATTTTCTGCCCCCTCCCAAATTGGAAGAGTCCCGTACGCCTATGACTGTTTAGCAACACTAGTGTCCATGACAACCATTGCACCGCATAGCAGGTGGCAATACGAAGTGAACACATAATAAACGCGCATTCCAACGTTTACATCGAATTCGAACGAGCCTTTACTGTGCTTTAATAAAACATTCGGTACAGGCCATATGACCCTGCTCATTTGTTTTTATTTTAGTATTGGGTGATCCGTCTAGTTCATAGTAGGCCTATGTGTTGATGATTTGTACACAGAGTGAAAGCAGAATACTAATAATCGATTCAATTGATACCGGTACGTCACATTCTCAGGTACCGGTATGTGAATGTTAAAGACATAGGCGGGATGACGGGGGCAAGGGGGTACTTTCCCTCCCACTTATTTTCCAGAGCTTAAGAAATAATAAAAATAATAAAAAAAAAAGGAAAAAAAAGGAAAGGAAGCTAGACAAGAAAAGTTATTAGAGAATTTTTAAATGTAAGATTAAATTTTGCAATGTTAAATGAAAGAAAACATCTATATCAAATACCATAAAAATGTTAAGACTTTTCTCGGCGCGCTTCGCGCTCCCCCATAGAAAACTAATACAGCTGAAATTTTTCATGACACCGTAAAATTTCTTTCAAAGCATGTGCGTCTCTTACGCCCCACACTGTTATGACTTGAGGCTCTGAAAGAAGGGTCACTGAAAATACTAATGTACGTCATTAAATGCACCATGGTCCCCGCAAACAAAATCCAAAAACCTACCCATGTATAGGGAATCGCAATTCTCGATAAATTTTTTGGCGTGCTTGACCTGATATAAATGGATGTCTCAATAGTAATGCTGTGCATAGGGGAACTTTGGTGGAATTGCCTCGTTATTACTTCCTGTAGGACAACTTGAGTAAAGAACCGTATGCAAAACCCTCGCTCCCCTTCCCGATGTCCACTTTCCCCACCAACTACAATCATCCTCATCAAATTGACTGACGGTTACTATCTCAAATTTGCAATTTGCAATCACCCTAAAAAATTTTCATTAGCATTTCAAATTACACCAGGAGAAAGCAGGATTTTCTCTGGAAATGGTCCAAAATGACCGCAAAAGCCGTCAAATTTAAAGACCTTTACTCTGAGAGGTTCCACCGTCCCCATGATAAGGTTTCCCGCCTTCTGTGCTTGCGGAGGCCACAGCTTCCTAAGATGCAGCCTCCAATGAAAATCACTTCCCTGGCACTTTGACTGCCGACGCCCACGACCATGTCCATGCAAAAGTACCCATAAAACATTTCATTGATTTTTAAAGCATCATATACTCTGTAATCTTCAAAACCGACACTACCTTATTATTTCACAGTTAAAAATGATGGGGTACTTAGACCATCGACAAAAATGAATCATGAAAGAAAGAACCTTAGAGCAGGATATATAAGTTCATATATCCTGCTGTGGAAAGAACAGATACCCAGGGCGGGGAAAGTAGGAGAATTTTTTATGTAATAAACAATACTGCATTTAACAATAAAGAAATACAATAAGCTACAACTAAATGTCTCAAACAACGCTGTTTCTTGGGTGGGCTTTGCGCGCACCCGATTTAAATGTTTTTTCGGAATTCGAGATTGCTTCCTTTAGAACATCTCATTGCCATACTTCCTGTAGAAGACATCGCTTGTGATACCTTCGTACAAGCTCTTCCATTATCATTGTAACCACCAATTCCTCACAGTCGTAGGCAGCGGAGGGGGCAGTTTTTCCCTCTCCAGAAATTTTCAGAGCAAAATTTTTATCACATCGATCTTTGTAAATTTACCGACTTTTTAAAGACTGTTTAAATGCCAGTTGTAAGGCACGGAAGGTGCCATTTCCGGTACCGTAATATTGGAGCACTTAGCGAAGAAGGGGCCCTCCTTGTCTGTGTTATTTGATTTCTTTTTTGTGTCTGTATTTCTTACTAACTTGTTTTACCGCTTTCTGTAAATTTATATCTGTCTATATTTTTATGTTTGTGGAAAATAAATGAAATGAAATGAAAAGTCTAAAAATGCGATTTTTTTCAGGGCGCTCCCAGCACATCCACTCTGAATACTAGATCTCCCATTCTGAAAATTATTGTTCCATGGCCCAGGAAAGCCCTCAGAATAATCCGTCCTGCCCCTCCTACTTAAGCCCTCTGTATCATAGATCCCGGCCGAATGTTAGTCATACGAAGTAACTATATAATAAAACTGAAAAAAGTCAAACTGATTTGTTGTCTGTTAAGTGCCTACCCAATGTCATTTGAACTTGAAGCTAAAATGCATCATTTTAATGCCTACAATTTGGTAAATACCCCAGCCAGAGGTTCCGGTGGCTTCGCCTCTGGGCCCTTACCGGCGCTTTGCCCCTAGACTCCATCAGGGGCCCTGAGGCAGGCCCCTGGACCCCACGCCCTTACGGGCTTCCGCGGCGCCTTCGGTGCCATTGGAAGTCCGCCCCGGTTTGCTCCCCTCACTTTCAGACATCACACCCCGCCCCTGGTTATAGATAGCTGTAAAAACGTTTGTCAGTTAATTTGTAACTTACAAAAATTAGTGTTAAATCGTTGAACAATTAAGTAAGCAAAGAGTATAGCCTAAGACCACTCACCATGTACCAACCAGGCAGGAGACCGCGTGTTTGGTCTAGCGGTAGAGCATCCGCCTCTCACGCGGCAGGCCCGGGTTCGAGTCCCAGGTCGAGTCATACCAAAGACTCTAAAAATGGAACCTACTGCCGTTGTGCGTGATGCTCCGCATAAGCAATGGAGTAGGGAAAACAAGCCAGTGAGCCACAACTGGAAAAAAGGCCGTGGCCGGCTCGACTTGAACCAATAGGTTGGAAACTGGGCCGTAAAACTCCATCTAACTAACTAACCAACCAGGTAGGAGTTTTGTGCTTCACGACAAAAATCAATTGCCGGAAAATTGTCACCAAGAAATTATTCTGCGAGGGCGCCATCGATGTGCCATAACCACCGCGTTAACTCTTTGAGTGATTAACGTATGTGAAAAGGGTGGCGCCCTGCATATACTTCTTATTTTGTTATCACTGATTAGGCGAAGCCGTAACGTATGTCAGCCAATAAAACTATCATGGGCTCATAGAAGAGTTAGAACTGTGTACAAACGCAGCCCCCTCTTCCCTGACAAAAATATACTCGGTGTCCAGAACAAATGTAAAACGCCAAAACTTATAGAACAGTTGGTTAAATTTACCAAACTCGAAATCTGGAGATCATTGAAGTTGCGTCTCCTGAACTGTAGGACTGTGAGCAAACCTTCACAGACTGTATGAGTTGACTGGCACATTTAGTAATTTCTTGTTTCAATTAGTTCAGGGAATGCAGTAACATTCAATTTGCATTGGCTTACCCTTACTTCCGTAATACGCTGCTTGTGACTGGTTTATTTTAATCATGTGACATTACATTTTGTTCATAAATTGAAAATCCATCCATCGTAATGGGAATCTTAAATGGACCTATGTATCTCACATCCTCGTGAGTTGGGAGTGGTATTCTGAGCCTTTATCCTATCGTTTCTTTCGGTACTTTATGTCCCCAAGTTTTCAATTTTGATTAAAGACCGGCAAGGCAGGGTATACATATTTGTTACTATTAAGTTAGAATCATATGTGGTCAGTTTACGTCAAGTTAGTTAGTTAGATGAGGTATAACGTCCAGTTTCAAACCAATTGGTCAGTTTACGTCAAAGTGACTAAGGCCCTACATATCTCGAATAGGCAAGCTTTATTCTAAATATTTTCAGGGGCGTCGCCAGAGCATTTATCATGGGGGTGTGGCGCGGTATTTGCCGACTAAAAAAGAAGCAAATGCCGACTGAAAGTGTTGATAAGCCATGCAGTTAGAGCTGAGAACCGATAGTCCAACCGGTAGTGGTCCAGCAGGGGTGGCGCCAGGATTTGCCCAACGGGGGGGGGGGGGGCAACGATCCCAAGCCTCGACAGCCCCGATGCCGTTGAGGGGTTGTTGAGGGGAGATTTGAAGAAAGCCTGTGTACTATACCATGCCATTGCGGGGCATATATTGCATAAAATTTTGTATATACTAGAGGAAAATAGTTCCGCCCGATTTAAGGTTTTTCCCGAAATCTAAACTGTGAAATTGCAAAGCGCGCAAAGCGCGAGAAATTTTTGGGTAAGCTTACACTAAAAAGAATCTGTACTTATTTAAAGCTTATATAGGTCAACCAATGGTGTACCCAGGATTTCTCTCAAGGGGGGCATGCAATATGTTGTGTGATCGCCGGCCTGGGGGAGGGGTGTAAGGGGAGGGGTACCCCCTCCCCCTTTGAAATTTTTGAAAAATTAGGTGTCCTTACATCTGGTGCCAATCTGGTGCCAATCTAGTGCCACATATGCCACCTTTGGAAGAAAAACTTGTGTTAAAACATATACGTTTTTAGGAACTGAAAAAAATTGGCATCCGTGAGGGGACATGGCCCAATGTCCTCATCCCTGTGTACGTCACTGAGGTCAACTGTCCAGGCAGTTGGGCCCTATCTGATACTGTTCTTTTGAGTCTGAATCGTGAAATTGCAAAGGGCGCGAAAATTTTTGGTAGGCTGACACAAAAAACATGTTATCATTAAGAACAAAAAGAAAAACATAAAAACTGTAGGAGTTGTAGACTGTATCGGGGACAACATAGGGGCCTACACTGTGTCGAAACCACCTGGACTACCCAATGAAATAGCCAAACTTTGCTCCATGAGTCGCTCACCAACTGACCGTACCGCATGACACAACCAGAAAACAGCAACTAGGCTTTGCGATATGGGATGAAATTTACGACCTCTACATAACCTGTGTACCCTGCCTACATGTTACTTGGTAAGGTTGACAGGACTTATGCTATCTAGCTATGTGGAATGGAATTACTGAAGAAACTGGAGTGACATTACTGCGCGCGTAGCGCGTCGAAAATTTTGGGTTCTTACTATGTCCTCTTTCTTTCACTTCTTTTCCTCATGTTTCCTTCATTTTTCAGACTGGTGTAGAATTTACCGACTCAATGCCAGAATACCACATGAACGATGACCGCCATTAATATACAATGATACTGAAAATCCCTACGTAGCTTTTTTTGCCGACAGAATATGTTTTAAGTTCAAAAAGTGTTGGTTACGGGCTTTGAAAATATTGTGATAAACGTTGTCTACAAATGCATTCCAATCTCCTGTCTTCCGTCTGCACCAACCCTTTCTCTTGCCCTGCTTTGTCCCTCCCTCCCCTGTTCTTTTCTCTGTTCGCTCGGTCTTTCTCTTTCCCTCTTCTCTCTCCTCTTTTTTCTCTTTTTTCCCTCTTTCTTCTTCCCTCTAACTTTCCTTCGTTTGCACTTCCCTCTTTCCTTCATTTTGCCGACTAGTGCAGGATTTTGCCGACTGGGTGGATCTTGGGTGGTGTCACACCCCCTCTAGCGTCGGTCCTGAATATTTTCAACATTTGCTGTCGCAGCTGGAATGAAATGCAAATATAAGAAGCGCAAGTACTGAAAGGTAACAAAAAATGCTGAAAATGACCAAATAGCTTTCCGCAATTATTGGAAGTTTAGTGGTTATAGGGAAGTGATAGGTGGATAGCAAAATAAAATCGAGAACTTATGAAAATAGAAACAAATAGTGCTATGCATCGCAATATGGACAATAGTGAAGAAGCTGCTTAAACATGTAAGCCTATTTTGAAGAACATTTCTTGCAAAGTCAGCCTCACTAACAGACTTCGGCAGCAGTTGAACTTCCCGTTAAAATGTATTTGTGCAGTACTTTTTCACTTGCCAAATTTTAATTTGGGGATCGAGGGCATGTCTAACTTTAGAGTGGAGGAGCGTGTTCCTCGCCAAGCTCGCCTCCATCTAAATTGTTATCATGTAAGGGTAGAAACTTAGCAATAGAAGAAAGAATAAAAATGACTGAAAAAACCTGAAAACTGCAAAATTAAAAGTCGCACTCAAACAATAGGAATCGAACACAGACCGTTGAAAGTATATACGCCATCTGTACACTTCCTATTGCAATATTATTCTTAAAATAATACTGATAGCTTTCGCAATCCTCACGTGCTTATGGAATCAGGATATTAACACTTTTACTTTTGATAAATGAACCAGAAGAAATGTTTTGAGTAGTAGAGAAGGAAAATAGCCGTTTTTTATTCACGGAGTGAAGTCGACGATACTTAAAGTTTCAAGTCGAAAGTAGTCTCGCTTTCATAATTAAGTAACAGTATTGGCTAACATGTGTGCAGGTGTCCTATGGAGAATTTTGTATCGAAGTACATATTTCTGCTTCTCATCACAAAGCCAACGAGGGTTTTTGGCTATGACTGCTTCGTTATGATCTACATTCAGCACCATATTCAAGGGCGGCGATCGTGGGGGCAGGGTGGGGGACATGGTCTCCCAATAATTTGGTTTGATGACGGACTACCTTTAGTCCCCTAAATATTTGATCAACCATAGTATTTGCTAATGTTGTGAGTGTGAGATAAAGTCCCCTCAAATAATTTGGTTTAAGGTAACGAAATATTTACGATATTTTGGCAAAAATCGTAGTAATTGCTGTTATCTGTGTGATTATTAGACTGTCCTATGACTTCAAAGTCATGAAAAACGATTTTTCCGTCTCGCTTGGGCGCACAATATTCAGAGTGGATGTTCGGTGATCAGTAGACAGTCCCAGACACACATGTTTATTTTCTCTGTAATTTGGGTGGAAACGTAAAACCTTTGTTCCATCTTCACGTTGAACTGGTCAACTCAGTGATATTTGCTAAAATTGCTGTATGCGAGCATAATCCCCTCCAATAATTTGGTTAGGGAGGACGGAGTACCTTCAAAATGTTGGCAAAACCTGCAATATTTGCTAATATTTGCGTCAAGGCTTAGGCTATAAAGTATGATACCTGGTGGTTTGATTGAGGGGGCAGAATCTTTTTCATTTCACTCATTTTTTTTCTTTGTCATCGACCGTAATATTTAGCTCTGTGACCATGAAAGGCCAACATTTCGGCGCGCTTCGCGAGCATTTTTGCCATTACATGGTAATTACAGAGACTCTTAGACACACAAAGGCAAATATTATATTCATCTACATATTCAGGGCCTTCAAACTTACTCACTTAATTGAGATGTCCCCATGCAACCCTGCGAATTGCTCAACCGCTATAAAACCAATCTAACCCATAGGTGCACAAACCGGAATCTTGTCAAAATTTTGACTACATTTGATTCAATATTTACATGATTTGGTTAAAATAAAACAACTCGATTGATTTTTAGCTAACTCTAGTGAGATATTTGACAAGATTTCTGTCCATGTCCCTATTTATAAAATTGTTTTCAGTGTTTAATGGGACGTTTTAAGATGAATATTTCTCCAGGAATAATAGCGGTACACTTATTTCAACTGTTACGTTGATATTGTGATATTCAATTTTGTTCGCTTTTTCGTGTCCCCGTGTTTCCAATTCCTTTTATTGATATAGCAAACTGAATGACAGCAAATCCAAGGGAGACCTAAATTTTGTCGTCCATCTCCATATCCCCAACCCAAAGGATTCTGGGTAAGTTTGATAGTACAGTATTTTCAGAGCACTACGACCGTCATTTGATGATGCTGCAAGAACAATATCCAGGAAAACGTAAGGAACTAATGTTCCGAAAGTTAACTTTAAGGTCCATGGAACCCTCTTTTCATTAATTCTCTCCATTACACACACTTTGTTCTCTACAGTAGCAGTAGTGACCAGCCTTAAGCCGCTGTCACACTACAACGAATTCGGATCGGATTCCGATCCGATTTTTGTGAGTTTTTATTTAAATCTTCTCCATCTCTGGTCAGAAAGAGCCCAAAATTTGCCAACCAGTGTAAATATATGATTTGCATCAGAGGTCTATGAAAATAAAATGCTAACTGATTTTTTCGTGACGTCACACCGACAAACAGCTTTTATCGGACACGCGTACTCCTATAAAAGCTCTCTGTCGATGTGACGTCACGAAATAATTCGTATAAATTTAATTTTCGTAGTCCTGCGATAAAAATCATATAATTACACAGGTTGGTAAATTTTGGGTTCTTTCCGACCCGAAATGGAGAAGATTTTAACAAAAACTCACAAAAATCGGATCGGAATCCGATCCGAATTCGTTGTAGTGTGACCGCGGCTTAAATCTGATATCAGGCAACACTTACTTCTTTTTCAAGTACGTGGCACCACTGAACTTCATACGAATGTTGACAACCTTTTTAATACGTCCTTTGGGGTCTTCACCCTAACCGGACATTGCCTAGTGGATCACACCATGAGCGTATACTCTAAGGATCCCGTAATCTCGCACAATGTTGTTCTTACATATAAACACTTTCTTCAACATGCAAATTTTCTGCGCTCTTCGGGCGCACGTGTACCTTTCTCGTGTCATTGTCATGAACGTTCTTGTTACTTCTCTCTGTCAAACACTCAAATCAGGGAGCTGTGGGAGACAGCTCCCTGCTCAAATCAAGCTGCTTTTGGATGTAAAACTGCATGGTCAAAGTTTGGCTGTTACGAACTCCTGACCGCACACCCTATGTTACTTGCGACTAGAAAACAAAGGGAAGACTTGCGCTTCTTCGGGGTCACTAAAGAGCACGTTTCGTTAATCTGTTACTGACAGTGTATAAACATTTACGTTTACATTTCCATATATGTTTACGTGTACACACAAGTCTATGTATACGTATACATGTGCGTACACGTATACATGTCCCCAAATGCCCAACACAAATCCCCGCCCTTGACCATATTGGATTAGCGTAAGTTTATGATCTCGATCAATGGAAAGGCTCTTCTAGATAAACTGGGGGAAAGAAACTGCCATACACGTAACATACCCTGGGTAAATACACTTATTCTTTATTCATGGATTTCTCCAAGAACTCTGATTTTCTCCTGCACCCGTCTGTTCTTGCTCTCACTCCGTGCAGGCAATGATTCCTTGATCATGAGTGGTACATGTTCTTTTAAGCCTGCTCGGCGGGCCGCACACTCATGACAGACCTATGAAGAGTCTGATGGCTGAGATGTGGTCATGGTAAGTCACTACTGTCCAACTAGGGGACGTGGCTCTTTCAAAGAGCAGAACTGCTTCGATGATAACGTTTGGTTCCAATTACAAAAAAAAAAGGAAAGCTGCGAACGGACTATTACGGAAAGAGGTCCTACCCTGCGTTAGATTAATACCAAGCAGTTTCCGGAGAGCTATATAGTGCATTTGGTTGAGTTAATATCGTCAGGTTGTGCTGAATCAGGCCAGTACGCAGGATTTTCCAAGAGGGGGTTCGATTAGACCGTGTCACATGACGTACACTACATCACTGGACTACACTACAGTATTACACCACAGTACATTTTACGCGCACATATGACGCCACTGCCTGACTACGATTGATTTACTATTTTACTACGTACACATGAACATCTGCGCCTTGCGTATTTCCCCAACATGGTGGAAAGGAAAGAAATGTGGCGTTTGTGCAGTAGATCTATTTTTGAATCCTCATCTGCAGGAATACAAACAATCGGTCATTGAGTAGGAAACAAAGAATGTCCTAAGCCCAACCCAGATAACTCAATCGGCGAAAATGCGCATATGCGTGGGAAGCAGATGAAACTCTTCCTAGTAGCACACCCCCCCCCCCACACACACACACACCGAAAGATGCGAGAGAAGCAGGTCCTTTTACGGGACGTTTTTAAGTTTAGAGGTGGGGTTGTGGTTTGAAAAAAAACGGAATCATGAAAATGTCTCTTAATTTTGAATAAAAACAATACTATTTTTCATTACAAAAGTTTGATCCAGACTCTGTACATAGACTTTTTCAGTTTCCAAATAATATAAGTCTAACAAGGAGGCAATGCCGAATTAATCTTCAATATCTTGCGATTTTCGTGAAATATATCGTCCATAAGTACAACGCTGTGTTCCTCCTTAACCACGCATACGTTTTTGAATGTATTGGCTTTAAGCATAGCCATGAGGTTGTATGCTCTGAAGATGTTGATAGTTTTGGAAGTATTTGCAAAAAGTTTGGTAGTTTTCATTTTATGAAATCTGGGCTCATAAAAAGGACAAAAATAACCCCGTATCGACTGTCGCGGTATCTGATCCCTACACGGAATGGCATAAACTTTACCGTACCTTCCCCGTCTACAGAGACGAAAGACGAAATGGTCACATCCCAAGCTCCCAACTCGTTTACCGCGTGACAGGTACGGTAACTACTAGGTGATTGAGGGTTACGTATAGTAAGGGTGAGACTTTTTCTGTAATATTTAGCCAAATGTGAGAGAAAACTATGAAGGCTTTAAAAAAAATTTGGTTCCTGTTGAAAAAATCAAACGGACCCCTTACACCTTAAAAGCAAGTACAAGTAAACTGTAGGGGAGTCCCCCCGAAGAGGATAACACATTTTATCGCAGCATGAGTGACTATGGCTCCTTGACCACCATAGCCGGACCTAACCTATGCCCTCACCATGGTTTGAGCTGACACCCCCAAAATTGGAAACGCCCTGGACTGCAGACAAACTTGTCATACATCGCTCGCCAGTACAAGATAGATTAAGCATTCTACATGGAGTCAGAAGTTAGAGCAAATCGCACTCTGAAATACTTTGTCACCAGAGTTTCTCGTCTATCTTACATGAGATTCATAGTGTCAGAGAAACTTTGGCTTTACAAACGCTCTTGATCGATGGACATTGCTCGGGATATTGCGAGGCACACATTTTTTAGTATAGTTCAACGCGGTCTATCTGCGTGGGGCGCCAAATATGGTGGGAAGGGACATTAAACTGAAATTAGGGTTCACAGTAGCGGCCTTAACCTCTCCTATAATCACCCATTGGTCTATAATATTAATAAAAAAAAACATAATGGTTATCTTTCAGAAATTTACATCAAACGGAACCAGCTCAGTCATTACCGTGCAAGATACTGGGTGTGCCAAAGAAATCAAATAGCCTAACCTCGTATTGAACATAGAATGATCCAAGGAAATCAAACCTATGATATTGCGCGCGAAGCGCGCCGAAAATGGAGATTTTGAGATAACTAACTAACTAACTAGCTAACTAACTAACTAACTAACTAACTAACTAACTAACTAACTAACTAACTAACTAACTACGTTATCATGATTAATATGTTATCCCAATATTCACAGGGAATGTGTTTAATTTCTGCATTGCCAAATCTAGGAAGAGGTCATAAGTAATAACGAACCACCCCTTGTATACAAAGGGGGTTCGATATCAAATGGGGGTTCGATTTCAAAAACGAACGCATTGACGAACCACTTGAAACTCCCCCGGTGCTTACGGGTCTGCTGAATACCTGAGTATAACTTGTGTACTTACTGCAATGGCACTGGCTGAGTTACTTTAGATTTATATAGTTCAGTTGACTAAAAACTACACTTAAGGCGCCCTCTTTTATAGTGATAAACGACAACTACCAATCCTTATGCAAATTTCCTGGAGAAGTGAATGCCACTCCCTACTTGAATCCCAGTGCGCAAAAACAATCATCAACGTTTGTTTTTAACCAAACATTTCTGGCTCCATACTTTCAGAAAACTCAAAACTTAAAAAATGAACGTTACAAAAAGGCGTTAAGCTTTGCCCTTAAAGTTCACAGTAGACGCCGGCGGTATGCCTGTATGATTACCTCACATGTATTTATCTTCAGGGCCATCCACAGCCACGACGAAAAAGACAGTGGAATCCCAGAAGACATTTGCTATTAGGTATTGGTAAGAATATGATAAAATGTACACGAACTCCTTATTACAGATCTGACCAGTATTTGGCGGAAGCTGAACGGCCTATTTCGTTGCCCTCTTTCAGTACACTTACATAACACCAAGGAGCTGTTTCCAAATAACAGCTCCCTGATAATACCATGCATGAGAGTCTCTACTTTGTGCCCCACATAGCGTTTGTTCGTGCACACAGCTCAAGGTTACAACTTGTCGCCCATTGTATCTCTGATTTACCCTCTGTAATCTTTGGCTGTACTATCAATTCTGTTGTTAATTGTACCTACCATTCTTTCCTTTCTTATCCAAAAGGTTTTACTCAATATCAGTGATATTGTAGAACCTCTTGTTTCTTTTCATCAAAAGTTGTCTCAACAATAGAAATTGACAAAAGAAATGGAGTGAAATTGACAAAGAAATGGAGTAAAAAGTTTATGATGGACCCCTCTAAATGGTCCCTGGATATGACTATACCACTATTCTGTTCAAGAAGTTGTACATTTATAATTTGGAGGCGCATGTCAACTGAACTGTAAAGCAAACTTGAGTGTTCTGTCCTAGACAACTCCTCACAGCACAGACGAGAAATTCTGGTGCAAACAGAAGGCGTACTCATAAGCGTACGAGGCGGGGGCAGGGGGGCATATGCCCTCCCAATTCGGGCAAAAATAGTGGATCCATTCGGGCAAATGAGACAGCCGAGAAAACAAATTATGCCTTTTTGGAACCGACACAACGGTATCAAAATTCGGGCAACTTGGTCCAAAATTCTAAATTCGGGCAAAAATTTTCCATGACCCCCCAGAAATATTGACCCCCCGTACGCCTATGGGCGTACTCACTGAATCATAATTACAGACTGACAGACAGACAGACAGACAGACAGACAGACAGACAGTCAGTCAGTCAGTCAGACAAAGATACAGATAACAGTTTCAATTTTTCATCTCTAGCGAAGAAATCTCAAAAATTAGCCTAGTTCAATAGCCTGTCTAGCCTCTATGTTCACCGTGTATTGACTATATTAATTGAATACATATTGATTACTCATCAATCCACCAGAGATCGGAATTCGACAATTTGACGAAATAACCAGGCCAAGTAGGCAAACACAAGTTTTCCCATTAAAAGCCACGTGAACAGTTCAGAACACTTGCGATGAAACCTGAAGCGCATAAGTGTCACAAGCGGCATAAAAAAATTAAATCATTAATTTCTTGTGTATAATTCAGAAATTGGACAAGACCCTCAAACTTCGAAATAAGTTGAGCAAAGTTCAAGAAATCTCACTTCTTTACAAAATTAGCTCGCTTGTTTATAAATTAGTTCTGCGGGTACAGTTTAGTCCCCAGAGTTGCTACAATGACATTTAATTAGGCCTATGTTAAGATCTCAGAAGGATAATTTCATAATCCAAACATTGAAGTCCAGGAAGCAGGTGTGAGTCAATCCTGTTTGTCAGGAAATGCGCTGCTTCATGAAAGAAATTACTATTAATGTAAATAGTTGTTTTTCCCTCTGCTGTGACACTTGTATTCCGACTACTTGTCTAGAAACTTGTCAGAAGTCAGTGAGAGCTGTTTGGTACACCGAAAAAGAAAAAAAAAAAGAAATGGAAAGTTTTGTAGCAAATTTGTAGTATCTGCCTTAACACCCATGCAGTCTGGCACTATAAGGCTGCACTGAGAGCGAGCTTGAAGATAAAACCAGTAAAATTAAGTGCAACTTTGTAGAAGGAGATAACTGAAGGAGGCTGCACAACGGGGTGAAGGACTTAAGCCAGCTGCTGACCTGTACGTGTTACCTATAACATGTTTATAGCAAGAACACTTTTCCTTCTTTAGAAACGTGAATGTTCAACAATTACTGGTTAACATGCACGCACTGTGTTAGAAATTCAGTTGCATTCCAGTGTATACATAAAGTTATGGGTTAGTTTGGAACTGAGAACTGAAATCAGTCGATGACTTTGTAAAAAGGATTAAATCCAGGCATTTGTTACGTCAAGAGTAAAGGAAGATGAGCAAGTAGACCTGATTTATCTCTCAATGTTGTGCCTAGAAAAGTTACGTGAATTTAAAGATACTGTTCTAGAGGACTCCAGTATTTGTTATTTGCAGGCTCCCATCCCGGTGCTGGACACAACATTCATTTGATTTGATTCAGAGACCTAACGTACTGTAAGATGAAGGTCCACCTACCTAGACCACGGGGCTTGAGGGACCTCCCATCTACCAGCAGACGTGTAGAACATCGCCCAGTGAACTGAACAGAACACCGGATATTGAGTTGCCTGTATGTGCGTTTATGAATGTATATAGGTGTGTCCCTGTATGGGATTGTGTGTGTGTTTGTCTGTGTTCATTATAGGCGTAGGAGCCCAAGTTGATTTTGGGGGGCTGTAAAGACTTGCCCGAAAAATTTGCCCCCAAAGTCCGTGTGCTCCACGCTTGTTTTTCAACATGTTAATGTATATATTATATAGGCATGTGTCGTTTTATCACACCGCTTGCCAATTACATACAATAATTTGCCATGTATCTACCCCTTTTTCCATATTGATAATAAATTTTTTATTTTTCTCATGGGGGTGGGGAGCATGCATTGGGAGGGGTCCGAGGGGAGGGGATGTCCCCTCCCCTTTGAAAATTTTTGAAAAATTAGGTGTCCTTTCATGCAATTTGGTGCCACATATGCTACCTTAGTACAATTTGGTTTAAGAAAAAAATACGTATTTAGGTACTAAAAAGAAACAAAAAAATCGGCATCAATGAGGGAGGCATGGTCCAATGTCCCCTAAATACACCACTGATAATCACAATATAAGTTTAATCATTAAAAACACACTAATGAATTAATACCGAATATATAGGTGATGGTATAATTCAAATTAGAACCTAATTTTAATTACCAAGGAAGTTTTTTAACTATTGATTATCTTTAGCTACATCATTGCATTATTTTTCTTTCAGTAGGTGCCCGAAAAATTCTCATAATAGTGCCCGAATTTTTACAATAATATTTGGTTGGGGACTGCAGCCCCCAAGCCCCCCCCCCCTCCTCCAACGCCTGTGGTGTTCATGTGTATTTCCAAAGTTAAAGGAAATTAATCATCATTTTCAAAGTCAGAAATATCAAGAAATTTCTCAAAGTGTTTATTTTGTATGTAGATTGTTGGCAGAAGAACTGACAAAGGCCAAGCAAGCTGCAAGTATTCATTGATTTTCTTGATTTTAGTGGCAAAGAGGAAACAAAGAGAAAAGACTCGATTATTTAGAACATAAGCACAAGCTACTGTAATTATTTTGTGTATGTGTAAGTGAAACGCCCACATCAGAAACCTTCAAAGGACGCGTGTATGTCCCTACAATTGTGGTGACAATAAGAATAGTCGCTGAACCTTATTTTTCTGGTGAACCTATCAGAAATCTTCTTTTTGCTCTCCAACAAATCTTTCAATATGTTTCATTACAAATGTGTATTATATCAAAGGAAAAGCAAGATATTAGCAGCCTTGAACTTAAACCATAATTTTTTTATCACATAATTCAAAAGAACTGCACGATTAAGAATAACCATAACCGTAAATTCAAATTCGGGCAACTGAGTTTCAAGCCTGCCATTTGAGTTGAATCATTGATCGTTTGCTGTGCGACTTAATACATCATTAGACATATGCCCGGTATTGTGTCTCATTGAAAATTTGCCCCATGATGCCTCATTGAACATTTTCCCTGTGGTGCCTCATTAATCATTTGCTCTTTGATGCCTCATTGAACATTTCATAACACATACGACCTTTTAGTTCACCTAAGTAAGAGCTATCCTTCTGGGATGATGCAGCCTATATAGCTCAGGAACATAAAATATGAAATTATGATTCAGTTGATATCTGAAGATAAAGCAAGTCTACGACCAAGTGCGAATGTTAATTTGAAAAACACCTTTTTTCAATCAATTCAGTGGTGTCTTGACTGGCAGCCTTACTTAGTTATAAAAACACTTCCATAAAACCGAGAAATTCGTTAAAAAGAATCCTGAAAGACGTGCTTTCATACCATCATTGCATTTATCTGGTAGGCAAATAGGTTACTCCTTGCCTCGAAAATTCCAATCGATGTCATAAAAACTGGCAAAAAATAAATCGAAACTCTCAACTCATATTTCTCGGCCATCTGACAAGGTGATGCTTACTCTGATGGTCTGATTCCTCCTTCGCACAAGATTCAATTAAGTCGGACGTTTTAACGAGGCGGTGCAATTCTCTGTTTACTACACGGCAAATACCGTGGGAATTAATTACACGCTTCCCCGACTTTTAACGTCAGTTATGAAATTTGAAGTATTTAGTAAAGGCAGGCGATTGCACTTGCCGTTTGGCACGATACCAAACAGCACACATACATACATACTGTATGGCTGCAGTATTGTTGTGTTTGTCAAACGTGTGTAAGAGTTAACATCACTTCTGGTTCAGTTGTAATTTTTTTAAGGTTATTATAGTGATCACCTATGATACTTCCCTTTCAATAAAAAAAGTCACAGTAATAACACAAAAGAGCACTTAGTTTATCATGGATGGATACCGTCTGCAATGCCTACATTGACAGGAGTAGTGGAAAGCCATGTTGCATGAGGGCTGAAAGTGTTTGTTCTGAAGATTCTCAAACTGGCAAAAAACCCATGGCATGAATTTTGCTCTTCCGAAAAATGAAATTTTTGTCTCCTTCGGCCCCCTGCCTCATACGCATATGCTTAATGGGAAAATGCAGTCCCCCAATTTAAATTAATGTACCACGTCATCCTAGTTCAAGAATGGTTCCTATCAATCATGTGGCAATATTTTTGTAACTTATTTGTAAAATTTAAGCAGAGTAAGTCCTTGATTTACTTTCAGTGTTAATGGTTTTATACAGACACATAATGAAAGATACTTGAGACTGAAATCAGAGGAGATCTGTAAGATTTAACAGATGTTTGAAAATAAACTTGGGGAGACTACTTCCTCCACGGCCTGAGCCCAAATAACAACATATTTAAAGAAGAGGGCGCTGCACTTTTATCATTATTAGAGACCCTATAGTGGGTCCCACTGTAGTTTTTATCTATTTGTGTGAAATTTATTGATTTTGGTGAATCAAAGTTGCTAAACCTGGATCCTTCATTTCATTTAGCAGCCAATCTTAGACTGCCTTGATGAGCAGCTAGCGTCAAATTCGTAATTTTATTAGATTTACCGATTTCAGTGTTCTGCAGTCGGCCTTTTTAATTTATTATGACTTCTGTCGTGCCACGATGGGGACATTTGTCCGTTGATTTTAATCAAGAAGCTTTTCAAATCCAGAAAGGAATAAGTTAAACTCAAACCTTATAAAGTAGGATTTTTTATGGTGAGCTTGGGTTTATCTTGATTTCCCCAGAAATGGCAGAAACTAGTCGCTCCTTGATTTTCTTAGAAAAATGGCACCACTGCACACGAGAAACATCTGACAACAGCTGGTCAGGCCAGGCGATTGCTTCATATTATAATACCTACACTGGCATATTCCTTTCATTACTGATTACCATAGTGTTGTGAAACTTAGACTGGACCCAAGAGGAGAAACCTAAACCGTCGACTGTGATATGAATCAAGATTCTTCTAATTTTTTTTTTTTTGATATTTCATTTTCTGCACTAGCTTCGTTGGAAAGAACATCGCGGTGAAGTCACACGTTGAACTGTGCGAAACTGATTTAAAATATAGTCTGGTTGTCAAATAGTATGGTACTTCGTACCAGATTTCCTTTTTAGAACTGGGGATGGGGAGACGAAGGAGGGAAAGCAGTGTTGTTACCTATTTTTCCGGGCCATCGGATTGGGGAAATGAGCGACATGACAGCCCCAGTAAGTTTCGGTTTGAAGTTTTTTTTCACTTCCAAGAATTACGGTACTGTTATATGTGCCTGGGAACGCAGCCAAAATTTATTTTAGAAAATGCCAAAATCAGCCAAAGTCAGCTCTCAATCAGAAGGAAGGCTTCTGAAGGCCTTGTTTTTGCCTGATGAAATAAAGTGCATTCATATGAAGTAATTGTTCTCATTGCAGTAACTATTTTTTTTCACCCTGTCTACACTGTTAAAACACTGTTTAATTTTTTTAAACAACCACATATTAACCAGTGAATCGCTCAATGTTGTTTAAATTTCAAACAAGGTTGTTTGAAATTTAAACAATGTTGTTCAAATTTCAAACAAGGTTGTTTGAAATTTAAACAACATTGAGCGATTCACTGGTTAATATGTGGTTGTTTAAAAATTTTAAACAGTGTTTTAACAGTGTAGGGAGGCCGGGATTACGCATGGCAGACCCAGGCTGTAATGTAGAGGTCTGAATGTTGAGAAGTTGGTCATATTTAATGTGGTGTCCCGTCAGGGTATACGCAACACCTTCGGGGAGACTCCCACGTGTATATTACTTTGGCTATTACCTTTGGCTTCGGTTGCTGGGACTTAAGAAAAAATAAATTCTCGACGAGCCACAATGGGGAAAGACTGGGAACAAGAGGACGATCGTTCTGTTCTCTCCCTCTCTTTGGTGATGTAGACCTGTGTAGTATGTTAATATATTATACACAGCTGCGTAGCCAGAAACTTTCTCCAGGGGGAATGGGGGTACACTTTTATTGGGGCTTCAAATAGAAATGTGGACTCATACATTTTTCACTCTTGAATTTTACAGTAAGGGACTCCTGGGGGGCAAATGACATGCGTGTGTGGGGGATCGTCCCCTGAGCCCCCCATATACGCCATTTATTACCTATCATCATACCTGCCATAAAATTTCTCGCGCAGATAAAGTGATTATGTTAACAACCAGGCACGGGCGGAAGCGACCATAGGATGTATGACTTAGACTGTCATGTATAGGCCGATGCCTAAGCCTATAAAGTTGAGTGGAAATTTAATCACTGCATGCAGCAGTGGTTTAACGAGGACGAGGTTTCATATGATGTATGCATGTGTAGATGTTTCGTAAGCTCCCTCCTCCCAAATCAGAAACATGATGATCTGAGGCCCAGAACATTGGTTTCACTAGACAGGGTGTGCTCCACGTCAAGTGAATGTTGTGAGACCAAGCAGTGTATACACATTTTACTGTATCAATTTTTATAGCGGGTTCAGCATCCACGCAAACACAAAGAGTACAAAAACTTACACATTTTACAACTGCTAACAACAATTTACTTGCAGTATGTACTTGTATTATATAAAAAACGATGGCTCTATATAGCATTCCCACAGAAGACAAATACGATCCCTTGTAATTCATAAAAATAACGCAGCATGTAGGCTATCTTAAAATCTAACTTAACAAGATTCACACTTTCGTATGTTGAAATAACCCAAAAATCTAGGCACGCAATATTCCACCTCGATTTTGTACAAAGGGTGACGAGTACCTGCTGTGGGTCACAGTAATTCACATTTTAGTAACCAATTGTTACACAACGGCCAACAATTAAGCCCGTAATCGTTGCCAATCCCCAAAATATAAGCCCCACAGTTCTAAAGAAAAAGGTGTCAAACCAAGGAGATAAACTCTCTGGTCAAACTTTGGTCACGGTTGTCACGAATTTTTCTTCATCGTGTTAGTCTAAAAGTAAGCTAGCTGGATGACCATTTTTGTGCGAAAGGGAATATCTGATTCTTCCAATCAAGTTGATTGCTGCAAATTTTTCAAGGGCGAAGATTTGTGTTGGACACCGAAAAGAAGACTGCCGAAAAAAGAGGTGTAGCCCCATACGCAAAGGTATAAATGCAGGGCTACGTAGTTCAACTATACATAGACCTAAACGTACGCGTAAATGTATATATTCTAAGTATTATATTGTTAATACCTATAACCAGTCTGTAAAGGTGAATGCAAATTGTGCTGGAAATAATCCCTTCTGTGATTCGCTAAAAAGTGTGACGTCACTAACGCCTGTGGTCACCCCTTAAGTTCATGTACATGATGCAAGATAGCTAGTAGCGTATAGGCCTAATTTCGTACAACAACAATCTACACAATGATCCGATAACCGGGAAAAACATCAGTTGGCTAATCTGCTAACCAACTACATGCAGTTACGTAAAACAATGCAAAAGAGCATGCATTTACGTTGTGGAAAGGTTTCTAATAAATTAAAAAAGCTCACATCTCAAATTATTTATATATGTCTAGTATTTCACAATATGAAGAATAAAGCTCAGGGTGTCAGCAGCCAGTTGCACAGAGGAAGAGGTGACTACAGCCCTGTCATATAGGTCTAACTCCTCTCGTAGGTAAATATGGGAATTTTTCTGGGAGAAATAGTATTACGCTTTTATTATGTTTATTATCATTTCAATAAAGATGGAGATTAAAAGCTGTAACTTTTTAAGTCGAAGTTTCCGAAAAAACACAAAATCAGCACCATACTGGGACCAAAATATGAATGTGCGGAACATCGCATAACAGCAATTCTGCCGTCAAGCTGTGTTGATTAGTCATACGTTGTATAGTAACCAGGCATGCAGGTACCGTATTTGGGACTGTTGTTGTGGAATACTTTACCCACCCCAGGGCTGGCACCAGCGGGGGGCCGGGGGACATGCTCCCCGTCGGGGAAGGCTGCCCCCCGTAGGGGAAATTTTCCAGTTTCGTCCGGAGCTTTACATATTACGTGTACGACATAGTATGTAATCCCAACGGCTTCAGTCGCTCCGACGACGTGCTTAATTTTGCTCATAGGAAGGAGACATTCTTCAATGAAGACCCACATTTTCCAATTTTAATTTCAAAAACCCAATTTTTTTAAATTTTCTTAAATAACACCCCGAAATTTTCTATTTTTTTTTCTAAAAAGACAGAAATTTTTTCGCCGAAAAATTTTATGATTGTCGTCCTTTTGGCAACTCATCACCTTTATCGCCGGGCATCGGGTTGCTGGCCCCCCGTCGGGGAGTTTGCAAATCCTGGCGCCACCCTGCCCACCTCCACCCGCACCCCCTTCGTCGGGTAGGCTAGCCTCCAGTCTGGCAAATCCCGGGCACATTGGTTTGCTTTCATAGCTCACGAGTACTTGCTGTCGATTCATGCACTCACACCAACGTGCTGTGACGAACTCTGTCGCAAGCAAACGAGCGAGTATCTCCCAATATCTCTCAATATAACTCCCAATACAACACTTCATGAAATTGACACAAAATACGGCTTGAGCCCAATAGCAAACTTTAGTGTAAACTACGCTCACTTCTCGGCCTTTGGCTAAGATCATGTGTAGATTTGTTCTGTTAAGCCAGTCTAGAACGGGGTCACGCATAACAGACCCATCATGTAGACTAGTGGTTCACAACCGACTGCAGTGGTCAAGTGGTTAGAGCATCCGACTTGCAGCCGGAAGGTCTAGGGTTCAAATCCTGGCCGGGTCATACCAAAGACTTTAAAAATGGAACCTACTGCCTTTGTGCTTGGTGCTCAGCATAAACAATGGAGTAGGGAAAACAAGCCAATCAGCCACAACTGAAAAAAAGGCCGTGGTCGTCTCGACTTGAACCAATTGGTTGGAAACTGGGACGTTAAACCTCATCTAACCTAACCTAACCCAACCTCTTTCAGCTCACCGCCTCCTTTCACCAAATGGCGGGGGTTGGGGAAACAACCCCCCGTCTAAAGCCTAGTATTGCTATTGATGAAACAACAATAATAAAAACACGTGTTGAAATAAACGGTAGACCTACACATCGTTTTTACGTGTGGACCCGACCCAGGATAGTTAGCAAAACAGCGGTGGGGGACTTAAAAAACTGACTCCCTTTCGAGAGGGCGAATCTTTAACACACGGTGTACAAAAGTGTGAAGACTTGATTGCGGTCAGGGGACGATTTTTTTTTTTTTTTTTGACGAGGTGTGGACTGTTCCCTCAAGGGGGGCCAAGGGGCAATCGCGAAGCCCCGAAAGTATAGGGTATTTACATAGGCGTACGAAGCTTTTCGAGACTGGGGGCTGAGCCTTGTTTCGGTTCGCCGTCCTGGGGGAGGGGTCTAAGGAGAGGGGGTGTCCCCCTCCCCTTTGGAAAATTTTTGGGTATTTGAGGGTCCTCAGATGCAATTTGGTGCAACATTTTGGACAAACTTTAAGGAAAATTACTGCAAATTTTTGACATTTCTTACAGAAGAGACAAATAAGGGGTTTTTGCCCTTAGATCTTGGTTTCGGAAGCATACTTCAGCCCCCACATTTTTTGAAGATGCCCCCCCACCCAGCCCCCCGTCTATGGGTATTTATGATATTGTCGACACAGGAATGATGCACTGGCAGTCAATTTTGAGTGTCTTCCGATTACCTAAAAACCTTAAATGCGCTTTAAAGAGATTACAAAAATCACCCTTAGACCTTCTGTTTTTCAATAGTAACTAACGGAAATCTCCTTTGATACTGTAGGGGGTTATCCTGTGGGTAAGAAGAAGGATAGCAGGGGTCACAATGGACTTTGAAACACTGCTACTATTTAAGCTACCCTACAGGTCGAAATAAGGAGAAAGCCGAAATTGGCGAACCGAAAAAGTGCATTTTTGAGAACATTTTAGAGTTTAACTTCATAGCACTTTTCAAAAGTTACCTATTATGTTACAGTTTACAATTGTCACTTCTGACAGTACGTCATTTTATGGACAGCAAGGAAAAACTACATTCGATGTGAAAGAGGCGGGACAATTTATAGTCATGGTCCCTATGGTCGTCGCTTTCACTGTTACTGATGGGAATATGAGGATTCTCGCTAGGAGAAAATTGAAATTAAACACAGTTAGATGCGATTTCGTTGCATCTGGTAATAAAGATAATCCGCAAACTTCGTGTACATCTGAAGAAGGAACATTAGAGTTCCTCGACTTGTTGACTTCATTTATCTCCTTTTATGGGAACAATTCTGAGAGTTTAGCTGGAGGAAACCTTTTGGAATCTTGTAAGGCCCGGTTTAAATTGAGTATCTCATTTTTTTTTGAAAACACCCCGTGTCTCCCCCTTAGCGCTCATCGCCCCCTTAGTCACAAAAACGCCCCCAGGAGTCGAAAACGCCCCCGTTGATAAACAACTGATGTAGACGGTCTGAAAGTCAAGAGATTGGTCATGTTAAGTCTTAGTGCCCCTTGGGATCAAAGCTTCTTTGGGGAGCAGAACTCCTTCGTGAATATTGCCTGGTTTTCACCTGGAGTAGAGAAAACAAGCCAGTGGGCCACACCTGGAAAAAAGGCCGTGTAGTGGCCTGCCCGTCTTAAACCAATTGGTTAGAAACTGAGCCGTAAAACCTCATCTAAATCCTAAATCTAAATTCACCATTCGGTTCTGCACCAAAGATTCGTGGGGACTTTGGAAAGAGTACTTCTCAAATATCGGTGTCGGATCGGTATCGGATCGGTATCGGCCGAAATTGATAACTGGAACATAGGTACTGGTAATATCGGCTACTGATAATATCGGCTTAGCACTAGTTCGATTAGCGAAATATACACGCTGCTGACGAAATACTGTGGGCGAAAGATATGCCGCGTCCCTCTTAACCAAGTGGTTTGGAGGCAGCGTCCCACATCCCTTCCCTTTCGCCCCTGTTAAGTGTCTATTTTCGAACACCCTGTTCATAAATGGACGCGCCCGCACATGACACGGATTGGCGCTATATAACTTTGGTTATATTATTACCAACGTGGGATGATCCCACCGTGGTACGGAGAAATCGTCGACGAGCGAGCTAGGTATGTTACTTAAATTGAAAACAGGATCGATGGACATAGTCCATTTATGGACAGGGTGTTCGAAAATAGACACTGTGTAATGGTCCTTTTTTGAAATACCCCCTCACTAAATTTTGTTTTCTCCACTCCACATTATCGGTGGATAATGGTAATGAGAAATCGTATCTTGATTTCTCCTTCCCATGCTTACCGAAGAAAGGGGTAGGAAAACTGGCATGTCAGATTTCACACCACCGCGATGTTCTCGGCTTCCGTAATTTTCGCTTTAAATGAATATTGCGTCTTTCATGTGTACCCTAATACTTCCTCTCTCGTCGCAATTCCAAGATTCAGAATTGCCAATAAAACACAAAATCAGAACGCAACTCGGCACTTTAATAAAATACGGATATAGTGCAAAATATGCCCTGCAATGGAATGGCATAGTACATAGGTTTTCATCCAATTCCGTCTTCACCTCCCGTCGACACCCCATCCCCCGTCGACACCCTCCCTCCAGGGAGTTGAGTCAAATAGCAACTCCCTGCTCTCTCCAACCAGTCGTACCTGTGGGAGTTTCAGGTCGCTGCCCCCCCCCCCGTCTGGAAGCCGGGCCCCTGTCGGGCAGATCTTGGCCCCACCCATTGGTAGATTTTCTAGTGGACAGCGAAATCAGGTTATTTCATTAACGCAACTATTTCGGATTGGATTGAAGTCTCTTCAACTTGGGCTGCCTTTGTCATACAGTATTCGGTCGTAAAACACCAATCATGAAAGACATTTGTGAAGGAAATAGGACTAGAAATGATTGGTTCTAATGGATGATGCCCCAAAGAGGTGAAATTTAGGCGACTGCTTCTTATCTTTCAGTGGGACCCTTGGACTGCAGAGGCGACTTATCGACCCTGGACCTGCATAGCAAGTGCAGGCAGACATGCAACCTCTCGTAAGGACGCAGAACCACATGCAATGTTTATAGTGTGCGAATTCTGGTGGACAGCGAAGCGAGCTTATTTCAATCAACCAACCACTAGTTTGGTGGTTTAAGTCTTTTGAATTTGGTAAAACTGCAAAATTAATTTGCTTCCATATGAAAACAGAATAAAGATTGAAGGACAAATCTCTAGTTTTGTAACAGGGGGAAGGATTCCATACACTTCTGATTTAATACGAGGCTTATGAACTTTACCAGTCATACAATTACTATGAATAGGCTTCTGCACAGACCATAAGCGTTATCATATGACTTGGAGAACTACCCCTTCAGCGTGCCGGACCTGAACATCTGAACAGGCCTGCAACATGAAGCGTAGACATTTGTAGATCAATGCTACTAACCAGGTTTTTCGGTTGCAGTGCACAAGTAATGTGCTGTTGCTATAAATTGGTGGGGTTAGTTCATCTTCACTACATAACTGAGATTTTCTTTGAAAAAACACAATTTTGACCCATATCACTAGCTTCTCGGGTTTCTTCTCAGTGCCAATTCCAATTATTCCCAGACAATGCGTTGACGTCACAGGTCTTATTGTCTTCGTGACAAATATCAATAGTTGCCACTACTTTTGTCGTATTAGTGTTATTTCAGTCGTTCCAACTGTAAGACGATTATCTCCTTTGTAGTGCGTGAATTTAGCCGTGATCGCATGACGTTTGAACAAAGCCAAAACTGTAATGCCAACAGTTGCAATGGAATCGAAACAGGTCGGCAGTAGTCATGTCCTTTGGTTTGATCCAGGTTCTAACTTTCGCTGACCTTCTTAAAGTACAATAATTCTGGAAAAGCCGCATCGGGTTTACGGCTCACACGAATACCAAGGATACTAGGCACATATTCTTTATTATTTTCATAAAGCGACCTTCAACTGACTTTCATGGGTTCGTTTCCAACAGGGCTAAAGTATAGTGGAATTAAGCCGAAAAAGATCTGTCCAAAACCGTGTGTCACAGCCAAAAAGTATGGTACACTTTTGCATTGAGCAGATACCCAGTGGGTACGATGATTCCTTCTGTATCAATGGTAATAACTAATTGTGTTCCCTGTCATCTGTTTTATCTTAAAAGCACAATGGTATCCCCCCACCGAAATGTACATGGCATCAATTAAATGTACATGGCAAGCAATTAAACTTACCAAAGTCGTTTCTATTATCATAATTATCTCCCCCCATACTAAGAAAATAAAAATCAGCTGCACCTTACAGAGTTAAAAGGCTAAAGCCATCTAAATTGAATTCTCATTTTGTAATGTACTATGAAAAGTATAAAAGAATTCTTTGCTGGGGGTAATGAAAATTGTAATCGTTTTTTCGTGGGTAAGGAGGCTTTGGGGTGATTACTGTCACACTCTTAACCCCGATAAAATCACTATACTGTACGTGTATCACGGATAATAAAAAATGCATCCTGTTTATTTCTGCAAAGATATTTATTGATAGTTCATTTTACTATATAAATGACGTATTGACGTTGAAAACAGTGATGCAATACATTTAAATATGAACCTTTACACGAGCATCAAACGTTATATACACTCATAAATATATAAGAATTTATACAGGTTAGCTGTATTTAAAAGTAAGACGATTAAAATATAGCCAATACTCATAATTTAAAAGTAGTTGCAACTACTTTACCCTAAGTTCCCACATTAACTTCTGTCGATAGAGGAAAGAAGTTTTGATCAATAGGATAAACTAAGTTTCTTGTCCTTATCAGTTTGGTGGAGTAAACAGACGATGCAGGTTGTTTGAAATTATCCTGCGGAGTGGAGGTGCTTTATACGATCACATTCTATGCTTAACAATTCTCCGATATGTGGAGGGGGTACCTAATGGCTGGCTATTCAGGCAAATTTAGCACAGCCCTTCCGGAACAGACTCTCTTTAATCCTCCTTCTGTTTGGCTGTGCAAATGTATAGGTATCTTAACTTTCATAGGCGTAGGAAGCGAGGGGAGCTGGGGGCTAAATCCCCCAGTAAAAATGTGGTGAGGGGGAAGTATGCTTACGCCCCCTCAATTCAACGATGAAAATCTCTTACTTGTTCCCTCTGTGAAAAATATAAAAAAATTGCAGTAATGTTTCGTACAATTTGTCCAATATGTAGCACCAAATTGCATCTAAGACCTCAAATGTTCAAAAGATTTTCAAAGGGGGGGGGGGGATACCTCTCCCTGGACCGTGGTCCGAACAACGTTCAGCCCCCAGTTCAGAGTAGCTTCCTACGCCTTTCGTAACTTTAAGTAAGAGTGCAAGGCCAGGTATGCACAGCAAAATTCAAAATGCAAGACAACAGATGAGTAACTGATGAAGCTACAGATCACTTCATGGGAAGGAAGCTTCACGACCCTTTATCGATGTCATTTTGGGATCGGGCTAGTTAAAAATCGAAATAGCAATACATCAAATTTATATTAAGAGATTTCCTTTCGTATTTAGAAATCTTTAAAGCAACAGGAATTTACTCAATCATGTCACACCATAAATCATTTCGATTGCAGTCATAATCACAACATAAAACTTTAAGAAGCAAAATGTCAAAATCACCACTTTTGGCAATTATTGCATTACCTCTCAAATGAAATACTGTAAAAAATCATTTCACTTCAGAAAAATGAAAGCCCATAGGTTGACTCGACCGAGCCTACAATGCATGGTCCTGTTCAGCAGACTGACTGGGACGGCGTAGACGAACTTTGAGTTCAAGTCTACACTGAACCAACTTAGATCATTTGCAGTATCTGCTTTCTTCACCTAAACTAGAACAGGGTCACACACGACAGATCCATATTGATATAGAGGTGTTAGCGTTGATGGGTTGGTGATGTTCAGTTTGATGTCTTTCCAGGGAGTGTAGCTCCTTCAGGGCAGCAGAACTATGGGGGATGATTGGCTCTCGGTTGTAGGTAATTAGAGAAAAGGAGTGTTCATCACGGATCCAGGGGCCTCATACCCTTGTGAAACCTTTACTTGGTCATATTTGCGCTTGGGTCTCTCCCACCTTCCCCACCTTTAAGAAATCTTGCAATCACGGCAGTAAGCTGAATTTTCCACCAGCTTCCCATGGTGAAAATGGGATTCAGTGTTGAAATATCAAAATTGTGGCTGCGTGCATGTAACTTAAATCGGGGCACATTTGCCCCCGCTGGGATTTTGTCTTGTGAACCAGTAAAGATAAAAATCCTTAAGCCTTCTCCCTAGACTGAAGAGCAGATACAGTCACCTATAAACCTTACTGTGGCGTATCATTTCTCTTATTTCCATCAAAAATATCTTTACTGGTGTTCCACGTTACACACTAGCGAATCTTGGAGTTAGTTACCTCACACAAGTTTACCAATCAATGACTTAAACGTTTAGTCACATGATTAAATCAATAATACTAGATTGAACACCGACCGTTAGGTATGTAAATTTAAATTGGTGTGATTATTGCGTTTGACCTTGAAATGAAGTGGTCTGAATGACGTCATCATACCAACTCTACATGCATTTGTGTCTTGTCCATACTCCTTATCTTGATCTTTCATCTTTTAAGTAAATTTTGTTGACACAGATTCCCTAACGTGACCATTAGATAGATAATGGACATGGTCATAAATACCACTGGACAGAAGTTAGGCATTCCACATTGACAAATTTTCGTTCCTATATACACACATACGTATACACAGTTCCAAACCGGTTGCAGCGTTTCATAGGATATCGGTATGGTATACGGCTATCCTGTTAAAACTCAAGTATGTCTTTGTATCCAGGTCAACGCATTCTTTACAGTACTGCGTGACGTCAATACGTTATCGGTTCATTTGAAAGATAACCAAAAGTCTTGACAGAATGACAAACTTTCATAAATCTTAGTTTTACAAGCTGAATCAATTAATTTTTCAAAATCACTTCTGCAATAAGAGTGAAATGATTTATTCCGTAGTGAAACAGCGTAGGCCTTTAAGATGGTTAGATATGCATTGAGTATACAAACACCACCTAGAATGAAATACTCCCTTGCGCTCACCTGCCGTTTAATCTCCACTACATGGCCTATTCCAAATTAGTTTGCGTGACGTCACTACACGTCACTGAGATGTCACGCAAACTTTTATCCCAAAATGCTGCCGTCGTCCAGGTGACGATCAAAATTGCAATTTCGTATTTGAGCAAGGTCCAGTTCACCGGACTAACAGCTGTCTCTTGGCGCGCTTGTTCGTGATAATCAATTCAGCGCAAGGTTATATTGGCTAACCTCTCATGGTCAGTTACATCCAAACAGGATTGTGGATGCCTGAGAAACGGATGGAGAGTTTTCGTCATCGTTGCGTTAGCCTATGTCTTTGTTAAACAGACGTAAGAGGGCTCCCTCTATATCAGACTGCTGGTTCATCCGTCATTGATTTCTTTTGGTTGCCAAGACGGTAGGCGAGGTAATTTAAAATCGTCCTCAAACTCCTTGATGGCAGAGCAATTAACTTTGCACTTTACCGTAGTCGATACACAGTGCACAGTAGTGGGAACTTTACGGATAGGAATTTTGACATCGTCGCATTCCGCCATTGTTGTCATCAGTTCTGTCGTCGCTAACATGGTCGTGACGCCCTCCGTAGTCAGCTTGGGAGTCGAACCTGCTGCAGTTGTTTGTGCCGTTGAAGTCGATTCAAGCGTTGATTCTACTGTAGTAGTTGCAACTGTGGTCGTTTCCTTTACTTTGAATTTTGTCGTTACATTGTATTTATCTTTCTCTCTCGATGAGTCCTTCCTTGTGGTTGGTCTAATCGTTGGGTAAGGAGGGGTCTTTTCTAAGAGTGTCGTGTGACCTGTGACGTAATCAAACAGATTGGCAGTGATGAATTTAGTGAAGAGTCGGGAACCCATGCATCATTTACCAACAGAATACAATGAAGGGAATGAGAGTTAGGCCTAGTAAGGGCCTATATATAATTGTGAGCTGGCATATACCCTTTAAACTGAGTCGATACAGGGGGTCAACATCATCTTCGTCAGACCAGTTAGCAACTGCACTGCATTTATTCATTCTAGGTTTTACCAAGAAGTATGTACGGCATACATTTCACATAGCCTACATTTACTTTACATGAAATTGGTCATTGCATTGTCCTGCATTGCTCTGTTTCCACATACGACCAAAATATCCCATTGGTCAAGCCACTGCACGAATGCTCATTCAAGTCTCTTTCAAGACGTTTCAGTACGAACAATAGTACTGACTGTGTGACGCATTGACCGTTTAATGACCCCCTACCCAGGGCAGTCGGAAGACCTCTAAGATTAGGGAGCTGACATCCTTTAGTTCCTAGATTTTGCATGGCTTTTCTGAAGTAATATTAGCCACTCTCGGACACAGCCAATGATGTTTTGAAGAAAACCTTCAAACTGAAAATTAGTGGGAAACTGTATCCCCCAGCCACCCTCGTCATACGGCTCCGGTGACCTTGCAAATGACCTTCACAAACAGTAACGTATAGTGAACAAACCTTCAAGTAGTCTAGACATAATGACAGAGGATACTTTTGAAAGCATCGTGGAACTCTCTGAAAGTTCTGCTGACTACTGCATAGGCACAAGAGCCAGGGGCTGGGAGCTGCAGTTCTACGCTGCCGTCCCCGAAGTTATGACATACTATTTATATCGCAAAAGTTTGGAAAAACTCGGGCAATAATGCAGGGTTGCCCGATTATAAAGGCTCAGCTCCCAGAGGAAAATATTATTCTAAGCCTATATTTACCTTTGTAAAATTTTGGACACTCGTCATTTTCAAGTCGTGCATAACGCCTTCTACCAGCTACCACTTCCTTGCAACTGGCGGCGCACTGTCGGCAACCGTTCCTAAACCATCGAGGGTTGGCTTTATTATGTTGGTTTGATCCACATTTTCTAAAAAGTGGAAGGTCCTTGCATAACTTATGACTGCATGCTATACGCTTGAAAAATGGAGTATTGGATTTTCCAACTGTGAAGAAAACAGATGAAATATGTTATTCCATCAACTATTTAGTACACTTAGTTTTTGAATGTGAATTAAATCTTATTGTAAAATCCCTAGGGTCCCTACTGAGGTCCAGGGGCAATTCTTTAGCAGTGCTCCTGCATGGGGCAAAGACTCTAGAAGCTCTGGGATAGGCCTAGTTTCATAAAGGTGAACATTACAACGAAGCTTTCAGCTCACTTCATATGCGTTGGGTGCGTTTTATGAGAACGTCATTGAAATAATATCTCGTTATATGTAAAACACACCTTTGATAAGGGTTCAAGGTTTGAAAAGAACTTGTACTTTTCATTTTATAGACCGTAGGTATAATGACGTCACAGGACCATACAAACTGAATTGTACCCTCGATTGAGGTAAGCCCGTAACTAACTATATTATTCATTACATTTATTGTTTGTCCTCTAGCATGACGTCGGGTCGGTTGTTAAGTGAAAGGTGACGTCAAGGCATATGGTATATACAACAACAAGAGCGGGAGGGAAAAGATGACATTTGGACAAGAAAATGTGCAAATATACGTTATTAGGCCAAGATCGGGACACACCTCTGATGGTGCACGAGTAGATGCGCTCTAGGGGGGATACGCTCCAGGAAGCTCTGAGCGATTCAATGGATGCTAAATGTTGGCCATTATATGCAAGGAAGTATATTGAAGTGTCATCAAATGGCACTGGTTGGAAGGGAAACCGCAGTGTGACTCGCTTTTGAACAAGAGACAAGATTCACAGTACACAGGATAGGAGGTGTCCCAGGGCTCGTTAAACAATTTCCGAAACAAATTTGCCCAAATGCAGGCTGGAGCGTATATATGGGAATGTGAGAGCGTGGCACTTCCTCCTCACTCTGTAAGATCATAAGCTGGTCTCCTACCTAAAGTCTATAAATACAAGAATAATAATTCAGAGGTTGGAAAATGAATCTATATTCATCCAACTCCCATTGCCAGAGCTTGTTCCGTTGCTGAGATATAAAATGTTGAAATTTATTCCTTTAATTTGAAATAGTCCATTGCGCAATAATTTGTTACGTCCTTCTTGTACAACTCACATAACCTTCTTTTGTTTACCTTTGAAATTAAAATGTTTACATGACCTTGAAAAGTTAACTGTTTTCTTTCTTACTATCTTGTACACAGAGTGCTTGTAGAGTCAAGTCACCCTGTAACAGTAAAAGCCGGTTCATACTCCCTAATTTCTCGCGCGATAAAGCGATCAATAACCATATATGGTCAAAATACCTTTGCCGCCAGTTCGATTCACGGTCATCGCTTGGAGTTGAACATTGTTCAACTTTTCTTGCAAGCTCTCGGGATATCGCAAAGGAAACGGCTTCTGATTGGCTGCTTGGTAGGTGAACGACCTTTTGAAACGAGCTCACGATCCTACTCGACAACAATGGCGGACCTTTTCAGATACCGGCTCATTACATGTATTCGGGTTCCGTGCGACTATCGGCGGCCTGAAAGTGACAGTGAGAGTTGTCGGAATGGAGGGAAACAGTTATTGCTTCCCACGAATTAAGAAATAAAGGTTAATCAGGCAGGATTTTCTTGTATTCCCTAAAATTATCACGGTAATCAATAGTGTACTTTGTTGTAGAGCCGATCAAACCGCATACACGTATATGTACTGTATTTGGCCTTTGCATAGGCAGGTATTGGGAGACTGTGCATTGCATGGTAGTACTGCGAAAGTTGAGCTATGCGAGAAAACTGAAGTATGAATCAATTTTACATCGGCATATCGAGACCCAGCTAACATCCTTAAAGGAGATGACAATAATGACCATTTCAGGAACATAATCAGAAAGTATATAACATTCTGAACCCAATGCAAAAAAACCCATCTTCATAGCTTATTTGGTTCTCGAGATAACACAATTCTCATCCCTTACATGGGCACTGCCATAACAAACTTGTAGCAAGTCTATTATGATGTCACAGGCTCACTTGATTTTCAAAAGTTATGTATTTCTTTATAATTAAAATCAATTTTTTTCAAAGGTCCAGCTACCATTTAAAAGATCATTTCAGAAATACAGAGAGCGAGTCCTGTAATTTTGAAATCTGATACCAACAAGAACATCCTAAAACTGTGTGGAGAGAAACAATGAAACAAAATACAAAGGAAAACAATAATATCTCAATTACAAAGTGAGCCTGAAAGGTCAAAATCAACTTGCTACAAGTCAGTTTGTTTGGAAAATGGCAACTCCAATGTAAATGATAAGAATGTCGATATTTCAAGAACCGAATAAGCTATGAAGATGGGTTTTTTTTGCATTATGTTGAAAATTTTGTTTTCTTTTCAATTATGTTACTGAAGTGTCTATTGTTGTCATCCCCTTTAAACACAGCTTTATAGCGCTATAATGGAGTATGAACCGGCCTTAAGAAAGTGATCACATCTTGGCACAAAGTGCAGTGGCTCTCGAAAAAACAATGGTAAACAAAGACTGTAATTTGAGTAGTACAAGAATGATATCACAAATTATTGCGCAATCGACCATTTTAAATTGAGTGAATAAGCTTCAACATTTTATATCTCAGCTCAGGAATGTCCTGTGAAGAGGGGAGGTGGACCATTTGTATTCATTTTTCAAACTTCGTAAAATATATTTTTGAGTGTTTAGGTCATCCTTGCATTGTCCCTGGCCACTTTTGATCTTAAGGTAGAACCTTAGCCCTACTCTCTCGGAGAAGTGCTTCACGCTCGTCACAATCCTATAAGTGCCACCCGCCATGTTCAGTCATTAAAGTTCCCAAGTTCGATGCTTTAACCATTTTAACATAGTATAGTTGTAGGTTACAAGGCAAACAAGGTGCCGTTCACGTTCCAAACCCTGTGACTCAGCGGTGGTGGAACCCGGGGGAAGGGCAATGGACCCTACATTTACGGAATGCTCAAAATTGCCCTGGGCCCACCCCACTGGTAACAAAAAGGTAAACAAGTTTTAATGTAATTGATAAGTTTTGCAGTGGACAATAAACTGAAAAATTACTGAATGTTTACAAAAATTGCAATTTTCTGGCAAACTTTTCCCAGCCATCTTAGGCCTTTTGCCTCTTTATTACAGCTAAAGGATAGCTTGCATGGGTTACTTTTCCAAACCCCATGTATTCCCTGCCGTGTAAGTCTGACTTACAGGATGTGATATAAATATGATTAAACTGTGAAATAGACCCTTTTTCTAAGTACCAATGACAAAGGATTATGGGGGAGAGTTTTGTGCGCCATTACTGTCGCCAAAATTTTACTTGAGCCAAAAAAGACTCACACCAAAACTCTATCCCATAATGCAATTGCTATTTGGAAAATGCCATTAGAAAACAGTTAACTGCCTCATTTTGGTGCCCACAAGTTTGTTCATATTCCAGAACGTCAAGCATCTGCCCCAACTTCCAAAAAGCTGTGTCGCCACTGCTGCGGCTACTCCAGTGACAGTCAGTCTCAAAAAGCTGGAGTCGTTCATAATCGGCCACCTCCCTCCATCTGTCCATTGACATATAATTACGTGTACTCCCAGGCCTTCGGCCAGACAAGGTACGGGGGGGGGGCGAAAAACCTCCCAGTGGGACGAAATATTAATTTAGGGGACGAGATATGTCAGACATGCATTAAGCCAATAGCAAATTTTAAAGTTTTTAGTGAACAAAATTTTTCCCAGGGGCGCCGCCCAGCCCCTTAATTCAGGCCTTTGTACTCCCCTATGCAATGTGAAAGCACCCCAAAGCAAATGTAAACCTGTAAATGAATATTTGAATGAATGAATATTTACATGTTTTATTCGGGCCAACAAATTCTTCCAACCACCTCAGAGCACCCAGACATCCTTGCTTATTTGACAGGAAGATCAGCTTGCGTTTCTCACAGTCAGGGTCAAAGAATCTAGCGAAATGTTTCGGCGGGTTTAACTCTCTAAGTACGTCTTCTCCGTGATAGTAGTTGCATTTTTTCTCTTTATATGACCCGAAACACAATGGAAAATATGACGTAATAATGACGTATACAAAAGATAAGCTGATGGCCACTTTCATGTCCAAGGTTGACTCTTCACCGATTCTCATTCTTCTTAGACTGAGAAGATGGCTGAAAGTAGAGAAAGGTGTAAAATTGTGTCTTAACCGTGATTGTTATGACGTCACTAAAGGAAAGGAAGGTGTACAATTATGACGTATGAGTCATGCTCAGGGGAGGATCCAAGGGAGCGTAAGGGGCGTACTCCCCTATTTTCGTCAAAGCAATGATTTTTGTAACAGAATTTTACATCTCCAAGCCCATCTGATTGTACCATGCACTACCTGCAGACGGTTACGTCCCCCTTCTCATATTCCTGGATCCGGCCCTGATGCTTATGTTACTAACAACCATTTGTTCCGCGTTTATAGTAACTTATGCCTGACATACTAAGTATGTAACGTGTAACGAGATATCGTGCAAAGCAGTCAGATTCATACATTTTCTAATCACTTTGGCTAGCACTTCTGGCTACGATCATGTGTAGTATCTGTTCTTTTCAGCCAGTTGAGAATGAGACCACTCATAAAATGCCCTTGATGTAGAGGTCTGAGGGTCGAGAAGTTGGTCATTAAACTTTTTGTCCTTATGGGGACGTAGCTCCCTTTGGGAGCAGAACTCCTCCTGGAGTAACGTTTGGTTTCGCCCCTTGGCTCTTCGCCAGAGAGTCGAGGATACTTTGGAAAAAGTAGGCCTACGTGTTGTACATGTGACGTAACGTACACACAGAAGGTTATAACAACACGCAAAAGTAAATATGTAAATTAATTCAGAAAAGGTTTGCCCTAACAGACAACAATGTAAAATTATTCACGAAGATGCTGTGATTTACAAAACAACATGCAAGAGTAAATGAACGATCGTGATAATAGACTGTACAACTTTAAACCTTCCTGCTTCAAGTAACGTAGGTCCCGCAGGTTGATTCAGGGGTGTATTTTGGCCAGTGGCAAGAATTTTGTGGTATACCGTTTTTACATCTCTTAAAAAATTGTCTACCTCGAATAGAGGCCCACTACTGATCCTTTTGTGTCCCAGCCGATCATCCCTGATGGAAGGCAACTTCCTGGATGTCTTTTTTTTTGTGTTTGTATTCAAATTTAACACAACACGTACTACAGTACCATGTTGAGTGAAACAGTTTTAAAGCTTAATAAAAGACTAAGGGCACTCTCCATACAATGCAAGGCGTAGGAAGCACGGGGGGGGGGGGGGAATGGGGGACTAAAGCCAGTAAAAAATGTGGTGGAGCGGAATTATGTCCCCCCCCCCCCAATTCACGGACGAAACCCCTTATTTGTTCCTTCTGTAAAACTGTCAAAAATTTGCAGTAAGTTTCCTTAACATTTGCACAAATAATGCACCAAAATGCTTCTAAGGTCTTCAAATATTCAAAAGTTTCCACAGCCGGGGGAGGGGATACCCCTCCTCCAAGACGGAGGTCCGAAACAACGTTCAGCCCGTAGTCAAGAACAGCTTTCTATCCCTATATGATATAATGAGCCATAAAAGCACGAAAATAAGAGACACGTTGATGCAAAGCATGGCATCACAAAACTAAGGACGTAACCAGCTTAAGGGTTCGGGCCCAAATCCTTTTCCAGGGTCCATTTATGTGTTGTGTAGTATTTGGGGTTGTGAGCTCGAAATGACTCATCCGAGCGGAGCGTTGTAACGGGAGAGGTGTGTGCGAACGAGCTGATCCCAGACCCAACAGGGACCTCAGTACCCAACGCTACACGGTGTGTGCGGGGAAGCTCTGAAAATTTTGGGTCCTTAGAAACATGTGGGTGACGTTAGATAAAAGGTTCGACTGTTTCAAAATGGTACTTTGGCCTTTGCCGATTTGACACCGCTTACGCAACCTTCACTGGAGCCACAGGTAACGCAATCTGGTTACCGGGTTCAACAACGGTCTCGACGTTAAAAGGAAAATGCAGTATCCTCAGTTTGAATTAGTATACCCGGGTGTCCTACTTGGCTTTTTTCAATCATGTAACAATATTTCTGTTACTTATTTGTTGAATTTATGCAGAATAACACTTTGATCTACCTTTAATATTCAATGTTTTATTCAGAAACATAATGAAAGACACCTCTAAGGGAAAAAGAGGACATTGACAAGATTTAGCTGATGTTTGAAACTTAATTTGGGGCGACTGCTTATTACCTTTAACCACCCATTGAAAAGGGCTATAAAGTGACAATTCTAGAATTCAACGTAACCAGGGAGTTGCATAAATCCCTGTTGTCACCAGAATATTTTCGATGTGCAATATGGTCATAACACAGTGCAGAGTCCAGGGCAGGCGGCGCGGCATTCACTGCGTGGGTGTGAAAATAATATCGACATAGGCAATATCAACCACTTTGTTGAAGTAAGCATAATAAAAACAGTGGCAGACTGGCCTCACGGGTATTCTGGTAATGGTCCGTGGACGGTTGGGGTCCATGGGCCAGTGGATTGTCTGGATTCCTGTGGCCGGGCTGGGGGAATGGGCTAAACTCTGCGGTGAAAACAAATCTATGTTAAACGTAGCTTAATATAATGCAAATGGCTCCTTGTCGCAATCTGTGTGGAATAATTTGTAGAATCATTTCTGACGTTATCTGGAAGTGCTATTGACAACCCCCGCTTTGCGAAATAATTGGTTGCGTGTTTGCAACGTATTGTACTTCACATATGGCCATGCAGGTACCATGCTAAGGAGAGTGGTAGGCCGTAATGAATGTGTAAAATCGGTCTTTATATGATATTACACAATGCGAAATGGAATATTATCATCTTCAACAGCGTAACTATTATCTATTTTCTGCCTTCTATATATCAGTCCGGGAGATTCTCCCATTTGGGGGAAAAACAAAATTTTCCCGAACGGGGGAAAACTTATGCAACACATTGCAATGGCTTGCCAGCCTAACAAAAACAAGGTTAAGAAAGAATGAAAACCTCAAAAACTCGAAAACGGGGTGGTGAACCACCGATTGGGACGTGGCTTTTCTGTAGCTATGACAATAAACCTTCCAAATATACATTTAATTCCTTTACATTAGACTGACAATTTTTGCAAGGGGCTCCAAAACCCACTCCCCACTGACAATGTATACAAAGAACGCTTGGGATTGTGGGTAAAATAAACAAAATGGCGGCGTCCATGAACAAGTTTTCTCCCGATCGGGGGAAAAGAAGATGCTCATGAATTGGGGAATCTCCCGAACTGTATAGTATTAAAATTGTTTCCAGGAGAGACTCGACTCTCAAGACCAGTCAACACGTTTCCGCTCATGAATCTCCATGGCCCTTCAGTGCAGGCCACCGGACACCACGCGACCAGACTCAGACTTCGTGCTTGTTGAGCATCTTCAGAGCACTTTAAAGTTCACCATCAGTGCTGTGGCAACAAGAGGCAGTGAACTACTTAGGCTCCCACTCTCTTAACACTTGGCATGTACACATGTATTTCACAGGTATGCAACACATGATTAAATGGGCATTACTTAGGTGGAAAATGCCCCCGGCCCCCACCGCCACTTCTGATGCTCAGTCCGCTCTTCCATCAAAGAAGTCTCTTTCCAATTTTACTATGAGGTCAAGAGGAACCGCACAGCGGTAGGCAAATCGTGGGAGTATCCCTCAGGCTCCCTGTGACTCAGTGACATAGGCGTACTACACGGGATACTTTTTCTAGGGGGATGAGCTGTTTATGCCAGAGAAAAAGCCTGAGTTGCCCAAGAAAGCTGCCTAATGTAATCAAATATCTGCGTCAGAAATATTTTTTGCCCGGGGTCTTACGCCTGGCTCGGATCAGTAATTACAAGTTGCTGTGAAGGCGAAACGCGCGATAAATTTCGGCTCAAAATTTGTCTCTATATATAATATAATACGCATCTATCTAGCACTTTAAGTGGGCGTTTTGTTCATCATCTTTTGACACTAAGTCCGAATCAGTTCGGCTTTGAAAAAGCTTTTTTTTGTCATGAACGTAGTCAAACATCAAACCCATAGAGAAAAAGACTACACGAGTAATACCACATGCTATTACAAGCAAACGTTCATTAATTCATACAAAGAAACCTTTGAATTTAATATCTTATCATTTCTCAAATCGATCTGTTCTCTGTAGTAATCGATCATTGCACACGACTGTCACGTCTATATAGCACCACGTCTTCCTTTTCTCTCGCAAGGGAAAACCACTAGGAAAAGTACATATAAGCCACTGCTGAACAGGCCATCACTTTACAAAAGTCTGTAACTGCCTTATACTACACATATTTGGGTATTAAACTTATTAGTTGTAAACTGTACCCTTAATCTGACGGGTGTGCTATTGTCTGAGTTTGGGGGAATTCGCCTTTTTGGTTCATTGTGTCACATTGACTTACACGCCCACACGGTTAATGAAGGATACAATACCACAATGAAGTTTTATATAATTCAAAGAACACTTTGTCTATGGGCTTACTCAAAAACTATTCTAACAACTGTTCTGTACATACGTACCCGCATGCATATATATAACCATCAACTCAAATTTTCAGAGAGTGTACAACGAAGGGGAGAGTGTTTGAATAGCTAGCTACTACCATCATTATTGATTGAACATTTTACGGGAATTCATAACGCTTTCTTCGGTTGACATAGCAAATGTAGGCCTAGGTCTTTTTGTTATACATTGGCCTTTTGTGCCTTATTTGTAACTGAATGATAAAATTTATGCGTACGGGATTTTCAATGAGAAGGGGTGGGGTTGTGAGCACTTGTGTCCAAATTTTAGTGCACGTTTGCGACTGACAAGTGTCACAGGTTTATCCCAAGTAGCGTATTATTCTACCACAAGAATTAAGCTGCTGGCAGGCAGCGCTCCACCCTTCCCCGCATCACGTCCCCAAGAATATAACTCCCTTTAACATGCAATATTTCTAGGTCAATTCTGAAAATCATAAATGATAGCCATATAGTAGGCGGTAGGAGGGTTTGAAAGATATTGTATCTCCTTAAAAATTGGCGGGGGGAGGGCAGGGGCTCCCAGCAATTCCGGCAGAACCTCCAGTTTCGGAATATTACGGCAAAATTCTCTTAACAAGACTTAGAGGTTCGGGCCAAAAATTGTGCTTACCCAGACCAGATGGCTTATGACCTATGTAAGGTAGGGGTAATACAGATTGCTTACGGACAATCTGGTCTTGAAAGCATAATAAAAATTTACGATACTGTTTAAGGTTGCACATGTGAAGAAAGGGGCGGGGTTGTCAGAAAACTATTAACAACTGAATTTAATAAATAACTGGGCCAAGTATCGATAATAGATTATGCGACTTCCCCTCGAGTTTTTCAGTTATGGTAAGTTTGACAGCCAATTAGCCTAAGAGCAATGCACTTTGCAGCTTACAGCAAATAAATGGGACATTGATAAGTATTTTACATCCCATGTGGCCAGTATATCAAGCTTAACTTCGATACGTATAAATAAACTTACCAGTGTCTTCGATCTTTCGCTTAGAGAGTAACCTGGTCATATCTCGGTCCCTATTCTCAGTAATAATCCCTTTAGTTTTCCATACCAGTCAATGGTTACCATATTTCCGAACGCTCCGACGGGTAACCTTGAGATAGCTTGTTATGATTACAAAACGAAGATAATAAAATACTTCATTATTACCACGGAGTACTAGCTAATCACTGTCAGATAGCAGCCTTGACTTACGTCAATGATCCCATAGAGATGATTATAAGATAATGTCGCGTGTAACTTTAGTGAACGGTGGGATAGGCACTGCTACAGCCGACCTTCAACAACTGTGAAGTATCAGAAAGAATAACACAATAAGCTGGATTTCAAGAGGAGATCATCTGGAATTGTGGGTACCAACTTCATATGCAACTGTTTCCAAGAGCCACAGATGTGCAGGCCTCTCCGAGTAAAGTGATTGTGATAGAATGCAGCACTGTACAAAATATCCTTCACCGTTCACACAATCTGCTGCCAATCTTTAGCGATCACTGGTATTGGTTTCGACTGTTGTCTCTACGCATGCACGATTTCTTCAAGGTTTAGAATCACTCAACTATCACAACTGTTTCGTGATGGGCCTTACAGATTCACTGCATCAGCTCTTATCCCTTTTGTGCCTTTTTTATTCCGTTATCTTTTTAATCAACCTGCGGTATTGAATGGGTCAATGCTTAACGGTAGTCCCTGGAGTTACTACTGCAAATTACTGTAGCCTATCTGTCACCGTGTAGGCGCAAGCTGTCTTTATTTTTTAAATTAAATCTCTCCCGTTTTCCTGAGTTGGCAAAGGTTTTCATGAGGATGGTCTTACTAAAGTAAAACATATTTCCAATGTTTTATTCGTTTACTTAATCTTATAGGCCCTTAAGTGTAACACAAGTAATAGGCTTATGCTTATCCAGAAAAGTTACTCAACGAAATAAAAAATGGGGAGTGTTTCAGTTGGCGGATGTGACGTATTTATTGAATTAAAGCAAAGTGGATAAAGGAAGAAGCAGGTGATACAACGTTCCTGAAATGGTCTCAGCCAAGTAGGCTAATTTGTTGATGAAGTGTCAGTAGTAATTTGGTTCTTTGTACAGCATTACTATAAGTTAACCGTGGTTTGACGGATCACGGAAGTCGGTTACACTTGGGAAATGGGGAGAGGAGTTTGTTAGCAAGCTATTCACTGTATACCTGTCAAACTTTCAGTTTCTATTAAGTACAGTACAACCTACTTCAAGCGAGCAGCCAGAATTAATTTGCCAAGGGGGCGAAGTGGTAGATTTTGCGAGGGAACGAAGCGACTGAGCGCGCTTGCGCGCGAGGGGGGGGGGGCGTGGGGAGGGGGTGTCCTCCCTTCCACGGTGAGAAGCTTTTGTGTTTTTTAATGTGAAAATAGACCAATGTGATTTGGTGCATACTTTATACGGTATACATAAGGAGACATATTGTTATGTATTTTATGAAATATTTTGTAGGAATAACTATATAGAAATCAAATACACCCATATTGCTGGCAAATAATTTATCATTCTACAAGTATGCAGAATCACAAAACACCTTCAAACAAGTGTAAGATGTTGTTTTTGTACATAGGCCTACCACTAGATACCATGTGTTCCTGATGTGGTAGGCCTACAATTTGTCCCCTTACGGTATCTGTAGAGTGGCAAGTATGCTGCTAGTGCTCCGCGCCAACCCATGGGTTGGCGCGGAGTGTGAGAAATTTTTGGTCCAAAATGCCTCCCAGATCGCTGGAAATGGCACTTTCCAGGCCTATTTACTTCATATAAATAGGGAAAACACTAGTAATATTGTAAAAAAAAAAAAAAAATACCAAAATTAAGTTGCTCAAGGGGGAGGGGGCTTCCCCCTTCGCCCCCTTGGCTAGGCGCCTGGCCTACTTAGATTCTCCAACCTTGCCTGTATTTGCCAATATGAAATGTGACGGAAAGAATACTGGTGAAAACAGCATTAAAGCAATGCCAGGGACCGCGTAGACGGGGGGCTGTAACCCCGCACTTTTTCTGCCATGGGTATTTTAGGCCGAAACTGGGATGATAGGCTTTCATTTTCTTAAACACACTGGGTCGTTGTGATGCTCCATCCCCCCCCCCCCCCCACACACACACACACTTCAAAATTGGCCACACTTGTCCCCGGGCACTCGCAGTGAAAGACAGAGGTTCAGGGAGGGGAGTAGCAAATGGCTCAGTCTCGTAAAATACGAAATGGTGGACTTTCCAGATGTTAGCCACTTTTGAAGGGACAATTAGTTGAGGACTTTCTCTACCCGACTCCCCCACACTCCTGCAGTAACCCAGCTGTCTGTGTCCACCCCGGCGATCGTAATCGATTTGTCGAGGAATGATTCCGTTCAATCGCAAGCTAGGTAAAGGTTCGTGGCTCTTGAAAAACTTTTTTGCCTTTTCTTTGAAATGGTATAGAGTTCTAAAACGAGATATCACAGGGCTATCGAGATTTGAAGGTGTTTTGGAGATAATGAGTAGTGGAGATAAATTATGTGAATATCTAGACGTTTTTGCTGTCAGCCTGACATATATGGTACCCGAGATCTTGATATCTACACATTTTAGTGTAAGATAACTAGATATTAAATCACATTATCTGAATATATTAGTCAAACCAGGAAGCTAGAAGACATTGGGCTGCATTAGAAATTCTGGTATGTCAATAAGCTATGAAAGCAAGGTCTGTGAAGTTCCCATGTGCGTATGACGGGGGTCAGGGATGGTGGCCCCCTGAGCAAAGTAAATGTTGGTTTCAAGACAAATGGCAATTTTTATGGCAAACTACATGTCATTAAGTTCTTTGATAATAGAGTCAAATTTAAGTCTCACTCCTGCCAACCCGTCTTGTGAAAAGTTTTCTCTTAGGGATATGAAAGTGTCACTTCTACCATTCGAAGTTACTTCTGGCCAAAGATTTCTTAATTGGTATCCTTCTGACTCGTCAACAGATTGTGGCTGCCCCATGGCCGTATCTAGGGTCATATGTTTGGAGGGTGTGAAGGTCCCAAATTCCGACTGGATGGATATTTTTTCCAACTGAATGGTGGCGCGTAAATTGCACCATTTTTTATGCGCCCTGCGTTTACATACAGCAGTGGGGATCCTTCCTTTGTCACTACATAAAGGTGCCGTCGTGGGGGAGGGGTGTAAGGGGAAGGGTTGACCCCTCCCCTTTGAGAAATGTTTGTTAATTTAAGGTTGCTACATGCAAAATGGAGCTATCTTTGGAATATTTTTGGAGCTGATCATATATGGCTAGAAAATGTCCATAATTAAATGAATTCTAATTTTTCCGACTGGTTTTATTCTTTTTCCAAATGAGTGGCGGCTCGTGAATTGCATTTTAGTTTTTATGGGCGTTACTTTTGTATGATACAGCAGTGGAGATCCTTCCTTTGTCACTTCATAAAGGTGCCGTCCTGGGGGAGGGGCCTAAGGGGAAGGACTGATCATATATGGCGGGAAAATGTCCATAATTTAGTGAATACTAAGATTTGGTTAGGTGAAAGTAGAAAGTATGTTGTCTAAGAGAAGAATACGTTGTCAACAAACCTCCTGAAGCCCCCCCCCTCCTTTTGACTACTTTAATGACTTCTATTCTGGCATCTTATGTTAACATATACCTGCATAGGCCTCCTGGAAGCTCTGGATCAATTATATAAAATGGGGCAATGACATATAATGCTTATAACATGGCATCTAAATAATAATATAGAGTGTGACGCCAAGCACTTTACATCTATCGTATTTTTACTAACTTTGAACGAAAATCCAGACGCACAGCTTCCAGCAATGGGGAATGGGCGGGAGGGAGAGTATAGGTGCAGAAAAATAATACTAAACCTCCCAGACAGGAATAGCAAAAGGGGTTTAGGATTAACAAGCGAGTTTTCAGAATGTTCACCTAGTTTATGCTATAAAAGTTCACTGGTACGTTGTGCTTATAGTGTTCATAAGTGATACGACGTGGATTGTGAGGATTGCGCGCGAAGCGCCCCAAAATTTGGGGGTATACTTCAATGCCAAAATGAAAAACCTGCACGCAGGCTCAGCCAGGGGTGGTGCTTTGATTTGCTGACTAGGGGCCAGCTACTCTAAGTCCCGACAGATGCAATGGGTTGATAAGGTGCGCGAAGCGCGACGAAAAACTTGGGGTTATATTGAATTTTCATTAAGGAATGTTGGAAAAGTTGGACTTTTATTGAAGAATCTGGACAAAACCAAGAAATTTGTTCGGGTGACTGCATGGTCGTCGTCGGGGATTACATTCTTCTTTTTACCCATTAAGGATCTCCTACGAAACTGAAAGATCTTTTTCTTACAAAATATGTTTGCCACGATGGAGAGGCTGAAGAAAGAATCTTCCAAAAGTTAGGAAAAAGAGGAAAGAACTTCGCAACGATGCATTTTCGTGTTTGCGAAAAAAGGACAGCTTTGATTTGATTTTACGTGAGGAAAATAACGTTTGGTATTATTCTCACTTGGTCTAGTTGGAAAATATATACAAAGTTGACATAGGCTCAGTCGGAAAAATGTGCTAGACTGAGATATCAGAAATTCCAACTGGCATTTCAGATTTTCCGACTATCGTCGCTCTGACGAACTTTGGGGGGTGAGACACCCCCCACACCCCCGGTCGCGACGGCCCTGGCTTCCCCTTACACAGTGGGCCGTTGAAGTGATACATCTTGAAATAATGTCATCACTGCTGACTTAGATCTTAGTTAAAAAGTTTGAGCACATACACTACGAGCAAGGGGAGGGGGATGCATCACCCCTCCCCCGTAGATAGGAATAAAGCTTTTTAAATATCTGGCAATTTTCTCGGGCAGCAGAGGCTTTTCTAGGATAAAACGGTTCAGTGTCCCCGAAAAAATATCCCGTTGGCCAATGGTCGGGCACCTCTACAGTAATCTAAGAACGAAGATCGCACATGGGGTTACCGTCTACAGCATGCAGATTTCACCTCCGACTCTACTTTTTACAACAGCAAGCGTGGCATGTAACCAGTTAAGTGGCGGAGCGTCCATATATTCAGGGTGCGCTCACCTCCTGACGGACTCAAATCGCCTGACGGCGCCCTTTTTAGGTTTTTACAGTACTTTACTCTTGCACCATTATTGACATTGCTTCCAAATGACATGATTTAATAGGGTTGTTTTTAGGCCCAGATATAACAAAATACCCAAGCCTCTGCCATTATCCGTACTATCTGTACTATATTCTGATGAGAAGGGTCATCTACTGTGATCCAGGACGTAGGTCATCCCAAACTTGTCTACACGCTATATACGCACTTATGTATGGTGGAGCTTAGCTAAGTTTATTCAGGGAGCTGCAGTGGCGTTGAGGACGGCCGCGCAAAAATAATTGTTGCGAAAATAGCCCTGTTCCCGTCGGTGATAATTTTCAACATGAACAATAAAAATTGTCTATGCAAATCCCAAGATAGCTCCCACAAACTGTTTCCCAAATCATTTCAACAAACCCCTCTGGTTAACATGAAATAAAACTGTTGTGCTAGTGGGAATGGCTTTACTCTAGAGTACTGGACTCGTATCTCATGGGCAGCTTTCTTTTTTTGCTTTCCTTCTCCGTATGCAGAGTAGTCATCTGACACTGCATGATAACGCCATGAAAATGTTTCTTCCTGTACTGTCGTGATTTCTCAAATGCCAGAAAATCACATCTAATCAAGTTTACTGACGTTTTTTTCACGAAGGAAGTACTCTATAGAGGGCCAGGCAGACCTTCTGTCGTCGCCATTTCCTACAATGCACTTAATTACTGGCTGGTGCATGCAAAGTGGTCACATAATGATATACATACCGATATACGATTTCATGAAAACTTATGGTTCTTTGTTTTCTCATCATGGTTTCCAGATGCCAAAAATATACGTCTAACAGTGATTAATTTCCAAACTTTTGTTCCCCCCTTTGAGGTTTCTTGCCTTTCGCTAGCAGATTTAATCTTTATCCTCACAAAGTTAGTCCATTTTTACATAAAATCTGGAATCTAGACCTGACAAAAACATGAACATTAACTGAATTATCATGGCTGCCTTTATACTATATATGAAAGGAAGGAATTGAAAATGGAAACATGTTTTAATAGAAATACTTGGGGGGAGGAGGAATGGGAAAGCAGTTTTCTATCAGGTGGGGAAATCTAAAAGAAAAGGTTGAAAAGCCATGGCTTGGATCGTGTTGAAGCAGAGGATATCTGTCTACTTCAAAGCGCCCCTACAGGCCATTTTCGCCCCTCTGACCGAATTCCCTAGCTCCGCCAACGCATGTAACCATAGATGCACATTTGTATGCCTCACCAGTTGTAATTTCTCGGTATCCCTAAACATGGGCCTATAAGTTTCTGAAATCACCCAGCTATGACGGATAGCTCCATGCTAAAACACAGATAGATATAGACACACCCCAGTGTGTGTGACCGTCTCGCAAGAGAGAAAGTGCCCCAACAGACTGGCAGATCTTCACTGGTCATTTAAAGTGGGCGATGCAACAACGCATTGAAATTTTGTCTGTCATTCCGATCTTCCACCCTCCCCACCTAGTGCCTGCTGCCCTTTCCTCTGCATTATTGACAATCCCAGTCAAAAGATGATCACATATCCGTCTGCGAAAAATCGGGATGGAGCACAACGGCCGGGCCTAGTGGTGTGGGGTATCTAACAGGGGCTAGACTTTATCTCCATTAGAAGCAATACAATGTTGTTTGAGTGCAACCTTCTTTTCACCAACAACCTTCCCTTTGTACTATCCTGAGACTGAAAATATGGATTTTCAGTCCATAAATGATGTAAAGACCCTCACTTAAATAAAGTGCACATAATTAAAGCACAATTGTGACATTTTCATCGTACTGAGGAAACACGTGCCTGTGAAGTCTTCGTGATTTTGTCCTTCTCCTGGCGCAGTGTTATTCGTCCTGGTAACGCCCTCCTAAATATGAGTTAACTGAGTTGGTCGATATAGAGGTGAAAATTGCCAGGTGGTTAGAAGTACTATGAAACTAATAACCTGCATAGGGTATATGGCATGATTGCTCCATTGATTGCAGTAGTACTTGCCGTGATAAAAGGATTACACCGTGAGTCAGTTTTAGGCAAGTATCCTGCTGCAGGTTCAAGCGGGTACCTCTTTTAAACACGTGATACAATTCAGAAGTGCACGTTGGTTGTGTATGAATTATTTCTAGGCCCGCGGCAAAATGTAAGCAGGCAAACCAAATGGGACTGAAATAAAACAATAAACAACATGGTAAGTTGTTAACAACAATAATATTTAAAGTCAGCGACCTTTGCGGGAATACCTGTCTTCGCTTATCGGTTACCAGCAATGGGATTTGTCATTTTGACCTCTATGAAATTTGCCCGGATAAAATCTTTGGGCCACGGTAATTGAATTTAGCAAAAAATAATATTCTTGGAATGTTAGAAACTAACATCGTATGATATTGCCAGATTTTTGTGTTCTATTCCTTAGTTTGTATGATTAGATAGCCTAATTAATTTCTGTAGGTCAACATGTCACATGTGTGATTTGAGGTATAATCAATACACAAGGGATTCCAGAAAATTGTCGAATCAACATTTGCGGATAATGCTTGCCTGCGTCGCTGGTCGCCTGCCGGATTTGTACTGTGAAGTACAAGATCCAAACACAAAGGCTTCACGTAGTTTGTCTAAATCGACTACTGTGCAGTCTTGCAGTGTTTCGTGCAGAGGCATGGGTGGGGAGGGGCTTGGGTACGTTCCAGATCCCCCAGTGCAAATTTTCAGAGTTAAAAAGTTACACCTCTTCCCGGCTACTTTAATAGCCTAATACATTTTAAAGACATCGTGACGGCCCTGGATCTTTGACGTGGTCATAAAATTTCATCTTTGACCTAAATTTCTCTACCACAGGCCAGTGTTTTTGGTCCTCACTTGGCTGGTGAAAAAAAGTTTTTCAAAACATTTAGTTCAGCACCGTTCAAAGGATCGATTTGGTAAAATTTCAGCATATTTAAACCACAGCTTTAGGAGGAGTTACTTTTTACGACTGCAGAAAATGACCTCTCATGACCTAGAATGACTTTCAAATCAAGTATGATGGCATTACTAATCAGGCCCGTAGTCAAGGGGGCCAAGGGGGGCTAAGTCCCCCTTGGAAAATTTTTTGCCCCCCTATAATATCAAAAATTTCTATTGCCGTAATGCATTTTAGTATGTTTCGCCCCCTCCGGAAAATTTTTCGCCCCCCTAGCAGCTTTTTCGCCCCCTTCAGCACCTTGTCTGGTCACGGGGCCTGACTAAAATCTTCCATCTGACGAAAGTTATAGCAAATTTCTGGTAAATCAATGGAACAAATGGCAAGTGAAATGAATACAAGTTAAGTGAGGGTTGCACCTGCCCCTGTCCCAAGCCGGGGAGTTATCTTGGACCTGAGTGACAACTTTGAACAAACGAATTCTCTGGTAAGCAAAAATGAACAAATTCAGGGTGTGGAAAATGAACTGGGAACCACGAGAACATAAATCTCAATGTAAGGTCAGATAGTTTGTTAATGAGACCATTCTCCCTGAGAATGACTTCACAAAAAGCGAGTGGTCTATCTGAGAAAAGGAACAGGCTAAGATATTTTGTCAGTTACTACTATGGTACACTCACCCGATATGTTTTAGAGCTTATAAATGAAAGATATACGACAAAAATGTGGTACATGGTTATATTGACAGGTATCAGGTACTCCAGTAAATGTTGCCATAGCAACAAAACATTGAAGGTTTGTCGTTCTTTATGCTTCCATTTATTAGCACTCGGTATATAATGATAAATTTAGCAAATACTTCCAAACTAAATTTTATGTTATAATAAACTTTAACACTGTATATCATAAATATAAATCACAAAAGGGGAACGCAACATGAAAATTCCACAAGCAAAAGGCGACCCATAAAATCCACAAGAAAGGGCGCCGGCATTTGTTGGGAAAGTGACAAATGAGACCTATCACTGCCTAAGTCAATGTCCAGAATAGGTGATACGATCAGTAGCGCAGAATTGTGAGAAAAAGTGTGTGTGTGTGTGTGTGTGTGTGGGGGGGGGGTAATGGGTCCTGGAAGCGAACCTTACTGTGTGATACCGTGAAAGTCAAAGGGAGCATTTTCAAAAAGTGTGTGGGGTATATCCCCACCCCGGGGATATCCGCCTATGGATACGAAAATTCTAGATTTTTCTGGCAGATTAAGTCTTCAACGTTCATGCAGGTGTGGGGCTAGGATTTGCTCAAAGGGGTGGGGGAAGTCCCCGATAGGGGCAGTAATCAGAAAACCGAGACCCCGCAGAGTCGCGGAAAGGATGACGAAAGCAAATTTTTTGGGGGTTTTAACTGAAAGTAATTTTGGAAAATCTGAGGTCCTATTGAAGAACGTTTGGAAAACTGGGGGACCTAGTGAGTCAAATTTGTAAAGTTTGGGAATTTATTGAAGAATATGCTATCCATAAGAACAGAAACAAGTAAACCTTCGGAGCGACTGGTCGCCGTCGGGGATAACATACTTGATAGTGCCCATTAAGGCTACCCTACGAAATAAGGAAAGAGACATTTCCCGGAAGTCTGCCCTGACAGTGGATTATGGCCCCAGCCCCCCCCCCACACACACACACCTGACACCACTCCTGCGTTCCCGAAATACTATTTTCCTGTTTCCGCTTTTGCTGTGACGCTCTAACCTTCACATTTGAACGTTTGAATAGGCAATGTAACTGGTTTTGTAAGATCAGGCCGGGGAGTTGCCATAGACAATCTCCCTGGTCAGATGCAGCTGTATTGCAAATGTTGAACACAGACTATACATTTCGCGCCACGCGGGACAATTCTCTCACAGCTGCTAAAGAAAATACCAGACACTCTGGGTTGAATAGTTGAGCCCGAGTCTTACAAATTTTCCGACAGAACTTTTAAGGCAATTTTAGCTTCCCACTAAGGTTATTTAGATATAATCCAAGTTGAGCTGACGCTACGGAACCTGTCCTTTGTCATCTCAGCAATGTGCACCTTCCTGGGGGGGGGGGCGGTGGGGGTGGGGTGGGGGGATGGGGGAGTGAGGTCTTATAAACTTGAAAAAATGTCAGAATGGAGTTGCTGCCCACCTCCTCTTTAAACAGAGATTTTTTTTCATGTGAAATGGCTTAGATGCAAAGTGGAGCTATCATTGGCAAAGCGTTATTGAACTGATTATGAAATTTTGAAATTCTCATGATCAAGTTACTGCTTCTTATTTAAAGGGGGGTTGGCCGACTCTCCAAAAACTCAGTGACGTGTTCTCAAGACGAGATAAACCAGGGACGTGGGTATAAATCCTAAGCCATTACGATTCATTTCTGCACCTTTTGTACATAGCTGGATGATTTTCCCCCTTTTTTTACGTTTGATCAGTATTTAAAATGAAAACCTCAGAATAGGACCAGACTAGAAAAGCTTTTAGATTCATCTGGCTCCCTTTCTCTTTTTCTACGTCATTAAATTGTTTGTCCTTCATCATTAATATTTGTACAAACTTGTGTGTGTGTGTGTGTGTGGGTGTGTGTGTGTGTGTGTAGTGCAATCGAAAAATAAACGAAACGAAACGAAATCGAAATCTCAAAAGAATTATGTCAAAGGGTTCATCTTAATCAGGTTCAGAACACTTTTGGATTTATCTGGTGTGAAGAGTTTATACAAGTAATTTTGTATTACACGCAGGCAGTAAAACAGACCATCAAGGCGAATGAGCTTCTCGGTCCGATGTTATTATGACGGTTTCGATTTTATTTACTAATGTATCACCTGGACAAAACACGTCTCCATACTTTGTAAGGAAATGTTTAATGACCAACCCTGCATTTTCCAGTATTTTAATTTCGTAAGACTCCATTTTTCACAAACAATTGTCAAAATTGAAAAGAGCTACAACTCTGACCAACTTCATGTCGACACAATACAAATTTCCCACAATGCACTTTCGGCTTTTCGCCTTGGATGTACCTTTGTCAAACATTACTTTACATCAGCAAAAACCAGTATAGGCCTAACTTACCTATATGTATCAATCAGCAACGTTGCGAAGTTTTATTGAATTGCCATTTTGTTGTATTTCTATTTTCGTGTCTGGGATGACTTACAAATTGCAAACTGAAAAGGGGGCATGTTATCCCTCATTCTAACAACATCATTTCATTTGCATGTAGTTTCATTGACGTAGCCCTCAATTACTAAGCACGTGCAAAAATGTTAATACAAGTGTCATGGAAGTACCTCCGAGGCAGTAGTTCCATGACAGAAGTGTACCCACGCAGTTCACTTCACATCACACCTTATCACACTATTTCGTGAAAAAGTAGACGGTCCATCAGTCTAAGAAGAAACAAAGGGATGTAATAAAATAATGTTACATCATAAAACAAAATGGGTCAATTACGTGCAAAAATAGAATTTATGTAGTCCGTTAAGGAGAAGAAACCCTCAGGCAAAATGATTTTGGATCTTCTAATAAATGAACTGAGTAAAACATATTTTGTCACGTTGTAAGGTGTGCATCGCCCGAAATACCATTCGGCTCTTGACGACAAATAGGCCTTTACGAACACTGCAATCGGCTTTTTCTGGCGTGTGTCAAAAGAATATTTATACAACCTGTACTAGCAACCACCAATAGGAAAGATCATCGTGTCATCAAGCAGACTTATTATATTTGACAATTTTGTTCCTTTCCCAGTAACATGACCTCTTTCATGGATTATGTTGGCGATTATTTTTATTCTCACGCTGCGCCTCATATGTTCCCATTGTCTTTACCAGTCTACAACTGAAATTATGGAAAAGATAGCGGTCTTTTTCGCAGATTTAAGGTAAGATCGGAAGCAGATTGATTGTATTACATCCTGGATACAGATCTATACAGGATGTAATCATTTTTTTCATAATACTTAAAAACGGAAAACTAAACATCTAATGGTGTACCAATATAACAAAGTGTTGCTGGTTATTCGATATTCGTATATGCACTAATGAGAAGTCATCTGGGTGAATTACGTAATTATGCAGCCCTGGCCAGCAAGTGTAATATGACTAACCAATATCCAGGCCAGTAGGCAGGCAAGGTACTGAAGGAGGGGTGAGATAGTTTCCAAGAGGGGAAAAATACCTTTAGGGGACAAAATGTGTAAAAAATATATTAAGGCAATTATAGTTTAAAACTTTCTGGAGGAGGGGGCCCTCTTCCTGTCCCCCTTGACTTCGAGCTTGCTAATGTCTGCTATGTTTGGAGAGGTGTAGGGGAAGGGGGATTTAATTCCGTCTGGTGCTCACAATCTTATCACGTGGTGTTGAAAGTGAGATTAAGGCGAATAAAGCTTTCGGGTACTTTAGTGATCATCTGCTCTCCTAGAAAGTAAAACTGTGTGTTAGTCTGGTTTTTGATGTCCATACCACCTAATCGTAGGTATGAACACAACCGGCACCACTCGAGTGCGAAGGTTTCATGGAGCGACAGTATAGGGTCTATAGGTGACAAAGTCTTCTCCATGATAGGCAAATTAAAAGAGTACCAAACATACTGAAAAATAATCCGGGGATTTTGCTGTTCTTTTACAGGGTTTATCCCAGTACAAGACAATAACCTACGATTTTTGTATTTTTATGATTTTGGGGGGATGGTTTGTGTATACCTTGGACAAAGGCACTAAATTTTACACTAATTGAAATTGAAAACAGACAGACCTCTCGAGACCGAAATGATGTTAGTCTTATTACAGGCCAGACCACCCAACCGTCTGTCTGAGATCACCAAGGCCACACACACACACACACCCACACACACACACAAAAAAAAAACTGACTTCGCATTCGGGGGGTTTCGATCTGGTCCAGGTTTATGGATGTCTATTTACAACTTTAGTGGAAAGATTCATCCTACTAAGGTATATCAACAAAATGGGCCCTCTACACTCTACAAAGTGTAATGACGTCACAGCATGAACATGTGATTGCGAAGTATACATCAGATATGAAGGTCTGGGGAAGGGGTGGGGTTCAGACCACAAAAACTCCATGACGTGGGTGGGCCAATAAGGATTGCAGGGGACAGTCGAAATAGTTTCCTAAAAACAGGTTATTTGAGGGAGTTTTTGTGCATGTGAATCGTGGAGCCAGGAACCCCAAACCCCTTCCCACTTTGGATTTCAAGCCTGCCGAGAACACAAAACAAAACCGTCGCTTAAGATGTCAAGTCTGTTTGAAGCTGTTGAGGGATATAGTCCATGCGTTCCAATTCTGCCGTAAATTCGATCACCTTTCCCAAAATGCCAACATCATGATTGTATCATAGGCCATCACAAGGATAGTCAGGGTCAACCAGCGGCGAGGGTAGGTACGTGTTTACTTTTCGTCTTTTAACTTACCCCTCCACGAGGATAAGTAAAAGACTAGAAAAGCACGCCCCTCGTAAGTGCCATCAGAGAGCTTCTTTTTTATCCCACCTTCAACGCCCGTCTGCACGACCATACATTTGTATAGGACCATCGCCATGCAAATGTTTCAACACTTGTTGGGATGGTGAAAAATGCTGCTAAAAGTTTGAACACCTTCACACACGGTGGATGATGTTCACATTTGTTGAGAAAGTAGTCCACGCCATCATAGCTCTATCCCATCAGCATCGTCATACAAATGTATGATGATGTTTTGACTACATTTACGATCGTGTGCACGGGACTTAAGAGAAAGAATATTTTGCCAGTCTTTAGTCCTTTCAATGACTAGTGAAAAGTACTAGTTTTACCTCTGACTATATTGCGTTCTAGAGATTAGTTAATATCAATTTGTTATTGGATACAGTGTAGGCAGGGACAGCGTCAGAGGAAGGCACTGGCTACAGGCTCCGGTCGGGTAAGTCTATACACCCTCCCGTCAGGTGTAGAGTGGGAATTCTTCAGGAGCTAAAACAGACATTTTTCATTTTTATTATCAATATAATAAAGAAACTAAGCTGGTAGTAGAAAGTTTTTGGGACCTTTCTCAAATCGTTAGGAAGCCACTGTGGGTACGGTGAAAGGCATTATTTGGGCGACAATTGCCCCCACAGTTTCGTTGTTTTTCTTTCATGATGGCTTGGTTTCAAATACAGTAATCGGAAAAGCAAAATCATTGATGAAGATCACACAGGTACCTGCAGACAGGTCGGGCAAGAAGTTGATCCATTTTAGTTAATTGCATAATTTATTACCTGGATTGCGAAGAGCCAGAGAGCCCAAAAGTATTCTAACGAGAAGAAAATGTAAAATGCATATATGAATCGTCGCCATACTGGGATAATGTTACAGTGACCATTCACATACCCTACTGTGGACTGTAGCAAAAGTTTTAGCCCCACCCCATCTGGAAAACAATCCCCCTTCATGACGAGGAATTCCGGTACCACCTCCGTGTACATGATCTGTGCCATATGTGTTGTGTGCCAAGACAGCAATGCATAACCAGAGTCACAGAGCGCAGGTCGGAAAAGGGCTAGGTATTATTACAGTGCACACAGGATAGACAGAATGAGATCACAATGTGTTAAATAAAAGATGGCTAAAACAACAGCAGCATTTTATCAGGAGGAAACTAAGCAATAGCTTCTCTTAGGATGACAAGGCAGTTCTTTCTTCATTAAAGGTATTGCAAATTGAAGGGATATTATCTAAACTTCTTGTGAAAACAAGTTCGTACATGGTATGTATGTCACCTTTATGATTTTATGATAAGCAGTCTATACACTTAATTGTACAATGGTTACCCAATCATTAGGGAGACCTTTCATCTGCACCTTTGAGAGTATGTTGCTACACAGTTTGAAAGTACAGGATAGTGATCTGTTCACCTTTGACCTGTGTTCTAAACAAGGCTTGAAAAAATACCGATTGCAATCCAACACAAGTGCATTGGAAGTAACAACACATGGCTATCTGCATTCATTTGAATAAGGAACTGAATTTTACTCCACATTCCCTAACATCAGGGAATAATTTATCCAGTATCGCATCGCAATTTGCTACTCAAGCTGGCCAAATTGCTACACAAATGCAAAAGGGTGTAGCACTTTTTTGTGTGGATAACCATAGGGTTTTCTGTAATTTTACTCTACAGAAGCAAAAAATTCTCAAAACTGATATGCAAAATTTGAATACTAAATTATTCCTTGCTAACATACCACCTCCTTTTCCCATGAGACATCACTTACCAATACTGCCTGCCCAAAAGAATTGGCTGTGTGCTTCCATGATTTAGGGTGTATAAAATGATGAAGTGTAATGTATAAAAGATATGGACCTTAGAGCAAGGGCGGATCCAGAAATTTCTGTAAGTGGGGGCCAGTGGCGGCGCCAGGGGGGGGGGGGTTCGGGGGCTTTAGCCTCCCAAAAAAGTGGTCAGCCCCCCATTAGCCCCCCCAACTGAAATGACCAAATTGAAAATTTAAAACACTCATTAAAACAATTTTATTAAGTGGAATTTTTAATGGCCCTAAAAATTTGTCAGCCATCAGCGCTAGCCCTACCTTTAACCCCCTCCCCTCCGCTTGGCCCCCATGTCGAGAAATCCAAGCACTACTCCCTGAGTCTGCATGTGGTTTTTCTTTTGGGCAATGAAATATACCACCAAATTTCGGCGCGCTTCGCGCGCATTCCTTACGGTCCGCTCTATATCACTAATGAAGATTAAAAGTATCAGTGAACTTTTCTGGCACAATTTGTGCCTTTCGGATTGCCGCTAACGCGGAAATTATATTACTATAAGCCAGTAGCGTGTTTAAAGGGGGGGGGGGCCGGCACAGGCCCCCCACCTCCGAAGTCAGTCGGGGGAAATCACCCAGTCGGGGGATTTACGGGTTCGATCGAGGAAGAGAAAAAGTTTGAAGAGACACACCAGACACACTGAGCATTCAAACCTTCACCACACACCAGCCCCCGTGTCGTCGGGGAGAGGGACCCTCGATTTCTTTTGTTTTGGAAAAAAGGCAAAAAAAAAAAAAAAAAAAAAAGGGTCCCCAAAAATTCGGATAGCACAAGTATGCTCTCGCAATATAAGACAATTTGAACAAAGAAAATTAGTTTAAAATGCCCCAAGAGTCGAGAAAAAATGAGCAGCAATCCCTTCAGTTTTACCTTTTAATGATCCGGGAGGCTCTTTGCAAGGCAGTGAGAGTGCTTCCCAGTCAATGGACAGAGTTTTACGATTATGAAGAACCCAACTAAAGAGGAGGATGTTACTCGAATTTATACAAAAGTTATTTACAAAATCATATGAAAAATGCCAGTGTAGTGCAAAAATGAAAAGTACAACTAATTTGACAAAGGAGATCAATTTTGTCAAAATAAAGCCTTCAAAAAGTTATAAAATTTGTATTAACATCCCTAAAGTGAGCTCTGACTTACCACTTTTGAAGATAATAATTCAAGGACTATCAGTAAATTCTTTGAACGTGCTCTGTAGAATCAATCTCTCATGGAGACAGGTTGGCATATTTTTGGATCTAACTTAAGTAATTTACCTTAAAGACCCTCCCTTTCGCCTCAAGTCAGCCAGCTAGGCCTATCTGCAGCTCTTGTCAGTCAGGCCCGTATCCCAGAATTCTGATAGGAGGCACCGGCACCGTTTACGGGGAACTACAGAAGATTATACGTTTGTAGTCAGTGGTGACGCCATATGATAATAGTTTGCGGAAACCACAGGGGGTCATACCTTGAGCCTACCAAAGACAGCTTAAAGTGAGCACATGCGCGCGAAGCGCGCAAAACTTTCGCTCCTCTGGTGGGAATTTTGCCTCCTTTTGCAATGCAGAGACGTGGAAAGTCGCCACCAGTGAAGGGAATACGGCTATGATCATGATTACGATGATAGTTCTTCAGCTCCGCAAGAGCAAGTGATGACTTGAGTACTTTGCGAACATAGAGGGGACCAAAGCAGGTACTGTCATAACTGTCATATGGCAGGCTTGGTGTGGTCCAGCATAATTTTGGACAGGATCCCTAGTGAAATTCCCCGAATGTCCGAGAAATTAACAAAAAGGAACACTAGCATGGAGCTTCAGCAGGAATTTGAAAGGCAGAACACACCAAGCTCTTCACAGTTCACAACTGAGATGGTCGTTATTGTATTTCACTTTGAACGAAATTTTGCATGAAGAGAAAGAGTAAATTTTTGAGTGAATTTATGGTACTAGTCAATTCAGTTTCAAGCCATATACCCATCTCGATACGAATGTTATTCAAGGTATTAGAATGCCACATGAAATCCCCTTGATGTCCGGCACCTAACTACGACCCTTCACCTAGCGTTGGCTAGAATAATTCCCTGAAATTGTGGGGCTTATGATGTTCATTGGTGATACAACTTCGATTGTGATAAATGAACGCGAAGCCCCAAAATCTTGCAGGAAAATGATTTACGACGGTAATACCTGCATGCAGACTCAACAAGGGGTTGTAAAAGGATATACCAAACGGGTTCTGCAACCCAAAACCCCGGCCAGAAGCAACGGAATGCCCAAAGGAATGATCGATGCGGAACTCAAAATTTGGGAAGTGCGAAGCGCGCCGAAAAATGTGGGTTTTGTTGAAGAAAAATTGAAATAATTGGTTCTTACTGAGAAATTTTAGAACATTTGGGTTTCTATAGAAGAATCCACTCCCTTTCTTATCATCCCAAGACAGTTCCAATTTCCCCAACTTAGGTACTCCTAGCCACTCCAAAAACTGTCATGAACCCTTCCTCTTGAGCAGACACAAACCTAGTTTTATTGCTTAAGACTATGTCCTGATGGGCATATAAGGCCAAATGTAATCAGAACACTCTCTGTGCATGCAGGGTAATGTGCTCTGTGCATGCAGGGTAATGTGAGCTGCTCTGCATCTTTTGCCTTTGATGTCAATCAAAAAGCGCATTCACCAACTGAGAATTTTGCTTTCTCAGAACCAGAAATGTTAGGGTGATGGGTGTCTGTGTGTAAGAGCAAAATCAAGACCCTGGGCGACTGGTCACGGGGAATTTCCCTTTCCACGACCCCTGGACTCAGCTTCGAGGCTCTGTGAGTTTCTTACATGTATGATAGCATGTTAACCATGACTGTGAGTGTTATTTAAGAATCTTCAAAATTGTAAAAAACTTGGGCCTCACTATACCCTATATGCCTGAAATGTACCACAAAATGTGTGAGTCAGATCTGATTTTGTAGTATTTTTTAATTTTTTTTGCATTACATTTTTTTAATTTTTCTTTTCGGTCGGTCTAAGGGGGGGGGGGCGGTCGCCCCTTCTGCCCCCCGCCCCCCCTCTGGATCCGCCCTTGCCTTAGAGCTTACCATTATTATCAATTTATGGGATAATTCTTTATAAACTATTTGCTTCCAGTAAGCCTTAACATCACAACAACCTACAACAGGACTGGTTTGCAATTATATAGGTGATTACTCCAAAACATTTTTGAATGCTTGACAAATTGCTGGGTGAATACACAATTTCTCATTTATGTTAATTTCCAGAGACTTCAAAGAAAGAAGAGGTAGTTTCACTCTTTTATTCACAAGTTTTATCCTTTGCAGTTTTTAAATATGTATCCATGAATGCAAGTATTGATAAACTTTGCAATCTTTCATGAAATTCATTACTTTGCAAGCAATTGATCTGAATGCAATAGCTACCAACAAGTTATTGTTGTCTTCTATAAAGGTACATTCTGGCCTCACAATCAATCCCAATAAATGATACATTTATGTACTTGAACAAACTTTCATATCTGAAGTTTTTCACCATTGCAGTGTTCTGATACATTCATTCAATACTGACAGTGATCACACCATTACTTTACATTCATATTCACACATACCTCTCACACAAATGAAAACCTAGCTCACCAGGATTCCCATCCAAAACCTCATACCACTAGCTCTTTAGTTTAACACTTGAAATTATACTGCTTCATTGACAGCAGATGACTTACTGATACATTGCATATTTGGTGTTCATGTGACATAATTTCCAACAGTTTTCAAGGACCAAATATCACCATTTTTGGGGCAAAGGTCTCAAAGGCTGTTGGAACAAGTACAAAACAACACCTATGCATGACCTACAATCATATCACACTTTTCAAGGATATTTTAGCAAAAAAAGGCAAAATGAAGCAAGAAAATGCCAAAGCCTTGAAAAAAAAAATGAGACAGATGTTTAGACTAGCACTGCAACTTCTAAGAACACTTTAAAATTCTCTCATCTATAAGATGAACCTATTTTGCAATTCCAGAAACAATTTCTGGCCCTTTCTGGCCCTCATCTTTGTTTTTAACTGTAGTTTGCTGCCCCACCCCCTCTCCCTCTCACGAGTTCATTTCTTCCCCCCCCCCCCAATCATGTATCCACATTGTGAGTATGCTTATCCAAATGTGAGAGCATAAAGAACAGAGTATAAACCCAATCCAAGCAACAGAGAATTCAAACATTGAAATGAAAATTAAAAATATCTTTAAAATTATCCCAAGATATGTCAACTGCAAATGGATGGCTAGGAAGATATTAATCACAAGCATGAATAATAATGAAGCAATAAGAGTTTAAAGCAGTCACATACATTTTCGATAAATTTGGTTATAAGGAGTCCTATTTCTGACAATATACATGCTTCATATCTAAAAATGTCAATTTTTTCCCTATTCAACTACCTTACAATTCATTTTCTTTAGACAATTACAAACGTGAAAAATATTTTCCAAAAATTAAAATGGAAATGCATTTTAAATGAGTCCACATTGGAATTCTATTTACACATAGGCCTTTGCATGACTTTTTAGTTTATATTATGTTATAAGTATATTTTAAAAAGTGATCACAGAATCAGAAGCATTGTAAAACCAATTCTATTATCAAAGGTATAAGATAGTTTTGTATTTGATCTGATTAATGTAATCAAGATGTAAATAAATGTCAAAGGAAAACTTGAATAACAAACACAGACACAAGCAAGCAGACTTGAGACAAATATTACCCGCACTCAATTTTGCACAGAACAATCCTTTGCTCTCAACAGATCGACCAAATTTATGAAATACATCATACAAACCACATGTATGAAATTCATCTTTATAATATTTTTTATAGACCTTTGATGACAGATGGACAAATAAATGCGCCCTTTCCATACAGACCTTCCACCTCAACTCCCCTTACCCCTCAGTTTCACACAAAACAATTGTTTGTTCCCAGCAGATCAACCAAAACTTATGAAATACACCATAGAAACCACATGTATCAAATTCATCTTTATAATAGTTATATATACCTTTAGTGACATAAAAACATAGTTTGTTAATATTGGCAGGTGGAAATATATTTAAAGGTATCAGACCTTAATTGCAATTTTTATGTGATCTTGGCTGATTATTATTTATTCTTGCAACGTGTCAGCTGCCAATGTTGACTGGACTGATTAACATTGTATAATGTTTCACTGATACCAACAGGCTTCTGCTGTGAAAAACTATGTACAATAAAAACCACACACGAGAGACTCAAGATGCCTTCAAAGTTTGATGAAGCCAACACCTGTATCAACCCCTTTCTTTGTACTTTCAAGCACACATAATAACATTAAGAGTTAGCATGAAGCCTAGCAACAACAGCACTTTGCTTGTTTTTAACAATAGCCAAGTTGTAATAATATGGCATTAGATTATTTTCTTTTAACATCCTTTACCTTGAAGCAACTTTTTAAGCAAAACAATAAAAAAGGATGAAGTATAGAGATGGAAAGGAAGAAAGAAGGAAGAAATTAAGATAAAATAGTTCCTCTACAAGTTACTCTAAAGAGAGAAGAGAAGGGAAGAAAGAATCAAGAATTTTTAATTTAGTACAGTTCATCTGATAAAAAGACTTCCTCAGCAATTTCAAGGATTACAGGCAAGGACTCAGGCACCTATGAATATCTCAAGCCACTGTGAGAAAATTTGTACAAATATATACTCCTTCTTTCAAAACTCCTAACGACCAGAACAGAAAGCAAAACAAACTATGCACAGACACCTCTCACGTTATCCAGATTTTACAAATATATACTATGTCAATGTATTCTAAGTAGGTTTGCCTTGAGAAATGCATAGTGTGCCAAAAAGTTCAAACCACAATTCTTATACTTGCTATATTACATTTCACAGCACTTGAAGCTGAAGTTTGCCAAACCACCTTTCAAAACTCCAAAGAAATATTTAATGAATATGGAAGACTGCTTAATAAAGATACTGACTTTCTTTTACATCAATAGTGTTCTCTGTGTCTCTTTTCAGTTATTCGTTTTGGCTTATAGCTGCTATTAGTACTAATCTACTGTGTACCTCAAAATTCTGGGTATTCAATAGTAACTGTCTTTGTCTTCAAGTATTCATTCAGGGCTTCTTGGCCTACAAACAGAAAAGAGAAAAAATAAAAGGAACAGAAAAGAGAAAAAATAAAAGGGGCCATAGTAATGAAGTAATTTCTCAAGTCCATCCATAAATGAACATTTTATTTTCAAGGGATTCAAATTCAAATCTTAATTCACACTGCAGACTGCATGTCTTAAAAAGTGTAAACAAACATAAAGTTGGCTTCAAAAAGCTCTTCAAAAGTTTCCCTATTCCTTACCCCTATCAACTGTTTTATACTTCAGACCAGGATTAGCAAAGAAACGAATAAATTAATCCAGACAATGCAAAGTTTTCATGCAAAAGGCTTATTACATTCAAAAGTTTTGTTTTAATAGATGGCAGCATTTATAAATTGCGACTTCAGTTCCAAATTCTTTGCAGTATCACATTTTAAAGTTCTAGGCATAACCATTATTCAAAAAACATATAAACTGATTGAATGAACGGACGGACGAACGAATGAACGAACGAACGAACGCACGAATGAATCAATAAATAAATAAATAAATAAAAATAAAAAAATATATACATTAAAAAAAAACAAATTGGAGACAATTTGGAGACAAAAACTTCTTATTAAAATGCAGATTTCAAGCCATACACATGAAGGCTCAGTTCAGTAATCTTTAACGAACATATCAGGTATATCTTTCGTAGCCCAACCCAAACTACTAGACTTACCCAAGTCTTTTCCAAAGCCAGACTGTTTGAATCCACCAAACGGTGCTGCTACATCCGTCTTGTTATATGTATTAACAAAGACAGTGCCAGCTTCTAGCTTGTCAGATACATACATGGCTTTACTGATGTCATTGGTAAAGACTCCAGAAGCAAGACCAAATTCTGTACCATTGGCACTCTTCAACATGCCATTGATATCACTGTAAAATCACAAAATTGAACGAACTTACTCAACATTTTTTAAAATCACATCTCCTTGATTTCAATTTCTTCCTTTGATGATTGTTTTAATGTGAAAATTACATATGTGAAAAATTACATACGTTCACAGTCTGTAAGGCACAGATAACTAATGACACAAGTATTAGAGGTTTTCCAGAACGCAGTCTTTGGGGAGAGTATTCACACATCTTGATAACCTCTATTTCTTGTTCAACTTTCACACTTCACCAGAAAGCTTCACACATATTCCAGTTTGAAGTTATATCTCACGAGGGTGCATTACTACATCTGAAATGTACATAGATGTTTTCACTAAGACCCCCAGCCCACTGAACCAGTGCTCTAACTGGATTTCCATGACATGAAGTTGACTAGAGTGTGAAACTTCACCATGATGGATCATCAGTCCATCACTGGGTAATGTAGTAACCACTTTCAGCTTGATGGACTGGAGCAGGACCCAAAGAATACTCACAAAGTTTTGACTGAGGGTCACAAGCACTACTAATAGACTTATTCTGTCTCCTCATAACTGAAATAACCACTGAAAAACACTGTCAACTGATTGATATCTGGTTTGATCATTTCTCCTTGACAGCTATTTGTGGACTTGCCTTCAAGCATAATTAATCATGTATAACCATCTTAGAAATTACTGACTCTTATTATAAATTTATGATGCTAGGATATAACATACCTTGAACTAAATTTACTGATGACCATGATTGGTCCAAAGGATTCTTCTTGAGCCACAAACATGTGATCCTGCACATTAGTAAGGACAGTTGGATGCATGAAGAGACCTAAATTAAAAAATGAAATGTAATATAAGCAAAAAGGTTAGCCCATGTTTCCTTCATCATTGCCCTTACACTGTGAAATTTCAGAAAACCTTTTTTAAGTTTTTTGTTCTTAAATACAAGAGGCTACTTCAGAAATACAACCTAGCCAAGTGCATTGATGAGTGACCTTGCATTTTAAGTCACTTTGACAAGTGATCTTCCACACAACCCTATGGGAAACAAACGTCTTCCTCATACCACCATTATATAAGCAACTCAAAACCTGCCTACAGTCTGCATTTGCAACAGACACATCAAATATCATGGGATAGGGTAACCACTCAGTTGCAACAGCAGTTAAGTTTTGCCAAATAATTTATTTTAATCTGGGGTTCATAAAGTTTCAAGTAGTGTTCAGTGAGGTTGATATTTCTAAATTTATCCCTTCCTTCTATTCCTGTCATACATTCAGTTTATTTTTAGTCTCAGTGAAACACACTTTAACAAATTTAACTTATCCTAGTTTAATTTGTCACACGAACTGCAGGGTTTGACTTAGAACTGCATTTTCTAGCGGCCATATGGGACAGTGAGCTTATAAAGTTACTGGCTAAGCAAGAAATGTACTGCCCAGACTTTCTCAATGTATACAGCCTATCCCATGTATCACCCTGGACCACCAGTCCTGCTTACTAACATTCTTGCTGGCACAATGTGAAACTTCCTGGCCCCAGAACTACTTGCTTAATCCAACCCCTACTATCTGTTAACAACACAGTCCAATCCATGTACTGAACAATTCACTTACCGGGTCCATCAACTTGCTTTCCACCATACACTAGTGTGGCCCCCTCTTTCACTCCAAGTTCACAGTACTCCAAAAGTTTTTCTAAATGGGCCCTATGGTTCTGTGGACCATGAGCAGTACTCCTGTCCAATGGATCCCCAATCTTCATTTTCTTGATTTCCTCAATCTGTGCAAAACATTGAAAATATTAAATTTCTTGTGGTTTTGTCATTTTAAACAAAGGCATGGATAAAATATCTATTGAACAGTAATGTCTTCTTCAATTTATGAAGAGCACAGAGAGAACTATTTAAATCTTCATAGTTTCATCATTCTATATAAGCCAAGATACAATACAACCGTTGCCACCAGGATTCATTCGTACTAACTTACCAATGTAACTGAATACACAACTGGACAAAACAAACAGGACCACATTGTTGTAAGCAAATCAATGATCACAAATTCCCAAAAGTTTTAATATACAAAACAATTTGCAAAATAAAATTATGATGCAAATGAGTCAAACATTCAAACAACTAGGCAGTTTTGCTGTCCAGAAATTGTCTATTTGTTTCTTTAAGCTTCTTGATCACAGTATGTTGAAACCATTCTAGAAAACCTTAAAGCACAAAGTAAAAGATTAACATAATCCCCACAATTTTAGTTTACAACAATGTCTGCATCAAACAATTGTGACACAAGTAGGTAAGACATTCACACAACTAGCCGATTCAAAAGACTTGCTGCAAAACTTTCTCCTTTCGTACAAACTGCATGTAGGGAATACATTGACAAAGTTTAGAACAAAAATTACTCGACTGAAAGGAAACATACCATCTGAAGGTCATGTAGTAGCATGTACAGGCTTTTAAAGGTGAGTAGACAAGAACCTAACTGCAATTTACCATTCATTTTTGCATGAAGTTAAACATCATATATGAGCTCTTTGTCTCATAAAAAGTTGACTCCTGCTTTCTTTTTATGACAGCACAAACTTTACAGCTCTCACATGTCACCTAATCAGCCAAGGTAAACACATACAAACACTGTCTATATAAGCAATATGCAGTTTGGGTTTTTGTTCCTTTAAATTTCTTTATCACAGTCAGTTGTGACCATTTCAACAATCTTTGAGAAATACGGAAATAGGTTTTCTGAAATATGTCAGCAACAGAAGAAATCACAAACAGTCCTAAATAAGTTATTATTTCTGAATAGCATTATAATGATATTCACAATACTTACAACTTTTTCAACAAATTTGTCATGGATGGTGTCCTCCACAAACAGACGACCTGCAGCGATGCAATTTTCACCTTTGTTGAAGAAGACAGCTCCCAATGACTGATAACAAGATAAACACCAAATAATGGATGAGAAATCTTTTTCTAGATGCAATTTCTATCATTTTGCAATTAATAACTTGGAGCAATTGGAACACCCATGAGAACAGTCTGAATCCTGGGCTCCATTTCACAAAGAGCTAAAATCGATCTTAAGTTTGATTTCAGCAGCATGATTGCACGAGAGATCAAACTTGAGATCAATCTTAAATCTTTATCAAACAGGGCCCGGTGACTGCAAACATAAAAATCTCACAGGAAAAATTGTTATATAAAGAGGGTGGAAACTGGTTTGGGATGATATTCCAAACAATTGAAGGAGCATTTACATGACTACCAAGTCATGTAACCAGACTATTATGTTGTTATGCAACCCATCTGTAATTTCAGGTAGAGATATCGACTGATTAGGAATAAAACGGCCAACAGAAGTTGCTACAATGAAGAACTGGGTTTGAGTGAGGAGATGTAATTTTAAAATATGCAATGATAGCGATAGGTACATATAAGCACATCAACCAATATGTCACATTATAGAGGGCTTTAATACTAGTGAGAGCTTCAATTTAAGGTAGGCTTGAAGGGCCATTAACAAGACGATATTTTCTTCTTTATGTTTGTCATATGAGAGAGATGCAAGAAGTCTGGTGTAAACTGTATAAAGTGCACGTGCGGAAAAATTTACAACCCTTACAATGTTGCATGTACAAAGATAACTTTTATTTTCATGCAGCATTACAAGCAGGACTGAATAACCCAACCAATCATGTAGGTGACAGAGAGATCACAAGCTTTGTGAAACTTCACTTCACACTGGACAGCACTGAAAGGAAGTCTTTAACTCAAACACAGAATGCACCTTCTAAATCAATTGACCCATGTAACCAAAAATTCATGAAATATATAATGCTCATTGCATATCTCGGATGCATCACATAAACAGGCCTTTTTACATGGAACTGTTAAAATGAATTTCATGAGAGTATCACTATATGAACAGAAAAGAAATTAACAGAAAATGGAATTTATCATAAGAAAAGAAAGAAAGGGGAATTAAAATGAGCTGCAGCATCACCTGGACAAAAAAGTGGGAAAACTTGACAAAAATTAGGGAAATGCAAAGTAAAAAGAAATGCAGCAGGATTGAAAATGGAGTTGACCTGTAAGGTTGTAAAGAATTTCCCTTACCTGCCTGACAGCCACACTTAAGTCACAATCAGCAAAGATGATTAGGGGTGATTTACCTCCCAATTCCAGAGACACTTTCTTAAGGTTACTCTCAGCACAACTGTGGAAGGAGACAGGAAGTAGCTGTCAATCAATTATTTTACCTCATAAACATATTACAACCACAATGCTTATGTGATGCTGTAAAGTGGGTTACATTTTTTACACAAATCAAGACTGGCAGTACTGAATTTGGTATTTTATACATGAATGCAAGTCAAGAAATGTTTCCCTGTCATTTTGTGTTTTGACTTTGCCACAAGAAGTAATGATAGCAACAGAAGGGATGAAAAATGTGTTTTGATATTGGACTTGCTACCAAAGGATGAATGGTTCAATTACTGGCCAGATAAGAAAGAATAAAAAGAAACGATTCCATTTTGCAGGGTAGGGGTATAAAATTACAGGAAACAGTGTCTGGGAACCCCCCCCCCTTTCCTCTTTCCTAGCAAACTAAGTCCTACCTTTTCATGATTTGCTTTCCAATGGGTGTGGAGCCAGTAAAACCAAGCTTCCTTACATCTGGATGGTCAGCCATACGTTGACCAGCAACAGAGCCTGCAATAGAGTTATAACAAGTCAGTTGGAAGTACCCATACCACTGTGTGCAAGGCACAAATAATGTAATTGACAGTATTCATAATACTGAGTACAACAATGGAGGGTTTACATAGTTGGCAGTTTCTTAACAATTGTGTGCAAAAACTAAGGAACAACCAAACTGGCAGTATCCACAGTACTATGTTCAAAGGTTCTCTCTCAATAATATAACTGGTTTTCTTAAAGATGGCTCTATTTTTTTTTTCAATGACTACTGGACTTTTTAAGCTACACAAACACATTCAATGCATGTGCAGGCACCTCACACATCTGCAGTAACTGGTATACCATGGGGTTAGGGGATGCGAGAGGTGTCATAATCATTCTTTGATGAGAGGGCCAAAGAAAAATAAAAGAAACAAAAAGAAGGGTATAAAAATTAAGATGGACAACCATCTGTTATTTTCTTCACACATACAATCTTTGAGTATCTCCCTTCTTCAATACATGCTTCACAACATACCCTTCAAAGGAAAGGATGCAAAAAGATGGGGGGGGGGGGAAGGATGAATGCTAACTGTGAAGGAATAAGTTTTCTTACAATACTGTTCCTTTTCTTATATTATGTGATATGTTCAGGAGTGAAGAGAGCTGAAACAGAAATCTTCAGTAGCAATTCTTTCTTCTAATCCTGTTTTCATTGATATACCTCTCCTTCCAAACATGAAACCATTATCTATTTGTTTCCATGTCCCCACAAGTGAGAGGATTACACATACTTCTTTTCATAATTTGACACATAATCATTAAAATTTTCATCCTTCATTAATATATAAAAAAAATTGGCAAACTGAAAAATCAACTAAATAAAAGATTACTGTCCTCTACTTTCAATAGTTGTTTTAACAACTGTTTTATATTATACTGTTTTATGATGAGTGATGTCCTACCTGATCCAGGGAGAATATTAATGACACCTGGAGGAAAGCCAGCTCTGACGACAAGTTCAGCAAACTTGAGGGCTGTTAATGGAGTGACCTGGGCTGGTTTCAGAACAACAGTGTTACCAGCTGCAAGACATGCTGCCATCTTCCAGGCTAACATCATGAGGGGGTAGTTCCAGGGGGTGACGATGGCACACACACTACAAAAGTAAAAGGAAGATGACACTGTAACCGTTTATCAAATTTTGGTTATTATTCCATCTTGAAACATTAGTTATTGCAATAAACAGGAAATTTTTTCCATTAAAACTTGTATCATACTGGGTAATTCATTGAATCTAAAGCCTTTTCATAACAATTGCAATAGCAGACTTTAATGATTGCAATGCATGATGGGAACTAGGAGTACAAACAAAAGCAGCATGCTAAATGGAGTGCCTGCTAACTTAGCACCAGCACTACTAATATATTGCTTTACTTCTGTACTCCTTTCATACGAGTGATGTAATCATTAAAAGTCTGCTATTATTCGCCTTTCTTTGCACACATGGATGCGATATACTACTACAATTTTCCCAGAAAGACGACTTAAAATGTTAAAGGTGATCAGTAATAGGTTCCAGACAGAGCACCATATGGTGTCACTTGTGTGCAGCCTTCAAATAATGAGGGTAAAACTGTAAACCTAAAAGTCTGTCCTGTATTACTTTGGTGTACACACAGATAACTTGCAATTCATCAAGTCCAAGAAACTCCCACACAAGTTACATACGCCATCTCTTGCTTGGCTTAAATACTTACACATTCAAAAGCATTTAATTACAAACAGTGTGCAAATGTTATACAATGAGTTTTCTAGCCACCGAGAGGTAAAGTAGGCTATCCCACATAAACAACATTCGACAACATGGGGTTAAAATTTCGAACATTACTCAAAAGTTTGCATAGTTCCTCTGTCCTGGGTATGACGTTAAACTGCATCCAGGTGGGGTGAGGAGGTAGTGCATGGCGAGTAGTTTGTCCCCAACTCTTGCCTATAAAATGCGCACATGATACCATTATTACTCATCCCATGACTGGCGGGTTATCGGCGCCACAAAACCGAGCAAGCCCCCCCTATGGTTGAGCCCCCTGTGGGCTGGGGGTTGTAGAATATGCCCATGGTATTCCCCGCCTGTCGTAAGAGGCGACTAAAGGGGAGGACGTGAAACGAATTTATCTAGTTGACACAAACATTGGTGTTGGTGTGTCGTTAAATATTATCTAACTAACTAACTAACTAACTGCATAGTTCCTACAGAAGAAGGATACTTCCTAAAAGTATGGTGGCATGCACCCCACAAGCGCTGTTTTAAATTAACTCAGAAGTTACAGAATAAAAGCCCCTAATGAAATACATGTTTTCATAATCTCAATATCTTTTACTGTTCTGAGGACATATCTCTTCAATATTTGACTGTTTCTGCAGGGAGGTGTTAGGAAGGAGATCCAACGTTCTATAGACTCTTTGAATCAATGTTCGTTTCGGACAGTAATCTTGCCTTTCTTCTCTTTCATCATCCCAATAACCAGATCAACTACGATCTGTGATGCACTGTCAAAATGACAATGAGAAGACACACCCTTAACATTGAACTTGTTAACTTTTCGTTGCCAGCCATAATGCAAAAATGTGCAATTTTGACCTTTCGTCATTATTCATCACACTTCATATCATTTCATTTGAACTAAAAATTTCTTTTCAACTTACTTTTCACATGTTTCTTAATGATGGGAACATTTTCTAAAAACTGAGAAAAATGTGTAGGCTTGAACAATGTTTCCAGCAGATGACATATTAAAAGCAAGGGGGTACAACTGAAGTACATTATTCAATGTTTGTTGCCAGTCGTTTCACTGAAAATCCTGATACGGTTTGGTCATTTGGCGGAAACAAACCTCACTTCAAAGCATGTATAAACAACGACCTGTGTCTTGGGATTACTTGGAAAAGAAAGGAGGCGATCATCATTAAAATGTTTTAGTCAACAGAGTAAAAGAAACAATAGAAACCTGTCAATCAAATGGCAGTGCCTCAAAAGAATTAAATCACTTTCAAGTACGTATTGTTTGACAAATTTGGTAGTTGCATCTCCTTCCTAACACCTCGGTTTCTGAATTAACCCATTTTCTCGGCAAAACTTACCCAACTGGCTCTTTCCTTGTGTATGTAAGATTTCTATTTGGTCTTGCATGGTTGATCGGGATGGTGGATCCCTGAAAATAACAGACCAATGCTTTCATTACTTTATTGTCACAACACTGAAAGCCTTTAAAAATATGCACCATTCACAAAACTGATCATAAATAACGCACTAAAAACATTTTACAATTGTTCCAGTTATACAGTACTATTTAAATAGCAGCAGAAGCACAAATAGACTGCAGTTTTTCTAGCAAAGTTAATTCAGAAACCCCATTTATACAAAACTCACCTGAATTTTATCACACCAGCCAGCAAAGTAACGGAATGTATCTATGGACATACCAACATGGGTTTTGATGGCTAGTGTATAAACAGCACCGGAGTCAATACTTTCAATAGTAGCTAACTCCTCTTTGTGTTCTTCCATCAAATCTGCTAATCTGTGAAAAAGTAACACAGGAATCATAGTAACAGTACATCAAGTACTACTGTTGCACTGCTTATCGGTGTTCAATATCGGTGTTTTTCGTCCTATATGGTATCAGTAAAATTAACCCTAAATGCCAGTATTACCTAATTGGTATTTGTCATCCTATATGTCATGCAAATGGTACATAATTTGAATTTAAGTTGCAAAAGTATACTTCATCAAAATGAAATGGCACTTACTTATGGTGTCAGGTAGATTACAGTATGCAGAACTCTTATTTCCCACATATCAATATGCCAATACTGAGATGAAATATCAGTATGGATAACATTGTAAATTTGTAATATGGGAACAACACAATCAAGTCCTTGTTCCATGAACCCATGAGTATCAGTTTTTGTGCTATGATTCAGGACTGCAGGATTTCCCCACACAAGTCAGATTATCTCACAGAGAACATACTCGTCTGCACAGCCTTACTGCTCATTTTTAGCTGAATTTACCAGCCAGTTATACAAAAGAATTAACTACAAATGTAGAAAATCCTGCACAACCTTGAAATGTCCTAAACAAAAATACTGGAAAAGTGGGAGATCCCACTTATGATCTCATTTGGTTAACTAAAAATCTGTAACATATACCATTCCCATATTGTTCAAATCTTACAAACTAGTACAACTACAAGGGTGATTTCCACTACTATCGGCAAAAACAAACTCTCTCATTATTTTATTGCTGCAAAGAACGATCAACAAATAAGAGTCCTGCTTTGCCACAATAATTACAATGACTTTATGCGGTGATAAGTGACATTACAACATAATACACCAAGAGCTCATACTAAATCAAGGTAAAGGTCTTTCAAGTGAGAACACAAAATGTTGCATCCCTTCAGCCTAATCCTTTACAAAAATGGCCTGGTGCTTTTATTGGAAGATTAAAAAAGCCCCCCGCCCCATCTCATTTCCATTCTTATATAGTCACATTGACAACTACTATGTTTATCACAAACCCTTGTAAGAAAGACACTCTACAGAAGATTGCCACTGAATCTTCGGGTGTGTAACCGACTAAAAGGTATTAATAATCTACTGTATTGTATACTCACTTGAACATGAGCTTTCCTCTGTCCCTAGCATTCATTTTACCCCATTCTCCTTCTTCAAATGCAGCCTATGAAAAAAAAAAATAACCTTTCTTAAAAAAAAAAAAATTCATACATTCATTCTTGTTTTCACAGCTTAAACTTCCTACATGCCAACCTTTGCAAAATGTCTAAAAGAAACAATCACAAACAATAGATGGCAGTCCCATTCAGAAATTTTTTGTGCATCAAACTTTCAACCTGCATTGTTTCTTCACAAAGGCCTTGATAAATAAAATGATGATAAACTTGCACCAGTTCCCACTGACTTCTTGACAGTTTCAGAAGATGACACAATATCACCACATATCTAACCCCAAACTGAATGTGCATCTATGGATTATCTGGTAAGTATACTAATAAATTACAAAAAGTAGGTGTAAGCCACCCTGGAAAAGTATAAATATACTTAAGTGATCTCTTACTGCTTAAACAAACACTTTTCACTGTGCTATAATAATTGAAGAGAGAGAATGCGATAACAGAATCTTTGTGGACAGAAAATGCACACACACACACACGCAGGTAAAAACATCAGTCATTACACAAATGTGACAGTTCCAACACTTTGGAGGCAGGGCTGGCACTTGGCCATTTTTTTCAGCCAAATATTGCAAATCTGGTTGTATTTTATCATTAAAAAAGGTAATTTTGGTATTAAAAGAAGCTATTTGGCCATTAAAATTCTTCCCTGTAATGATGATGGTAGAGCAGATCTTGAATGTGGCCAAATTTGGGAGAAAAGTTTGACTGGGAAGTGAGAATTTTATCTGGCAGCCCTGTTTGGAGGCAGCTTGACTTACCTTAGCAGCAGCAACAGCAAGATCTGTGTCTTCCACAGATGCTTTTGAAACTTTACAAATGACTGACTCATCTGTAGGGTTGATTGTGTCAAAGGTCACATTGTCTTTGGCATCTACAAACACATTGTTGATGAAAAGTTGGTGTGGAAATCTTATCGTCCTCTTGTTAGCTTCCATTTCAATCTGTTTTCAATGACAAAATGTGTTGACAAAGATTCAAGCAATGGCTTCAAAATACAATTGAACAGCAGTTGCCCTAAAATGTAGGATTGCTGAATTACTGCACCTGTGTAGGATTGTCCCACAAAGAAACTGATTGTCTGTTGAAATTTGCTGTAGTTTTAAAGCTCTCTAAACCAGCCAGTAATACAACAGAAAACCTTCAAAATAAAACATAAAAAATTCCACAGAACTTCACAAGAGGCTTGTGGCTACCAACACTTTGAATCACTCTTTCACTTAACAAGTACATGAAAATACTGATGTGGTGAAATTTTCACCACAAGGTCCCCCAAACTGAACCAAATTTATTTCACAAAATCCCTTGATCTCCAATGACATGTATAAAGGATGAAAAGGATGAAGGAACGAAGCATTCATTTTAACAAAACATTTTTTGCCTCACAGTAAAACATATTCAATAGTTCTTATACATACGCTGTCACACGCAGAAAGTGCTCCCTCATTTGGAAGAAAATGGTGTATCACTGAAAGTTACACAAACAATTGCAGACAGCTGATTTGTCAACCAATCGTATACATGCGTAAGTCTACTACATGTGCATGCCAAATACGCCGTTTGTGCACACGTGCTTCATTGTTTTCCTTCAAAAAGATATCAGTGTGATGTCAATGCATAAGGTCTGTATCATTTTATATTTAACTTACAGCATCATATGTGAATTCTTCCTCATCCAATCCTCTACCTTTACGAGCAGTCAATTGCACAAATGCTTCGAGGGTGGTTGCCATGTAAACATCCTCATTTTTTAGTTCAATATTGCACTTTTCTTTAACCTCCTCTACCAACCTAAATGAAGTAAAGAGTAGTACCAAAGAAGTTTTCATACAGCTGATGATAAAACTACCAAGAAATGTTCTGAATATTTTATAAGAAAATATTTGTGTGCACCTTCAGCTAAATACTAGTTATGACTCAAAGCATTTTTCAAATATTGAAGCATAACAAACAGACACACAACAGTTTTTACAGTTTTTAGACTCCATTCAATTTGTGATTTAAAATATAAAGCACTCAAAGAGCTAATGACACTTTCTTATTTTTTCCACTGAGTTGACCATTTTAAAAAAAGATCTGAAGAAAAACCATCTCGTAATATTTGGTAGCATATCTGGATACGTAATAGATGTGACTGCCCAACATTTTATCTCACAGCAAACATAACAGAGACTTTTACATCCAAACTTCTCTGAATGGTAACACTCAAACAGATTTCATTCATGAACAAAGTTCCTTTGGAATGCTTACACCAAGTGCAAACTATGGTGTCACTCTCAACAGCAGAGCAATTTGGCTTCCTACTACAACTCACCAGCCTAAACAGTCTTTTTTATAAAGCTGTTATTCTTGACTGTTGACTTTATGTCCCTGAGTGAGTAGTTTTGTAACTTACCTGGCAACATCCATAGATCCAGCACCCATTTTAAAGAAGTCTGTCTCATTGGATATGTCAGTGCTGCTGAGAATACCAATCCAAACAGCCTGAAAGAAAAAAATATATATATCTTAGAAGTAGGATACTGAGTAAGAAACTCAATGGAAAATTTCATTTTTGATTATTTTGCCTACCAGTGATGGAACTGACACATAGATGGCAAAAATTCCCCAATTACAGAAAGCAAAATTTATTTATGAAAAAGAAAATTCTTAGATACTCTCAAAATTTCATTTTTCCAGTCATTACTAATTTTTCCAAGTTGCTTTGACCTCTTACCTTGATTGTGTCTGCCATTTTCAGTTCCTCCTCAGTGAGTTCAAGCTTTTCTTGAGCTTCCTCAGCCTGGCCATATTTGTGAGCAGGAATCATCTTACCATCTTCTAACTGCAATGTTTTCACATTGAGCTGAACACAAAAAATGCAGAAGCAATTACACCTCCACAATGCTTCCACTTTGAAACTTTTCCCTTAAAAGCTTATAGAATTCATTTTATGTTGTTTTTAAGCCAAAATATAATGTCCATCTCTTTGTCAACTTCCACAATTTCCAGTTTGTCAAAACTTTTTATAAATGTGGTGAACATTACAAAAAAAATAAAAATACATTTGGAAAAAATCAGTTGCCTTGTACTTGATGCAAAACTTTACTCTCACTTACATAAATGGAGATGCACAAAGTATTCTTCAAATTACTGAATCTATCTGTTATATCCAACACTTTCATGATAAAGCATCCTAACCATAAAGCAATACTGATTTACATAAAGAAGACTGAGTACAAATTCCACTTATTTAAATGTCTAATAGAAACTTTTCTTTTAGAGTACAGCAGAAATGAAAGCAAGACAAAACTAGTATTCAATTTTTTATGTCAAACCCTTAAATAAAACTTCCCACAAGGCCACTGGTTACACATGATGGAAGCATCGATGAAATCAATTTAATGCTCTTGCTGTCAGGGCTCGATATTTCTGAAGCTTTAGCACTAGCCCTTTTGAGCATTGAGCAAATATCCTCCAATGGCCCTATTCCCAAAGACAGAGGCCACATTATAACTACAGAGATACACAGTTTTTTTTACACTAGTCCATGGGCTTTTTACATCGTGAACTGATACTAGCCCATGTGTGGTTTCAACTAGCCTCACGCTAGCAGGCTTACATATTTGCTGAGGCCTGTTTGCTGTACATATTAAAATAAAAGTACTTACAGCACTGCCATCACTACCAAAGAAAAGAAGACCTCCCTTGTGTACAATAGCTGGCTTGGACCCACCAGGGACCTCAACCTCTGTCCCTGAAGGAAAGCTTGATCCTTTGAACATTGATGAACCAAATAATGTGACTTTCTATTTATACAAGAGAAAAAAGATGAGAAACTACAATCAACATGTGTTGCTAAGAAGAAGCAAAAATTATTCAACACATAAAAAAGTATTGAAATGTTTTCTTCTTTGTAGAAGATGGCTATTGGAAGACATGTGGACATGTGACCAAAAAAGCTGCTTTACTCAAAGTAATAGAGTAGGATTCCATCTTATAGGATTGATTTGAATAATTTTAATATATTTATCCATAATATCATTGACTGTTCTCAAGTCTGACCACTATGAAACAACTATTTAGCTATACAAAAATTATGATGCCAAGTGTTGCAAAATGTTTGCACTTCTTTTTTAAAGCTATATTATTTAGTTCTTTATATACTTGCTAGCAACTTTGCAGTTGATGAATAATGTTAATATTTATCGTCCTGATCTGTTTCACTTGGAAAATCCTGCCCCCCTACCCTCCCAGGCATATCAACATTACAACTCCCAGTCCCGGGCATATCAATGTTACAACTACCTTAAAAGGAAAGGTGAACAAACAAAGGATAACAGAAACATCTTGTTAGTCTCTCTCCTTCCACATAACAAATTTAGCTCAACATGTGAGTGTGAAACACAAATTGTCTTGTAATATGGTCAATACTTCATGACAATTCTGATTATTTTTTAATGTTTTCAGTGCTTTTAAATCAAATAAGCAAACGTGACATTTAAAATGCCCACAGACTTTTAATTTAAAGGTATTGTTTCTAGAGTCAAAGAGTTTTGCACACCTAACTGCAATTACTAAATATGAACATAATATCCACATAAACTTAGAAGGTGCTAGATTTTCAGAGGTTTATCTCCAGTGACCTAAGATGACCTTGATCAGAAAAACAGTAGTTCTTCCCCTTCTTCCTCTCAGTATGGGAGATGCACATAACAAGTATAGGAGCTATCAGTTTCCTTTCTTGAGATATTGTGTTAGCGGGCTGGGCATCACAACACGCATGCCAACTCATGCAAATACACACGAACATGTCATCATGATTGTTTAGATTTCCCTTATCATCGGAACCAAAATCCATCTCGTCTAAGGACAAGTCATTTGTTACCAAACTCTTAAAACCAATGGATAAGGCAACTATCATAACAAAAAGGCTTAAAAAACCACAAGCAGCAAAATAAAAATCATTCCAGGTTTATGTAAACACCTCTTACTTTGAAAGGGAGGTGGTGGGGGGGGGGGGGATTGAACTGTCCTGGCAAAGGAGGTTGTCAGTGAAGTGGGGAACTCCCCTTTACAAATTTTTAAGTGCAGTGGCTTTCATGCATAATGGTGCCATCTTTGGCAAAGCTTTGAACTCTTAAAAACATTCTTATTTCACAACCCAAAACTGTTTTTTTTTTCAACTTCCAGGGAAGGCTACAAGCCCACGGGAGGGGGAAGCTACCCCCAGCTGGCCAAAGGAAGGAAAAGAACACTTGCAGTATCAGTTTCACTGCTACTCAGACATAAATTTTGAAGAATATAATTTGTGGATACAGTTTAGCCTTTTCATAACAAATATAAAACAACTCGGGGTAGAGTTCACTCTTTTAAAGTGTACCAAAAGTTTAAATAACCAAAAACTATTTTACCAAAGTTGAAAAATGAATCCCATTGGCCTAACTCACAACCTCACAGGACATGTACTGTGCTCAGATATAAAATGTTGAAGTTTCTATGCTCAACTTAATATGGTTGAATGCACAACCTGTAACTTATGAAGTTGCTATTATACTACTCAGAGCTCAATCTTTGTTTTTTTTTCTGAAATCACTTCACCTTTCTCTAAAATGTTATCTTTGTTTTACTTTCTTACATTGACTTGATGATACCTGCATCATTGAACATGCTATGCAAAAAGGATAACTGTGTTAAGGCTATATAAATATTTAGGTTTCAAGAGAAAACAAAAGCTAGCAGAGTAGGTACTACAAGAAGGTCATTCATTTCAAGTTACTGCGCAATAGAGAGGTGCAAAAGTCAACTAATGCAACCGCGTTCTGGAGGACAAGCAAACATCAGCAAATGCTAGGTCATGTACTAGAGCAATGTGGTGTGTGGCAGACATCCTCCAGAACAACCTGTGCATTCACTGAATTTGATCTTTTGTGCAAGCTCCCTATAGACTTCTTTGAATAATGTGAATAAATGTTAACATCTCCTATCTCAACATCTGAATGAGCTATGATGATAGTAATTGAAAAACTGATAGTACATTTTCAAACTCTAAAATTTTAGAGATTAGGTGTACTGTAATAGCAATGAGAAGCCTTTATAAAGCTGTTATTCCTTAGAATATTTTGATGTAACTGTTTTAGCAATGCAAACTGGTCCTGGCCAGCATATCAATTAACAGGCAGGTACTTGATGCAGACTGGTGTATTACCAGGCAGTACAAAATTGATGAAAATTTTAAATTTTCATTCTTCTAAAAGATCCCTGTGATTTTTTAATATCTAAGCAAACAGACCACTAGACATTGCTAATGGGCTTAAGGGGTTACCTGACTCTACTTCAGAGTTGTGGCTCCTTGCCAGGAGTCAACTACTAATTACACTCTTGTTGAAATCGCTACTACTGGGGAATATTTAGCAGGGTCAAAAATTTGTGCAAAATGGTATTTTGAAGTTGATGTTTCTTCTGTTGTACTGTTCTGTTGTACTGTTGTGATGTTTCTTCTGGTGTACTGTAACAAAACTGGCTTGTGGTCGTTTTCTTTACTGGATGTACAAATTTCTCTTTGGTTGACCACTATGTTAGCTAGTTAGTTAGATGAGGTTTTACGGCTCAGTTTCTAACCAACCAGTTTAAGTTGGGCCGGCCACAGCCTTTTGCCAATTGTGGTTCACTGGCTTGTTTTCCCTACTCCATTGCTTATGCTGAGCACCAAGCACAATGGCAGTGGGTTCCATTTTTAAAGTCTTTGGTATGACCCATCCAGGAGTCGAACCCCAGGCCTTCCGGCTGCGAGTCGGATGCTCTAACCACTTGACCATGCAGACGGTTGACCACTATCAATCTCCAGCAACTGCAATTCAGCACCTCAGCCCTTGAGATAGCTGTAAAGAATGCCTCCTAGTAATGCCAGTAATCTATAGCTTTTAGCTGCTGCAGAATATGTTCCTGCATCAGTCATAATGTCATTGCAGGAGTCATGACTCCATTGAGAGAAGCTGCAAGCATGAAACTAAAATAATACTGGAGCCCCCCATGCTTTCTTACCAACAGACCTTGCCTGACCTTGTTTGAGATGCTTTTCATAAAATCCACTTTTGTCTGGCAACAAGTTTGCAGGGTAACAGCAGTACACGCTACGACCTTGAAACAATATCTTTCCTTCAGGCACAAATATACCTGCACAAAATGATCAACTTTATGACTTCTGAGAGGAAGCAATTTGTATACCTTTCCATGCATTAAACCCTGAGGTATATTCCCATAAAGTCTGGGACTTACCTGGCCATCCAAAACAGTCCAGGCACCAGGTATTTTATCATTGCCTCGGATGAAATTATGGATTGTTTGAGCTGTTTGGTCCCACTTTATCTGTAAAGAGGAGACGTCAACCAACAGCATAAGAGACCGCAATAAATTAAAAAATTCAACAATTGAGTTATTTTGGAAGCATTCATCTTTCACTCTTCTTTTTTGCAGGTATATACTGCCATTCATTTTATTTATATTATTGCCCATTGAAGGTCACTTCTCCATAAGGTTCCTAGGAAGTTAAATCTCATGTAAATTGGCTGATATGAAGTAAGCTACCTGCTTTTCACACTGCTTTTGTACAGACTAATACTTTTTCAATAATGAATAGAAAGAGATGGTATGGGACATAGTAGTGACAAAGGGTTTGGGGAATAAAACAACAAGTTTCCTGGATACCACACAGGAAACAAGAATGTAAAGACTGGACAAGCTACTCACATCAGGAGTCATGAGTATGAAAATAAATATGTTACCAGCCCTTCAGATGATTTTAAGTTGTAAAAGAAGGTAATCCTGCCAACTGTTATAGCACTTAAAGCAAATCAGTTTGACAAAGACCGCTGCACGAACAAACCTCTGCCAGATCTTTCTTTTTCCATATTTTGTCATAAGTTGCACCTTCTTCTGTCTGGGGTATCCTGGGTGCTTTGCCTTCGGCTATGAGTCTCACTGCTTCACCCTGTGGTAAAAAAAACATTAAATATTTTAAAATATTTTTAAATGTCTGATGAATTCTGCCTAACTCCCTAGTGCTGCAGGGAGGGAGCAACTAATTTAAGGGGATTCCCTGCAGGTGTTAACACACAAAATGAAATCGCAAAGGTAGGGGATGGTGGAAACAGTGCTGAAAGGAAGTGCTCACTTTGTGATGTAGACACTGAAGGATATGAATTGAAGTAGTCAAAATGTAGAAAGGAATTAATTGAAGGTATTTTCAGCACCTTTTTACAATTACATCCTTCTACTGTGCAAAATGTCATTTTAAAAGAAGTGTGAAAATCATTTAACACCAGGCTATTTTACACAGGCTCTCCTAGCTCTCTCAAACGTCATGGTACTCAATCTGAATACTCTGTGAAAGGCCTACTTATGAACTCTCATATGAGGGATAACTTGTACCTTTTGAAAACTTCTGCAAAGGTTATGAGGCCATGAAAAAGACCAAAATTAGTATTCATGGAGGAATAATAAGTGCCTTACCAGTATGACCCCTATAACATGGTTGCCCAAATTTTTATAAACAAAACATCTTCTTCAACAGTTGCTGGTCTGCCAAGACCTACCTGCAAGGCCTACTGACTAAAGGCACACCTACATGACCATACATTTGTTCATGAACATCGTAATACAAATGTTTGAAGACTTGTCACGAGATGAAACATGCAGCTAAAAGTATAATCACTTTCATACGTGTTGGAAGTTGTTCAAATTTGTAGGGAAAGCAGTTCACACTATCATACATTTGTCCACTGACATCGTCATACAGATGTATGATGGTGTTTCTGACCAAATGTATGATTGTGTAGACGAGACTTAAGCACATACGTGCATACCACCATTGCTGGGGCAGTACTGAACTACAAAAATCTAGGCCAAAATGTCTTCCAGACTGCAAGAAATGGCAAATGTGTTTGCCATGCCTTGCCATGCCTTTGCCATGCCCCATGCCTTTCCAATTTGTTCTGTTATTTACAGTATTATGAGATAACACTTCTAGAAAATTACATTTCAATGAACAGAGGAGAAATACACAGAAGTTGGTTCTGTAAAAATGACTATGCTTATCACCATTACCAGGAATTCAGACTGTTATTGATTGGCAGATCATGATAGATAAGTTGGGCACTCTCGCCTAAAAGCATCAAATAATGCAATATTTGTTGTTAATCAGAGTCGTAATAGTAATTTACTGTACTGTTTGTCCTGATTTTGAGATATTACTCTCTTTCTCTCGTATTTCTGCTAGTATATTACAATTTGTTCTCTCCTGATGGTGACTGACTCAAAAATCTCTGCTTATTCCTGAGCACTGTACCCAGTAATAACAAAAACTTGTCAGATATTCTTCATATTGTATGTAATGATGGATCATCTATAATATTTTTTTATTTAGGCACAAATGCAGCCATTTCAATGAAGCCATTGAAAAACCCCGTCTTTGCAAAACAAATAAGACCTTTAACTTCTTTTCAATAACACCAGACAACCTCTCATCTAAACTTACTGAATATTTATCTTTACAGAAATAATGCGTGACATACCATTGCTTTGATACCCTCTGGATAAAGAAAGCGGTTGTACAACGAATCAACAGTGTCATCGGGTTCTACTTTACATTCTTTCTGTAAGAGGACCGGCCCAGTATCTAGACCATCATCTGCCCAAAAAATGGAGAATCCTCCCTTTTCATCACCGCACATGAGTGTCCTTTGAAGAGAAGAAAAGATCTGTAAGTTTATAATAATGCTGGAAATGCAAAAGCTCACATTTATCACAAATTTAAAATAATCCCATTTGAGCTGGAAATGCAAAAGCTCACATTTATCACAAATTTAAAATAATCCCATTTGAGCTGAAATGCTGAACAGGAAACCAACCAATATGAAAGTGTGTATGAGTCAGTGATCTGCCCAGGACTGCTGCCCCCCCCCCCCAAAAAAAAAAAAAAAAAATCCAAATGTAAGCTGTGGTAAAGGTTGTCTTTACACACAAATAAGTTGGGGAGAATTTTTCCAAATATAATTAATGTTCTTTTGATTAAGACAAGAAAATATACCTGATTTACACATTCCCAGTAATTACAGTGAACACATTTGTGCCCTTGAACATCAAAACAAGTTAGTGGTTAGTGTCAAGGTGGAACTTTATTGGAGTTAGGGAACAGCAGAGATGGTAAAAGGTATATATCTCCTGGGAAGCAGGGAACTTCTACTTTATTTACTCTGTTATCTGACATCAGTGCCAGTCAGAAATAGAACTTTCTGAGTTTAGTGGTGGTTGGCATTTCTGTGTACAGGGCCCTGTTTCATAAAGGGTTAAGATCATTCTCAAGTTTGATTTGTATAAGATAACTGCATGGCAGATCAAACTTAAGATTAATTGTAACTCTTTAACTTGATTTGTTTGATTGATTTTTACTCGACCAGCTGCAGCAGCAGCAGATTACTGATAAGGCACTATTGTAGGGGCAGTGAGCTTTAACTGTGGGTAATTTCTAGACACTATTCAAGTCTGGTACAGTAACAATCTAGTATATTTATCCTTGATGATCCAGATTACCTTCCTTACATGTATAATTTAAATAATAAACAGATGTAGCCAAGGATCCATGAAAAAATAAATGGTACCATAAAACCAGTAGAGAACAACTTTGCTGGTTAATTGTAGCATGCTTCCTACAGCACACAGTTTAAGCTGCTTTATATGATTCAGTATGCTGGGTTACTTCATAATTGTTATTCAAGTAATGTCAACAACACATGGCTTACATATTTTTAGTTTAAATCCAGACCTGAACATAAGGTGTAAAATGTGGCCTATACCTGCAAGTTGCAATGCAATCAACAATACTGTAGTCTACACTGTAAATTGTACACTGAACCATGCAGTGTTCAAAAAACAAGGAAGGAAATGGCTATTCACAACATAATGTAATAACAGATACCCCTTTTCTGATGTTCAACTGCATCGTACCACCTTTTAACAGTAACCCTCTTCTAGGACATGAGCTCTCCACAAACGGTGAGTTTCAGTCCTATCAATTCCAACCCAGCATAGTTTGAAATGGGATAGTTGTGAGATATTTCATAGTCAGGACTACTAAATACTATAATTTTGAGGTTTTTTATGAGTTTATTTTGTGATATTTCAAATTCCATACAGGTCTAATGAACTCTGCTGCTATGTTATGGTCTATTTAAAGTTTGAAAGTGTACACAGCACAGCTAGCAAACACTTTGTTGCATACCTGTAGTATACATATTGTATTAATAACATGTGACTCACGCCTTTTAATACCATGTCTCTAATTCATACCTGATTGATTGTACACTGTTTACTGGTGCCTAAGTTTGCCATGATTTAACCATATCAACCCACTAAACATAATGGTCATATATAGTCTCATTTCAACACATAGTTTGTACATAGTTACTCTGTAGTAAGAGTACTAGAAAAACCCCACAATTTACAATTTAAAGTATAATTCTAGAACAATTACACACTTTAATGTCACGGTACCAAAAGGTTAAGTGCATATATGACTGTCTTGGAAATTAAATGCTTTTGTGACAGTGGTGTTGCACTCAACCTTTAACCAAACGATTGATTAAGCTCCGAACAGCTGGCTCAAAGAAATAAAAGAACTTTGTTCAAAAGTTGATAGACACACAACTGCTACAAATTCTTCTATGAAAAAGAGTTGCCTTCATATGGCTGTAAACCATGGCACTATTTATGCAAAGACGTTACAACCGTGTAAATCTATGTATCTACATTGGTATGGACAGTGACTCTTCATTGACCCCAAATTATCTCTGTGAAATTGCTAATATGACTTGCCAGCTCTGTTTATTTAGAAACCTGCTAGCAAAAATAAGTATGCAAAGTTCTACAATTTAATTGGTCATAAATAGTTGCTAAATATAAATGTGTGTTCAAAGCACACTTCTTACCTGTATATCTATTCAGAATAGTGTGTAAAAGCACAAGTTTGTGCACATTCAAACCCAACACACTCACTGCTATATCTTTCATATATATAGCACCTGACCGACTGCATGGTCAAGTGGTTAGAGCAACCAAATCGCAGCCAGAAGGTCTGGAGTTCGACTCCTGGCCGGGTAATACCAAAGACTTTAAAAATGGAACTTACTGCCATTGTGCTTGGTGCTCAGAGAAAACAAGCCAGTGGGCCACAACTGGAAAAAAGGCTGTGGCCTGCCTGACTTAAACCAATTGGTTAGAAACTGAGCCATAAAACCTCATCTAACTAACTAATTTATATAGCACCTAATAAACTGGGCACATGAAATTAAACTGTAATTTGAAACCACCATGGTGAGTGACCTAATTACTAGGTATTTGGACCTCTTTCATCAGTCACTGCATCTTCATGTAAATTGTGTGGAAGCACTAACACTTATGTAAATCAGTCACTTGTTTTCAAAATGATTCAACAAAGATCAGCACTTCTGTCTCAATATTTTCACTCCAATGGGGTGTTAATCCATACAGATAGTTCTCAGTGACGTCACAGCTAGGGTAACCGTAATGTCTGAGGGCAAGCCTGTACACACATGCCGGGGTTGCCCTCAGACATGGTTGAAATAATACATGTGAAAAGCTCCTATGACGTCACGTGAGAACTATCTTTACTGCTGTGTTTGGGATCAACATTTCTAGTATCTTCAAAATCAGTATGTATTTGAAAGAGTTCAAGAAATAAGGTCGCTTCAATTCGTAACATACCCCAAGGCCAACTCTAAACCAACCACTGACAAAACACTGCATATTACCAATTGATGGCTGATGCTCCACGGTGTCTTGGCAGCAAGGATGGATGGTATATGATGGAACCATGCTTGGGATGGTCTATGACATCCATTGGAATGAACTGTGAACAGAATGGCATCACATTAAGATCTGCACCCACACTGGCATACTGATCTACCACATCCTTTATGGGCTGGCCCTTAACACGCCACTTGGGAAACTTGAAGACGTTAACTCCATCACTTTCAGCAGCAGAAGCTATATTTGTGTTAAAGAAAGAAAGAAACCCACAATTTTGTATGAAAAATTCACGTAACACACTATGGCGGACAGGGGGTAATTTGGTTTGAAATGCCCATGTCAACCACGTAAATTCATAACTCAACCAACAGGCATTTTCACTGCTCATCAGTAAGCCTTTTCATTTAATCTGTAAGTCTGCACTTACATACTCCTGAAAATCTGAAGGGTAAACAATGACAATGACATACCTACAACATATGCTTAAAAATAAAGTAAGTTAGAACATATTGGAATCATCCCTTTTCAGATCAAACAGAAGTATATGGTTTAAAACTATGGGGTCCGTTGATCATCTGGGTCTTTCTTTGTTACCCTAGCGGCTCTGGAGTGAAAACAACAACTGACTACAGCTTGACCATATGGGAACACACTTGTGCAATACATTGTTTTCACTCCAACATATTGTTGTCGTGTGGAAGTGATGTGTCACCGACTGACCCCATAGTTTTGTGGTTTGAACAGTATACTGTACACAAACACCATCTTTTTGGTCTAAAAAGTCTTCACAATCTAAATCTGTCAAAAATATGTTTCGTCCATATCCCTTATGCCGAGAGCACTTTATCTCCCAAGTATACCACAATTTCTTGCACAATCAAGACTGTGAAAAAGCCAATTTGACAAAAAAAACCAAACCTATAAAGTGAATAATGGCCTTTTCTTCATTTACGGCATGTGTACATATAAAACCCTCCTGGTATGATTCATAATTACAGTATGAGCACTGCATTTTTTTTTTGAGTTTGCACCATAGCAATGTTTACAAACTCATCACACATAAAACATTAACTGTTTACATGGTTTTACATTGTCTCAACCACAAACATTGATCAATCCTTATTGTTTTGATACATATCACCTCAAAACACTTGACCATCACTTTTAATGTAACACAAAAGACATGGGCCATTTTGTGTTTTTGTTGAAATTATTGCTAACTGTTCTTTTTTTCTTTTTGCTACTCTTCATGTTGGTGTTGTATTACATGTTACTAACAAAACAAAAAAATGTTAATACGTTTACAGAAAAACCTTAGAAAACTTGTCAACAGGATAACTTCAACCATTTGCCTCACTAACTGACCTCAATACAGAAAATTACTTACCTAATGGATCTGGGCGACCTTTGACATCAGGAATGGTAAATACTCCAACTATTTCGTGACCATCTCTTCGCAACAACTTGTACACCTCTTCTCCAAACTGACTCTGTCCAATGATTGCTATCTTTAAATTTGACATTATGCTCTGAAAAATGAATGGAAATAAGGAAATAAGGTTTCTATTGCACAATGGAATAGTGCTCATAATATACTGTACTATCCTTATCAGCAACATTTCTTAGGGATTTTCAAGTGACAATGCCATGTTAGTGAAATGAAAACAATTAGGAAATTAGTCTGCTTACAGATATGCATGGTATAAATTTGTCAGACATTGACTTTACATAGCACGTGAAGACTTAGTCAAAACGTACAGTATAAGCGGCAGGAAACCGGTGAACTTTGATAACATATAACATGAGAGGTGAAACCACATGGAAAGAGCTTGTTGCTAAGTAACCATGATGAAAGTGAAAATGAAAAGTCAGCTGTGATATTTTATTAACAGTCTACATAATGCAACCCTCTGTCTCAGTGTTGTTACATATACTGTATGTAATATATGAAAACATGCAGAGGGTTGAATTATAGGTTATTGCTAATGCTGTCATCTGCATCAATAACTCATTCACTATGGCACCAACAACCAAATGAGAAAGATTCATAATCTCACTGCTAAGGGGCAACTACAGACCTATCTCCAGGATTGAGATTAATTATGTTCTGAAGACACAGGGATATACCACAGTGACAAACATACATTCTATCAAGTAAAAAAAGTCCTGAACATATATACACTCTATCACATAAAAAAGAAACATTTGTGAACTGTGTTGAACCAAAAATGCCATGTCATAGTACTGTGGTACCCAAATAAATGGAATTCCCCCATCAGTCAACAATACCTCATTTGTCTAAACAAACAAGCACTTCTAAACTATTCAACTTTGTGAACTAGTTCTTTGAAGCCTTGTGCCTCATGAATTCCTCAACCACAAAACTAGTCCAAACTGGTTCCTTGGTGTCAATACCCTGAAAAGCCTTGTGATCTAAAAAATTGACAAGTAGGACAATAAATTGTTTGACAGTCCTTACAAAGGTCACATAGGCCTATAAGGTAGCAAGCTGTATTTGACACACCCCCTCTATATACACAAACAAGTACTAATTCACCTGTAAATTGCCTGGAGTATGTACTGTACAGTATGCTATATTATAAAAATACTATGCAGTCTCTGAATTAAGTTTGTTCAGGACCAGGGTTACACTTCCTGCCAAATCCTTACTTTTGAGTGAAGGTTATCATCATTTTTCACATGACATAAAAGAGGGTGTGTGGCTGTTTAATAAAAGTTCCAGCTTCTATCTGAAGTACCAAAGTTATAATACAGAATAAAACTTACTGACATACTGTACCTGTATGATATTTGAGGAGGAATCTCAGAAAGTAAAAACAACATGATAATTAAGCATGAACTTCAAGTTATGGTGACATACTACCAAAAAGACCGGTTTTAATTAGGACCTAAAAGAATACATTCAAATCTAGGAATGATACATTTCAAATTATTTTAATATTTTTTACCCTTCTCAAGATACACCTCTTCAAAGTTTGAAGGTTTCTGAAATACATATAACTCATTACCCATGCAAAAATAATGATGAAGAGTGAATGCTATAGTGTTACCACTTCTTTTGTTAACCATACAGTATGCAAATTATCTATCAATTACTGGTCAGATAGTTTACAAGCTGGTGAGTGATATTGATATTTTTCAAGAAGACAGGTTTAACCTAACTTCCAAGATGAACCCCTAAGGAAATGCCACTGTAACATCTGTCCTTGAAATTTATCAAGGTTGGAAAAACAAAGGATTACCAATTAAGACGTATTTTGGGTCCTTAGTTTGAATTCAGAAATTTGCTCAGCTCATGTTTATTTATGATTTAAGTGTGAAATTGTCAAATAGAAATTAATCACCCTTTAAAAATGGTCAATATTTTTGATTAATTGTGATGGAAATTATAGCTATTTGCTGAGACAAAATGCTTTTTGCATCAAATATCCAACTATGTCATTTTCAAGTCACTATTCTTTATGGGATGAGTCTATAAAAGTTTATTTTCTGGGAAGCAAGTGAAATTTCCCATAATTTTGTACACTTCTAGTGCAAAAGAAGCAAATTCCCTTACGATGCCTAATTTTTCCCCCAAAATGCAAAACTTCCAGGCAAAGTGTTTCCCCGATTTCCATTATTTTTACCACCCATGCCATGGTATGTGCACACTTTTCAATCTTTGTTTTCCTTTAAGGTCATTCAAGATTCACAGCACAACAAACAAAAAAGGCAGTCTGATAAAGGCACACTCTAGCTGATGCCTTCAGTTCCTGAGAGAGCTTTGGAACTATGTAAATAATGACTGAAATGTCCGATTGTAATCATCACAAATTTTAACTTTTACCTCACTTGCAGAATGGAATATCCCATTCCCATTCATAATTACTAAAATAATACCAATTTACTTTTGGCAAATACAGCACCAATTTCCTATTTTTCTGACAAGCTTCGATTGTCTCCTTGACCACCTTCTCAACTGTTCGAGGACAATGATTTAGGATTGTCACATTAGAAATAGACCAGGTCAACTGCTTGTGACCATCATGTTGTCTGCAAACTTGAAATGTTTGCACCTAAAGGCTGCAACTTCTTGGAAGTGTTAACTGCCAGAAGTTTGATGCATAACTACAAAGTGCATTGCTCACCAGCAGCCATGTGACCATGTAAAGACTGTTTTAGCAACTGCTTATTTTATACCACTTCTCAAACCCCAACTGACCTTTACCAGTTGTAACTCTAATGATTGCCATTGATCAACTGACTCACTATGTTTCACATATCAAACAGGCTACATAAGTGTTTTTACTTTAACTTGGGAATCACGGGGGCCTATTTCAGGTCAATAAATGACCCTGGCAGAGAAGCCTATCTCACCCCACCATAAGCTCCACTTGACTAAAACAAATTTGTTTACCACAGAATTTGCATATAAAATCAACCCTTCATGTTGACAAAGTGTAAAGCACCATGTCAAAAGTGTCATTTATTTGGGTAAATACTGTACATGTTGTGGGCAATTCAATAAAGTAATAGGACTAGATCAAAGTGCACTAATTTAAAAATTTGCCTTGCCTTGTTCACTACTGTTCCTGTCACTTGATCAATTTACCACCTCTTCCTTGAGGGTAATATTGGCATCCTACTAGAATGCTGACAGAGCTCTGTAAAATAGCCTGCATAGCCCTGGCTCTCTTCAAATGGCTTCTACCGCACAAGGCTGTTGCCCTTATGAGACTGTCTATGATGGTCAAAATCCCCTTAATGGAGACTGACAGCTCGGTAAAATAGCCTGCATAGCCCTGGCTCTCTTTGGCTTCTACCACACAAGGCTGTTGCCCCTATGAGACTGCCTATGGTGGTCAAAATCCCCTTAATGGAGACCCAAAGATATTATTAATACCAATGAACTTTCTTGGGGCAATCATCCATGGTAAGTCTACCCCTCCTGTACAGTGGAGTGCCATGTGCAGGCAGGGAGCTGCCACTGGACCAAGTGGCAGCTCCCTGGTCTGGGAATACAGTACATTATTTTGCAGGCTTTGTACTGTACCAAGGTATCAAGTTACACTGACCTCCCTGAGGTTCAGCAGTGCTCTGTGTGTGGTAGTATGGTTTACATTTTACTGGGTACCTTTATTCAGCTAATTATTTTGTTTCTGCAACTTTCAGAGTGAACATCTGAAAAGAGAATTTTGTCTGTTCCATGGGCTTCTGACAAAGTACCTACAGTAATTAATATGCATACCTGTACCTAACCAGATAAAAACAGTTCAAACATCATCAAATACCTAAACCTGTGCCTATGTTCTGTAAACTAGTTAATGATGGGCCTGTGGTCACCGTCGAGGAAAGGTCCAGTGTTAAGGGTTATTAATCTTTTTAGCCTTAGCTGTAAATGGTAGAGTTTTTCTCAAAACTTTATTGACTGTCAAGGTAATTTACTTAAAACTTGTCCCAGAGGAATTACTTTCAAGGAGACAACACTTCAATCATATACCATACAAATGCATATAAATGTGAGCTTTAATCATGCATACAAACCTTCTGAAATGTGGCATCTATAGACTAGGCCTGAATGTAACATTAATTTAAACAGTTCCATTGATCCATGTACTAAGCTTAGCCTTGTGTATACTGGGGTATTATGAGTCAACCACCTTAAGAGCATTGTAACAGTAAAAATATCACACATGAATGAAATTGAAGGAAAATTTGCAGTAAAATTTTCAAATGTGTTTTCCTCATAGAGCTATATTTTGGTTTTGTTTTGAACAAGCAATCCCTAGAAGCAAGTTTTAAATTGAAGGTGCCAATACAATACAGTTTATGAAGGAACCTTGAGACAATAAATTCAGAAAAAGAACTCTAAAATGCTGCAAATTACCAACTTCAAGAGAAAAACAAAGAAAATGTATTTTCTATCAAAATTTTGAATGAAAGTTTCACCAAGGACATAACCATTTTCAATAATATTTGCAACATTCTATGCCTACACTTGAAAACAGGGCTGCACATGGGTAAAATTTTTTTTTGACAACTGATGCAAAATAACAGAGCAAATACTTGTTTCAGCTGCTGTGCAAAGAATATAGTAGGTAGTACTTTCATTGGAATCAAATCATGCCTACATGCTAGCATTTAGAATGCACTGATCAGCTCAAGATACAGTTCAACTCAAGATACTGTACCATCTAAGTACTTTGCTTTCTGCAGCGCTAAGGTGAGTGTATGTACTTTTTGTCCTCAGACTGATACACTTCAAAAATCCTTCAAGTGTAAGCCATTGCTTGAATTTGTATGGACTGGCTTTTGGATCCTACCATCCTTAATTGTAACTTATATTCTAAGCCTAAGGGGGAAACTGCAATCATCCCAAATTGAGTAAGGGAGTAAAATATACCCTGCACGATGGTGTGTAAGCTATGTAAAGTTGCATCGTGCTGTAAACTTGTACGCAGGCCTTGTTCGTGTCTGAAGCTAAGTGAGTGACCTCATAGCCTTTTACGTACCCATGCATCCACACAGGGTATTCTATAGTTGTACCGGAATTAGTTTACCTAGGTATCCTAGGCCTATGGTAATTCAGAATGGCTCACGTCTGGCACCACAGTTTTGTAACTGAATTTTTAAAATTATGCAAAATGCCCCCTTCTCTTAGGCCTACCTTGAGAATATCAGAAGTGTAACATTATGAAAGATGCGTGCAGGCCCATAGCCAGACTAACCAATTTGGGGGGTGGGGGGCACATCAATGTTGTAGTTTTGCCGGCCTGGGGAAGGGTCCCCCTCCCCTTTGAAAATGTTTGCCTATTTTAAGGACACTAGACACTAGATGCAAAATGGTGCAAGATTTTCCATTTTTCCTTCTTATATTTGTATTCCAAAAAGGCTGGTCTCGTAATAAATTTTTCCTCCTTCAGTGCAAGACCTTTTATTAAAACATGGGGGGGGGCGGCTTGTGCCCCCCTCCCCCCTTCCATGGCTACGTGCCTGGATACTTGCAACAGAGATCTTGCAATAGATATAAGAAGAGATTTGTAACATTTAGTCCATCTGTCAAAGTAAGCTTTGGAAGTCGCTTATTTCAGTCTAACCTAGCCTAGGCCAGCATCAACGGACAAAATTTTGGCCACATGAGTCTAGTAAGAGAATGTCATCGGAAACCCCCAAAATATGGTTAAGTTGTACTCACTCGTATAATATCCTTGCCACTAGTGCTTCAGCAGAGAATGCATATTAAAGAGGCCACCTAACCCTACCTTAACCCCAAACTGACTTAGGCCTAGGCCTTACCCTAACCTTATCCTTGACCGAACCCCAGGTAGGCTACAACCCCTGACCAATACCCGTTTTAACAATAGGGTAATGTTCTCTCCCTGGTCACTGTATATTGGCCTGCATTGGAACTAGGCCTATTCTGGGACAATTTTGATACTTGTGGCAAGCATGCAACCTAGCCTATGAAGAGCTGTGCTGGCCCTGACCCAACCTGCTTCACCTAACTTCTAAGTAACAGAGTGTGGGTTTACATTGGCAAGTAGGCTCAGATCCTACACAACAGTGGGCTAATGGCCAACAGCTGTGACGGCACTAAACCCTGAATATGTGATGCTGATAAACAAAGCCTATGAAGTAGTATGATACGACATCTTTGCAGCTACAGTTTTACAGCCACATTACCTGAAACCTTTTGTCACAATAATTTAAAATTTCAATAGGTCTCTAAAATGTATTAACTATTAAGTATTATACAGTCAAGACACTTATCTTAAAAATCTATAAATGCACAAAGCTCGGTGAAATAGGACCTTGAATTCAACCAGCTCAAACTGGTACTTCTGCTACACAGTAGCCTACACCGCAAACGCGACAATTTGGCTATTGGCCAATTGCACGTAGGCTATTACTATTACCTGTGCCGTTGAAAACTTGCGAAAAGATTGAAAAGCAGAGAGCATGGCGACGGATTGGCAGCAACACAGTCAACAACCAAATAGGCCGAGTCCGCCTGGATGCTTTAACCAAAGGTGTAGATAAAATTACCGAAAAAGTGTCAATGTGGCAGTGGACGAGGGATGATGCAAAACGCTCTGTCTACTGCGTGAAAATTACAACATGCATGATACATACGATGCTATGTCAGCTTGTTTACGTTACGAAGCTTCCGCGAACGAAGCCTAGTGATGTGAATACAGTACATAAGTACGTAAGACTGAACATATGCTAGCGACCAAAATGGGCTGTCCTAAGGCGTCACCAAAATAACGTGATTTGATTGGTTATGATCTCTGATGAAACTATTTTCGGGAGCTGAAACAATTTTGCTGAATTAATTGTTTTGCTTTGGATATTTAAAGTACCCAAACCTTTCATGATACATTTTCTCACAAATTCTGCAACAGCATTATTTCAGAGTTTTCACTGTCATAGGCATTTTGATCTTCAACATCTCTATATCGAGCCACTGTAAACACTACAACCCCTTTATTGAAAATGAATCAGCTTCTGGTCAAACGCCAAGTGTACACATGTGTGTGGGAGTTTCCGTTAGCAGTAACGTGCAATGAATGCATGCAATATGTATGCGAAATATGTGTCAACCCCAGATCTCCGGGCTGGGGCAAAGTAAAAGAGACACAATGTAGGCCTAGCCTAGCCCATGCACAGGCTGTAACTTTTCGGAGCCACATATGGCAGGCCCAAGACACTGAAGGTCTAGAGTTTAGTGACCCAAGAGGCCATGATGACGTAAAGGTCTGTAGGCTGAGATCTAGATACCCACCCGGTAGATTTCAATTACTTTCTTGCACATTTAGGACAGTGACTGCACCACAGTGGTACATATTTTCAACCAATTAATTCTGTGCGGAACGTTCATTACCTGGTCAATAGGCCTAACGTAAAAACGGTAAAATTGATTGGACCACTAGGCTTCATAAAGATAATGGAGTGTGTCTTAGTAATAGTTCTGGAAAGTTGCTCCTGGATATCTTAAATGACTTTGCAGCTGAGCAACTTGTAAGTTTCCCTACCAGAGGCACAAATACCCTTGACTTAGTTATATCAAACTCGCCAAATCAGTTCACTGAAATTTCCCCCTTAGATCAGTTTAGTGATCATGTGGCTTTATTCTGTAGACTGAGGTGTCTCTTTCCGATCAAAAGGAAACCTCGTAGGCTTATCTGGCAATTCTCTAAGGGTGACTATGGTGCTATGAGAAACGATACCCGGAGTTTCACATTGGGGTACTTCAATGGGGGGCAAAATAACCGTACTGTGGACGAAAACTGGCAGCTGATTAAGTCCTTTCTCGAAAGAACTGTTAAGAAGAATGTTCCCACCAAAAGAACTGGAGCTAAAAGATCTCCATGACGCTAGAATTCAATAGGAGGATTTAGCCATCAGGCGACATAATACGTCTATATTTTTCACCCGGGGAAATGGCCTTTTCCCGGGAAACTTTGGCTAAACGAGCCTATTGAATTCTAGCGGCATGCTCCCGTGGGTTACCGATAGCATTCGTAAGTTGATTAGAAGAAGGGACAGGCTGCATGCTATCTTCAAAAAAACAAACAATACCAAGATGCATGACAAATGGGCTGAATTGCGGTCTAGAATCAAAAGGGAGGTCCATATCTCCCATACAAATTATGTTAATGGTATGATTGGTGATATAAAACATGACACTAAACCTTTCTGGAGGTACATAAATGGCCAAAAAAAGGATAAACATGGCATCCCCCCTCTCAAGACGTATAGCAAATTAGCTATTACTGATCTGGATAAGGCCTGTGCTTTCAATGCTCAGTTCACAAGTGTATTTACCAAGACTTTGTTTAGTGTTATCCCTTTCTGCAGACCAGCTTGTAGCAGAATGGCTGATATTACCATATCTACTCATGGAGTTGAAAAACTGTTAAAGGGCTTGAATAAAAACAAAGCCATTGGACCTGATAACATTCATCCTTGGGTCCTTAGTGAAATTGCCCCTGACTTTGCTCCTATGTTAAGTCACTTGTATCAGCAATCCCTTACAAGCGGAAGGATACCGGCTGATTGGAAGATGGCAAACGTCTGCCCTGTTTACAAAAAAAATGACAGTTCTCTCCCTAGTAATTACCGGCCTGTTTCGCTCACTTGTATTTGCTGTAAATTGTTAGAGCATATTATAAGTTCCAACTTGATGGACTTCTTTGAGGCAAACAATACACTTTCAACAAAGCAGCATGCTTTTAGAAAGTCGCATAGTTGTGATACCCAACTAGTATCAGTCGTCGAAGACTGGGCTTCGGCCCTGGACTCACAAAAGCAGGTTGATGTCTTCATCTTGGACTTTGAAAAGGCCTTTGACACCGTGCCTCATGAACTGCTAAAAACCAAACTGTTTAGCCTTGGTGTTTCCAAACAGGTTCTTCGGTGGGTCGACGACTTTCTCTCTGATCGTAAGCAAGCTGTTGTAGTTAATGGTACTCGGTCCCCTTTTGATGATGTTGTCTCTGGTGTTCCTCAAGGATCTGTCCTAGGACCCATTCTTTTCCTTGTTCATATTAATGACATTGTAAATGCTGCCTCCTCTAATATTAGACTTTTTGCTGATGACTGTGTCTGTTATCGGGTCATAGAGAATGTTAATGATTGTTGTTTGCTCCAGAAAGACGTACATAATCTAGGTCTTTGGGCCAAGACTTGGGGCATGAGATTCCAGCCCTCTAAGTGCAACATCATTACTTTCGCTAGAAAAAAAAATCCGGTCAACTTCGATTATGTCTTGAACAATGTGAAGTTAGTTAAGGTTGACTCGATAAAGTACCTAGGTGTCACGATTTCTAACGACTTAAACTGGGATAAGCACATTCAATCTATCTGCAATGAGGGTAATAAGATTTTGGGCATACTTTATAGAAATTTATCATTTTGCTCTCGCGATGTGAAGTTAGCTGCCTACAAGGGTCTCCTTCGGCCTGTTTTGGAGTATGCTTGTTGCGTATGGGACCCACATCAGTCTTATTTACAAGATAAGCTAGAGAGCATCCAGAGGAGATCGGCTCGTTTTGTAAGCTCCGAATTTTCTCGCGAGCCAGGGTCGATGACATCTATTTTGAAGGACCTTGATCTCCCCACGCTAGCAGATCGTCGCAAGTAAAACAGACTTATTCTCTTCTCGAAAGGTTTTTTTGGTAAGGCTAATATTCCCATGGACAAACTCAGTCATCCAACTCGGAAAACTCGTGGGATGCACAACCTCCATTTTTGTCAACTCTACTCTCGGTCTAATTGTTATAAATTTAGTTTTCTTCCTAGTACTCTGAAAGATTGGAATAACCTTCCTGCTGCTTTGATTGATGGTTTAGATAGTCATAGAGATCCTGTTCAATATATTACCAATTTTATTAGGGCAAATTAGGGCACCCCTGACGCATGTGCGGTGTAGTAATGTCCTTTGGATGTGTCACCGTGATCCGAAAGAAGAAGAACGTTAGGCTAGTTCAGTTTAGTGGTGACCCTCTTGGGCAGGCCTTGGGTTTTAGATTTAGAAGGAAGCCCTGCACATGATGGTTGAGTCTTGAGTCTCATACCCATCATTTGTCTGGTGAAACCTATGATGACACTTCTGAGTTTGGGAGATTCAAGGGTTTATTTATTATTTATGCTTTTTAGAGAAATTCCAGTAGGCAGTCACCCCAAACAGAGTGAGTGTATCCTGTCACTCTAGTTCATGATTGGCCTATTTTGATCATGTGACAATATTTTTGTTAGAGATCAATTGTGGAATTCAAGGAGAATTTTGCCTTGCTTTACCTACTGTTTGTAATAGTTATGTTCAAAACATCTTCAGAAGTGCTTGTAATGCAAAAAGAGGAGATTTAGGCTACAAGAGTTTGCTGATTTGTCAAAGAAAATTTTGGGGCGACTGCCTATTGCCTTTAAAGTTTGCATATATATTATATGCTTTGGCTGTGTTTTTTGTTGTTGTCTGGTTTCTTGACATTTCAACATTTCATCACATGTAACTGATATTTGCAACTAACAGCTCTTCAGGGGTGCAATGCAAACATGCAATTGGCCCACAGAATGTATGTAGCCTGCATTCAGAGAGACTGTCTGGCCCACTCATGAGACAACTTACAAATGCAATTTCATTCTTTTTCTTTCGAATATGGTGAGACATCCAGTTAAGGACATTCATACACCACATACGTGCCACGTGGTCAGTCATACCCTCAGAGAATTGATAAACTCTACAGGCTTAGGGTAACTAACAGCCCCCTCAATAAGACTGCCAGGGAGATCATTCCAATCCCAAATTGTGTTTTGAACTGCAATTAGTCCTAGTAGGGAGGGGGGGGGGGGGGAGGTAGTGCAAAGCATGCAGGTTATGAGTACATTAGGCAAAATTTGCCTTTGCTGGAATCAGTCATAGCTACCGCAGTTTTTAGGGGAAAACTGCGGTTCCTAATTAAAGTACCCGACCATGGTTCATTACTTCAATTAGCTGCTCCATAGAGCAGCAGCTTTGTTAAAAGCCTTGATAACTATTCTGGTACAACAGTATAGCCCAGCACTGTGGGGTTTACATTACAATAAACAACAAACCCTGCCCTGTTATTAGTACTGGCAAAAAGGGATCAAATTACTTTTGGTCATTGAAGGTTAGATCACCTTTCAGTTTCATCAGAGATAAACTGCCATCAAATGTCAACCTTTAGGACTATTGATAAATTCTTGAATGAGCACCTAACTGGTATTGATAACAACTCTTGACAAGTTTTGGCATGGGAAGATTTTGCGAAATGATATCAGTGGGTTTACAAAGGCCAGACAGAGGGATATATTAGCTTGACCGTGGATACCTTTGGCGAGGATTTGAAGCCTACAACGCCTACAGCAATCGGAGAGAGTGCCCAGACCAAGATCTTTCAAAAGGGCAGTAGTTCACAGGAGTACTCGTTGGCAATAAACCAAACAGATCTCCTTTGTACTCCCTCTATAGTTTATCTTGAAGTGACACCTGATATGGATCCCAAACGGAACAAGCATACTCCAACAAAGGCCTAAGCAAACCTTTATAGGCTGCCAATTAAACTCCCTTGGAACAACCATTAATGGCATTACAACTATTTAAATAACCGTAGTAACCTACTATTTTTCTCTCATAGACAAGAAAGGCTCTGTTTTCTGACTGCATGGGGCTGACTCATTCCCATCACTGTCATGGGGGAGAGGTCTAAGGGAAGGGAGCCATATGGAAATTTTTTATTATTTGAGGGACCTTAAATGCAATTTAGTGCAACATTTTGGGCAAACTTTAAGGAAAATTTCTGCAATTAAATTTTTGACATTTTGAACAAATAGCCTAGGATCAAGTTTCGTCCTTGAACTGAGGCAGGCACAAGTATACTTCTGCCCCACCATATTTTTGACTGCAGGCTTTAGCCTGCCCTCCCTATGCCTATGGCTTAACCAGGTTTGGAGTAGGGGACAGGGAACTATCATGGTACCAGCACTCTGGTTCTAGAAGTTTGTAATTTCGCCAGGACCCCAGTAAACATTATGTTGTCAGATCAGCGTTGGTTTTGGGTACAAGTAGTCAGACTGAGGTCAGGCTCTGATTAAAGATCTAGGTTGATCAGACGTTGGGCTGATGTAGCTGTGAGGAACAACCTAATTGTGACGTCAGATGGAGGTCTGAAAATATTTTAGTCCTTTTCCTGACATTGAAATGACGTTGAATGGACACTGAACAGTTGGGTTTTAGTACACATCTGATCGTGATGGACATCTTTGTCGATGTTCATTGATCCAACGTGGAACGGATTTACAGACGGCAATACAAAAGACATTGATCTGACGTAAACGCTGTCTCAAAACTGACGTCAATCCGATGGCAAAACGATTACAGGGACAGTTACCTGACAGTTCAGCTTTGTTGATCTCAAGGAGTACCAGTTCTTCGAAATAAACGCAAAATTTTTGTGGAATGCTTTTGTAATTTCCTTTCATTTTCAAGTCAGAGTTGATGTGTCCTTAGAGCCTGATTTTAAAGTACAACACAAGAATGCTATCACACCGGGGATGGTTACAGTTTATATGATGTAACAGTCACTGTTATGTACATCGTAAAATGGCTACAATTGCTTGATTTCAGTTTCAGATTTTATATTATCATTTTTAGGTGGAATGAGTAAGGGCAAGGATATTGAAATACTTAAGGTAGAATTTGCAGAAAGAGAGAAATCACAGGTATTTAATTTTTTTTTTTTTTTTGTTTGTTCGTGTGCGTGTGCGTTTGACATAAGACAAAGCTTTTCAGCAACTTTGGAATCATTTCTGTAATCTGAGTTTTCTGCAAGACACTCATCCTCAAGTTTAAAGAAAATAGTGAACTTCCACAACTTTGTTTTTCATCCTTACTTCAAGGCAGTATGCAGTCACCCCAATCAGAGTGAGTGTATCCTGTCACTCTAGTTCATGATTGGCCTATTTTGATCATGTGACAATATTTTTGTTGGTAAATTATGAATTTCAAGGAGAATTTCTCCTTGCTTTACCTATTGTTTGTAAGAGTTATGTTCAAAACATTTTCAGAGGTGCTTGTAATGCAATAAGAGGAGATCTGCAAGAGTTTGCCGATTTTTCAAAGAAAATTTTGGGGCGACTGCCTAATGCCTTTAAATCACAAAGTTGCATTGCCACTGCCAACACAGATCACCCTTCCTTCATGAGCAAAAGTACAGAGTAACAAATTTGGTATAATACAGACTACAAAAATTGATGCTGAATATTTTAAGCTTACAGAATTAACACATTCTGAATGTCAGACATTGACAATTACCTGGAGGGTTCACCTAACCCCCCAAGCCCCTCAAAAATTATTTCTAGGTACATACTTTTACATAAACTACCTTAGAGCTCCTCTCAAGATGCATCTCAAATATTCCAGGGGCACAGGCTTGATTTCAAAACAAAAAAAGGGGGGGGGTTGAAAATATAGACTACCTTGCCCCAAGATCCCTGGTCTGGGGCACCCCTTCCAGATAATTTTTACATAAAGATAAAAATCCTGCAATCTAGTGCACTGAATGCCTCAGAGTAGTAAAACCAGGTTATCTGATCTGAAATGTCTTCCTGTGCAAAAATGGACAAAACATTTGAAAGGGTTCATTGTGGGCTAATTACAAAAACTGTGGCAGTATAGTTCCAATAAGTCCTATAGATGTCTTTGACAGGCCAGTGTAAATATCCCTCAGGCTAGTGGAGAAACTAGTTATAAAGCTTTAGAATGTCAAGCCTTGTTGTTGTTGTTTTATGAAGAGGCAGGATGCAAATTATAAAATAAACTTCTCTACAAGTTCACTGGTCACAGTAGACTGTCACTCATTTTATACATGTAATACCACAAATTCACCACAGGGTAATTGCATTTTCACTGTAAACGAACCTCCACCCCCCAAAAAATGAGAATTTTCGTTTTCTGGTACAAATGGCAAAGTAATACATTATGCTTATCTAGGCCGTACAGTATTTCATTATGTACATCCTGGGTTAGGTGGTACCCACCCAGCACTAAAGAATCTTGACTCCTGCCAGACACCAGGCAGGCAGTGCTATACTTTCCAATCGCATGGGCAAATTTCCATAGATTCCAGATACAAGGTTCAAAATTCTTTATCCAGGGCGCAGACACACCCTGCACTTAGACTTGGATCTCAAGACAACCAGTACTCAAAAAATGCTAGACACATCCCTGAGGATAGTAATGTGAAAAATCTAAAAAACCAACCTGGGGCAATTTTTGGATGTTATTATATTTTCAGGGGAATTCATTCAGATGCTACTGATGCACTTTTAACTAAATCAACATAAGTTCACCTTACTCTTGTAAATGCTGCTTACACTTCTGCTTGTACAGTAAATTCTGCCAGCAGAAAGACAGAGAAAACATTTGAAAGGAAATATTGTATTTGTGGTACAAACAATATGCATGTGTTTCAAATCATGACTTAGGCTGTAAATTGTACCTCATGAATAATTTGATCAACCAAAAGTACTTTAAAATTTTCAAATGATGCAACACTCAGAACTCTTGAAATGCATTCTAAATATTCTTTGAAAGAAAAACAGAGTTTGCTGGTAAAACTGTGTCATTGAAAAAAAAATGATAAAGGCTTACCTCTATCTAATCAAATGATGCAACACTCAGAACTCTTGAAATGCATTCTAAATATTCTTTGAAAGAAAAACAGAGTTTGCTGGTAAAACTGTGTCATTGAAAAAAAAAATGATAAAGGCTTACCTCTATCTAATTTAATATTAATTTATTAATTAAGTTATTTATTACTTACAAAGGAGCCAGATAAAAGTTTGGGTAATATTTCTGTTGGGCATCAATGTGTGGTGCTCAAGATGTTAGCAAATTGAGTTGCTACAATTGATACATTGAGCTCGCTTGAAGCAAGCAGGAGGATTGTCATCTCCTCACACGGAAAAGCAATAATCTGTTTTCTTCATTTTTCAGTTGTCTTTTGACGGTGGTATAGTACCAATTACCATACCTCTCATGCTCAGATTACAAAAGCATGACATTAAGGAAGAGAATGTTCAGTATAAAGTTTCAAAAAAAAGTGTGCTAGCTAATGTAAGGTTATGATGCAATGTGTGCTTGTTTTAAGTTCAGTTCAGACTGGGAATGTAATATTTTTCATCTGCCAATACCTCTACAAAAATAAATGAATTATCTGTTCTGGTTTGATTAGAGACCAGATTCGCTTGATACTCATATCTGGTCACCCGCATTTGTAAGAATAAAGCTACCCCATTTCAAGTATGGCATGTTCAACTGGTAAAGATTTGCAGGATTCAAAACCATCTATGTAACAGGCAGCTTCTGTTTATTCCAAGACTTACTGTATCAGTGTCCTTCTAACCATATCTTTTATTTTCTTTTCTAAAGAAATCAGCTTATAAATGAAGCTGTAACTTTGATAACATTTTTAACTGTTCACAATCAGGTAAACAAGCCATATTTGTATGTTCAGGCTGTGGTTAGATAAGACCTAGATTCACCTGCCTTAGGAGCTTACAGCAATCAAATCAGTGAGTGATAAAGTGATAACCGCAGTACCTTCAAATGGCAGTCTATAGTTTGTGGAAGTTCTAACAGTGAAGTACTCTGTAATGTAACATAAGGTAATGTTATGTAAATTAAATGTAAATTTATTCTTGTACAATGCATTGCATGTGAAACATCTGAATGCATCAAAGTACAGTATAAAAAAGAAATTGTAACACATCACAGCATGATGTGAGAATTTGTAGTATCGTGGGCATGCCTCCCATGAAAGCTTGAAGGCAAATATATTTTACGACCAAAATGAGTACAAAGGATCAGGATTTTATGAATAACAAATCCATGGATGGTGAACAATTCAACAATTTAACTCAAATTTGGAAACTTTTCAGTTTAGGTCAGCTAAGAAGCATTCATCATAAGGTTGGTACAATATTGAAAAATTTGTTATGGGTACTTTGTACTTTTCTTCTGATGGGAACTTTTCATTGGTGATGTCATGGTCTAAAATGTTGCATCAACTTAGTTTAAAGGGGTAATATGATATGGTTGGTAATTCCATATAGACTTTTACTCATGCATTAAGTTCATTTTGGGGTAACATCAACCATGACCAACCAGTGCCCTACATTATGCCTTGCAAACTGTTACTATATCATGCGGTCAATAGAGGATATTGCAGTTTGCCATATACCGATAATGTGGCATTTTTCAATGCATATAGGACACTTTAAGTAACTCAATCACTTTGTTCACATGAGCACATTTAAGTTGGAGGTCATCCATATACTTTATTGAACTGAAGTGCATGTGTACCATACAGCAGAGCATTCAAAGCATAGCATTGACGATGAACATTATAACCAATGTTTTACACACTGGGCCTTTAATGGGTCTTCAACTTGGGTACAAGTTAAGTGGATCCTGCACCAAGACAAGTCATCATCAAAAGTAATGATTACAGATACTCAGTGACTGGGCACATTATTTCTGTGTGTGTGTGTAAGAATGGCAGCAAACGAAGGGTAAAATGCATCTATTATAGACTGCCAGTGTCATGGGCGTCAATCCTGGGGGAATGGGGGGACATGTCCCCCCCCACACATTTTGGAAATAGACCTATTGACTTAAGATTTTTACACAGTAAATTTTTGACAGAAGTGGCTATGTCCCCCCCCCCCACTCACATTCCAGTAAAACTTGACGCTACTGGCCAGTGTCAATATCCAAAGTTCCATGCCCTGCAGTGCTTTCAGTATCCATACAGCCCTGTCCAAGGACTAAATCAGAGGTGGCAATTTCAGTCTTCAGTGCTGAATATACCATTCATTTAATTATAACATATTTATATTTTATAAATCAGTATCCGTTCCACACAGCCTTCACCTGTAGGTGCCTACATTAAACATCAGGACTGCTGTGAGACCAGCGTTCACCTTAACGAAATGAAATCAACTTCTAAGGGAAATCTCCAGTTTTTGATGTGCTGTATTTTTGGAGCTGTGTGAGATTTTTAGATCTTTAGTATAGCTGGCTGAGTTAGGAAGCTAAAAAGGTGCAGAAATTCTCAATAGAAAATTGTATTCAGCTATGGGAATCCTGAGATTGGTGTGTCTTAATGCAAACACGCTGCAGCGCTAGTGAAGAACCATCAGGTTTTGCGGTAATTAGTGTGACTGAGTTGAGGTAAGTTTTTGTGGTAGGCATCTCTTCACCAAATGACTGATGTGTGACTTAATATGAGATGCATACCCTAACAAGGCCACTCTAAGAGGACACTGTATTGCACAGCAGACCATACAAAAATTTCTGGAATAACATCATCCCACCTAGTATATACCTTTGAAGCAAGGCAAATGCTGCTATACTTGAGATTTCCGATGATACAGTAGATATCCAGGAGACAAAGTTCTTATTTTTCAATTCCAGCCTAAGTTTGAATGAAAGATTGCACCTAACAAGACCACTTGCCCACTGCAGAACAGCATAGCTTTATACATACAGAGTACATCAGTGAACATTTAGATTCTATTACACAACCCAAGAAGTTATCAGCCATCACCATTTGTCCATTTACCTAATTAACATAGCACAAAAACATACTGGTCTCACAAAATTTGCAATTCATCTTTTTGGATGCTCTCTCCATGAACCATCCATATAACTTTTCTAGTCCTTTTGCTGAAAAAAGCTTAATAACATTTGGATAGTATGAACATCTAAAAGACGTCTTTGCCAACATCTGTTTCTTTTCATACTGATTTGCAACTGGCTTTGCAGGAGACAAGCTGACTGGCAAATGTTGGCTGATGCTATCTTGATGTCCATGTGATGGCAAAATGTAAAACAAGGTCATCTTCATACAGCCCCGGTTTAGATCTAGTCCTTAAAGTGGCCATGACACGTAAATTGGAGTAACGGGAGACTAATTTAGCCTAAAGTACACAAAAAGCTCTTTCCAAAACTGTTTTCATCACCCTTACAGCCCTGAGCATTAAAAAGAAATTAATGTTTCAAAAAATTGCACCAAAAAATAGACTGTTGAAAATGAGATTTCAAGCCAACACAATAATGACGTCATTTTAGGAACACCAGCCTCCGTATACCGAACCTGGCGTACAGCATAGCCCATACATACGTAAGAGATAGTAATGATTGTAATTCGCGGCATGTCTTGAATTTGAACTTTATTCTGTCTGTTTGGAGAGTGGTGTCGGTCTGTTATATTTTGGGGCTGCAGTAGGCCATTACTAATAATTACAAATACTCTTGATTCATAACCGAAGAACGAAAAAACTCGGCAGTGTACTGTTCGGCTCGGTCTGCAGTAATACGTACAGTGAGTGGACTGGCAGCAGCCAGCGAAATACTGTGCACACTCGATCATAGGCTAGTTCCACGATTTCCACTGACACTTGCACGAAAGTCACCTAAAGTTCATATTTTGACTGCCTACATAAAACTTTGCAAGCTAAAGTCCCTTGCAATTGCTCCAAATGCTTCTCATGCTCGGATTGTTGTGGTGTTGTACTTTCACCTCACCTAACAGTCTCAAATCGATACTGTTCTATGCGCGTAACGAATTACTCACCCCATCTGCACCACTGACGTCTTGTTTCTGATTTCAAATCCAAGAAAACTCACTTTACCGATAGTCCAACATTCCTGTCCGATCAGAGAGTTGCCATTAGATGGCAACTCCCTGGCTCAGATCCGTCATTCCAAAGAAAGTATTAAACTTGATTTCACATGGTACCTACTACGAAACAGTGGTGGTGATTGTGTAGTATCAAGTATGTTGTATACTGTACCACTTCAATGCTGTACCTATGCTGGTGCGTTGTGAATGTTTGTACATGCAGCTACTTATAATGACACCAAGACGAAAAACCTGCGTGAAATGCATTTAATTGACTAAAACAATTGTTAAGCACGAGAAAAGGGATAACAATTCCAAAATTTACACTTTTCACGCAGGTTTTACATTGTATCGACCTTGGTAACCGGTACAATGGAATGCAAACACTGTATCAAATGTCCGAAGGATACCACGGAAAACAACGATCAGTTCCTAAAGTGACGTCACATGACGTAACAAGATTTTGAAAATTTTCGGGAAGACTAACTTTTCAAGGCTGGAAGAGGGTGTATTTTTTCTCAATTTTCCAGTGGAAAAAAAGTTGTAAACAAACAGAATGGTTGATTTTCGTTGTAGGAAACGTATTCCTAAAGATACCAAAGGGTTTAAACCGTTAACTTACAGTGGCATAGCCACTTTAACCAGGGTTGTAAAATATGTTTCATGGCCAAGGGGAACTACCCACCACTTGTGCTTTAAAGACAGATACTCATCACCCCAAGTATGACTTTTACTTGGGGGATGGGGGGGGGGAGCAAAACTCTCAAATGGTTACTGCTCTTTGATTGACATCAGTTACAAAATTGAAAATATGCAGAGTTGCTCAGACTTGCACTTAGCATGCACAGAGAGTGTTCTGATTATACATGAGGGCCTTGTATGTTCACAATGATATCGCCTTAAGCAGTAGACTAGGTTTGTATCTTCATAAGGCGAAGCTAAAGACAGCTGTTGGAGGGGCTAGACGTAACCTAGCTGGGAGAATTGGAACCAGGGTTCGATTTACTCAGGTGCACATATGCACATAAAGTTTCCCACGTGCATGTAACTGTGGAAGCTTATATGCACTTCGTGCATGTACAGTAGGCCTAGCCTTGCCTGGGTAAAACTCTTGGAAGTGGAAACATTGAAAACACAGTGAAAATTATATTACTGAAGAAATAGCAAAGGTAATAACGTACAAAAACATCCTCAAGTTTACAAAACACAGGCCTACTACACTAATTCATGTACTGTACCTCAACCAGCGGTACAAAATAAAATGTTTAATAGCAAAATAGTGTCTGGTATTTCTGATTTTAAGATTGTTTGGTGCACATAGAAATTTTGCTGTGCATGTATTTTTCTTGACCTACATACACCAGTGCATACAGTAGAAAAAAAAATTATAAATCGAACCCTGATTGGAACTGTCTGGGATGATGAGTATCTGTCTTTTATGTTGTGCTTGTAAAAGAACTGTAAAACACGTGAAATTTACCATGATTTACCATGGTTTGCCATTGTAAAAATACAGATTTTCCAAGGTAAACCATGGTAATTTTTTTGCTGGGTCAGCTCCAATTCAGGACTAGCCAGCTAGGCCTGTTTGCTCAAGCTAGCCTAGCTGCGAAGGTAAATGCATAGCGGCTAACATCATGCTGTATCTCTCGACGTAGGCCTAGGCCTATACTGTATCGAGAACTTTTATCCTGTCCTTCACTTACGGATCACTGGGACTAATGAATGTGAACCATCTTACCTTCAATATATTCGAGTTCCAGATACACCTTTCTTGAGGCGTTAATACGAAGAATCAAGGTAGAATTCGGGTGGATTCCGATGATCTCTTACGTGTGTTTGTACATGTCACACAGTACGCTCCAGCATAATAGTTCCTGCATAATATGCTCGATACCTCCCAGGCAGTGTAAACTAAGTGCTCTCAAGTTAAGCCAATCAAATAGCTCATTTTTGGAGGTGTGTCGGGTGTGTGTCTATTTCCATCAAAAGATAAGATGTTATCGCAAACACCTCTCGATGTCTCTGACCTTTAAACATACTAAATGACTTTGCGAAATTTGTCTTGAATATTTATAACTTTTGCTGTGTTGTGATACATATTCATATTAGGTCATTGTATCTTGCATCTGACGTTATCTTCTATCGTCGCGTTCTGGATCTTGTGGCCAGGGGTCAAGGAAGCAGCTGATTGTACTTTTCATAGTCACCAATATATCAAGTCACAATACAAAGGTAGTAGTATAGTATAGCCTTTATTATAGGCTAGGCCATAGTGTAATAAAACCGCGACTTGTGAGAAAAAAAAAACAGTGATCCTAACAAACTGGTGCCGAAGACATCCCGAGACTGGACTTGCAGTACCGAAAAGTCATCACACGTTTTGTAATCAGTAACTGTTACACCTACTGTATTTAACTCAGGCTCGTGAAGAGGGTTTCACCAAGTAAGGAAAAATCATTGACGAAAGGCATGTAATTTAGGCTTGGTTGTGGTGAAATATCATGTGAGCTAATACTAGTGTGCTAGTCAGAGCTAAGCATTGCCCCGGCCGGCACTAATTAGCCTTCTGGCCTTAAATTACAGCCAGGCGTGCCTCAGCTTGCCAAGGTTAACATGTGAGGCTGCTTCAATTCCACAAACGGCAGGTTGGCTAAAAATCAAATGCCCTGAGAATGACCTCACCAGTACTCAGTAGGCACAACTGCAGCATAAAACACCCTGCACTGAGATTGGATTGCAAACAGAGGGTTTTGGTGGGCGGTGACTTCCCCGAGTGGGCAGAGGTTATCTCGGGCGTCCCCCAGGGCACTGTCTTAGGTCCCCTATTATTTTTAGTCTACATTAATGACTTGCCCAATAATATCTCCTCTCAGGTAAGACATTTTGCTGATGATTGTGTAATTTATAGACAGATAAGGAATAACTTAGACCAGGTTCAACTCCAAAACGACCTAAATACCCTTTCTAAGTGGCAGGATAATTGGCAAATGCACTTTAATACCAAGAAGTGCTTCCTCATGAGGATCACACATTCAAGGAATCCTAAACTTTTTGATTATACTCTGGGTAATGACATCCTTGAATCCACAGACTGCCATACTTACTTGGGAGTTGACATCTCTAACACCCTTACCTGGAATAAGCATATTGACCGTATCACTTCATCAGCAAATAGGTCTCTAGCTTTTATTAAAAGGAACCTTTACTCCTGCCTCAGGAGTGTTAAAGCTAATGCTTATCTCACTTTAGTTAGGCCTATATTGGAGTACTCATCATCCGTTTTCGATCCTTACACTGTTTCCCTATCCAATAAAATAGATCAGATTCAACGCAGGGCCGCTAGGTTTGTTTATAATCACTATTCTCCCCATAGTAGTGTGACTGAAATGTTGAAAGACCTGGGGTGGGATAGTCTTGAAGACAGACAAACTGTCAATAGGCTAGCAATTCTCCACAAAGCCAGATTGGGCCTCCTAGCCTTGCCAATTAACAACCTGCAACTGGTCCGGCGATCTACAAGGCACCATCATTCCAACAGCTTCATAAATATAACAACCAACAAGGACTGCTGCAAATATAGTTTCTTTCTGCGTACCGTCAGAGACTGGAACTTACTCCCCCAAAATATTACAGATCTCGAGGACCCCAAGCAATTTAAGATCTCAGCCTTGAGGTTTCTCCGACGTGACGACTAATTCTACATGCGCACACTCAACCCTGTACGTTTGACTCCACCAGGAGTGTTGTACAGTATCCTTCCAGATCCAGATCCAGATGCTGGATGCCAGTTGCAGTCACTGTGATTGCAATCATTGCACCCCCACTTAAATGATACACAAGACATGATGAGTCTCTCATAAAATAACAACACCTTAAGAAGTTTTTTCTCTGTCTACTGGGATTGAGAGCCATATACATATATACTGTACTGATATACATACATATATACTGTACTGATATACATATATACTGTAGCATGGTGGGTCCGAAGTTCGTTCACCTTAGCCACTGAATCCGTCAAAAAAATATAAATAGGTAGCACATGGTTCCCAGTTTTAGACATTTTATCTTTGGAAATATGTTGTCTGTACAAAAACAGATTTTGCCCTGGAATTTGTAGAGTGTAACTCGGAATTTGAATGATTTCATGAGACTGTCTCTGACCTCAGGAATTTCTCTCCAGAGGGTCACAATTTCGTTCGCACATTTTCAATTGTCCCTTTTCGTAGAAAATCAGGTAAATATCCATTCACTTTGTCAAATTTCCCATGTAAGAAAAGGACTCGCACCAAATTATTACAGTGTTGCAGTCACATCTTGTGAAATCACGAAAATATAAGATCGTTTGGAAAGTAGGTTAGGCTTGTTAGGTGAGTTGCCTAGGTAATTTTCGAATGTCAGAAAAATGTTGTATTCAGGCAAATTGGAAACATGTGGTTGGAATTTGTTTTACTACGATTGTTTATCAGTTAATGCTTGATATTTTGTGCAATTTCCCAATCATTTCATCCATTATTCATTGAATTATGGATAATGAACGAACTTCGGGGGTGAACGAACTTGTGTTCCCTAACTATACTGATATATGGCTCTGCAGTGCTGGGATTGTGACTGCTACCCAAAAGTTTGGTCACAATCACTGCAACTGCACCTTCACAAAAGAAAGGGAAGGCAGTGCAAGAGAGAAAAAGTTCTCTGGAACTGTGATTGCACCTCCATCAAAAAGATGACTGATGTGGTTTCAGTGCCATTGCAATAATGGAGAGATGGTTCACTGGGACAACAAATTTGCCACTAGTGGAAAGATTAAGACTCAGCATGTAAAATACTTTTTAAAGTGAGAAAAGAGCCAACTTAATGGATGAATTACACTGTGGTACTTATGTCATATATGAGTTGTGTGTCTTCTTTCTGAAGTACTGAAACCCTTGAGTAGAATTCATGCATAGAGCTCTGCTCAAGAAAGAAAATTAAAATAGGTGACACATCAAGAGCAGATGCTGACTGGATGAATTTGTTACTCCAGATGCTGTTTGTGGTAATTTCCCTTCTGGGAAAGAAGTCACAAGGGGTGTTCTCCAAGGTTTTGGTCTTGGTCCAATTGTTTTCTTAATATTCATCAGTGATATTGATAGCCAGGGCCTTAGCCTGCAGAGGGGGGGGGGGGGCTGCTGTCCCCTGAGATTTCAAAATTGAACATAAAAGTTGGCTCACTTGAGAAAAATACTGAAATCGTAAAAAAATTCACTGTCCAAGCTATGATTTAAAGGCCAAAAAAAACATAAGAAATTTCATTTGGGCTCCTTTTTCCCAAAATTTTCCCGGGGAGGTACCCTCCATAGACGCGTTATTTTTTGAGTTTCTCTTCCTGACGAATAAACCCTGCTCCTCCTACAAGATACACGCTTGAAGACACCAGCATATATGCTGGTTTAACTAAACTAGGCAGTGATTACCTTAGATTATGAGCTATAGACTCAATGAGCTTGTAAAGAAACTTCTAATTTAAATGGCATAAGCAGTTGCGGCAAACTTAATTTGAAACAACTAAATTTCACATCCAGCTCTTATTTCACTTCAACAATCTTTGATATGTTAGAAAATAAATATTACATGTTCAAGGAGTTACAGATCTGTACGTAAATTTCACAACTTAATGAGAAACATATTGTCATATGATCCTCAAGAGTCATTCATGAAATAGTATACCTGAATATATGCACTAATTAAAATTGGGGTGGCTGAACTTTCCCTTTAAATCAAATCTAAGTTATCATTTTGAAATTTAAATGTTTCAGAAGCACGAAATCTAAAAGTAAAAAGGTTTAGATGCAACGTTAAGGTCCAAAATGTGTCACCTCCTAATGCAGGAGACATTTTGACCAAACATTTATTTGTAAGGCCTACAACTACGTGCCAGTGGCTCCCCAGTGGTGAACTAAGAGAGGGAGAAGCCCGCATTGGCCATATATAGGAGGGGAGTGCCAAGCAACAGTCGAAAATTCAGTAAATAATTAAAATTTGAGATCATGCAATCAGTCCAAAGCTTTACCAAACGTAGCCCCAGGGCCAGATTAGCGTTGTGTGGGGCCCCTGGCACTTTCTGTAGTGGGGCCCCTTTTACAAGTTTAACCTCCTTCCCCCTCGCCCACCCGCTTACACAAAATTAATAACACTCAACAGATTAAATTTTAGCTTTTAACCGCTATAACTAACAGTTGCTTTTACACATTATACAGTGATACATGATAGTTATAATACATTATATGCCAGATAGTGTTAAGGTATGGCAAAAGTGCACACACACTTTGGGGGCCCCAAAAGCGCAGGGCTCCCGGCATATGCCGGTTCTGCCATGGGGTTAATCCGGCACTGCATAGCCCCATTTTAGATCTAGGAAAACTTAGAAAAAGAAAATTTCTCAAAGGAGTAAAAGTGTCATCCCTTCCCTCAGGCAACATCTCCTTTAATTACACCTTACCAAAGCAGAAAAAATCACTAAATAATGAGGTTTCCTAAACATATTATCAATTCAACGCCTTACGAAGCTTTAGAGTACCAAAGATAGCACTACTTTGCATCCAAACCACCTCACATAGACGAAAATTTCTCAAAGAGTATAGGGTGTTCAAGTTGTCACCTGCTCTTAGACAGCACCTCTTACCTTAATGCCACCCCCTGTGGGCTGGGGTTGTAGAATATGCCCACGGTATTTCCTGCCTGTCGTAAGAGGCGACTAAAGGGAAGGACTTGCACTGTATTTAAACTTTACACTACAGTATATAACACATTTGTGTTGGTGTGTCATTAAATTTCATCTAACTTACCTTAATGCCTAGCCAAAGATAGGAAAAATTTCTCTAAATATTGTCAATTTGTAAAGATATAATCACTTTAAAGCTTTGATAATTTAGCACAATTTTACACCTAAGCCAGGCCTTTCATGTATCCCTCCCCCTCAGCATCCTCCCCTAGGATGGCACCCCGGCATAGATGGGAAAAAAGAAATGGTCCTCCGGGTGTCGACTGTCTGCAGGCACACCACTTGGTGTTCCACTTGGACAGTGTCACGGACTGCCCCCCTTGGGATTTTGCCCAGGCTACAGCCCTGGATAGCTCTCTTACATCTGGTATAAGTAAGCTTGCTGATGATACTAGGAAGGTTAGTGATAAGGATTTGCTGCAAAAAGACTTGGATAGATTATTTTCATGGTCTCAGACTTGGAAAATGTCTTTCAATGCAAAGTCCTTCATTTTTTTTGAAAAAATCCAGCTGTGATTATAACATGAATGGTAGCCTATTTTGAGTAATATAACTTTTGAGAAAGATCTGTTGTTGCTGTTAAAGGCGATTTTGAAGTCATCCATAGGCAGTGTCAGTAGCTGCTAGGGCTAAAATCGTGCTTGGATTGATCGAGAGGAGTTTCAGTAATTTTAGTAAAGAAATTGTACCCGGGTTCTAAATTTCAGTGTTGTAAAGAGTCATGACTCAAGTCACTAATTTTCAAAAGGGAAATGATCGGAGCAATCGTATCATAATTTTCCTCTTAGAAAAAATACAGTGACGTGAGTCACATTGAAAGTAATAAATGACTCAACTCGACTGCAAAATTGAGTGACTAGCAGGCCTCAAATTCTAAATTTTTAAGGGCACAGCCATTTTGGTCTCAAGCATCAAGGCAAATCTGGGGGCACCATGGCCAAATGGTAGGGCAGCAAGGCCAAAACTTTTACTTTGTTGATTGGGCACCAAGGCCATACACAATTTCCTCCATGGCCTGTCCTTGTAGAGCTTTTCTTTTTAATACTGTATTCCTGCTGTAAGTTCCTTCTAATGAGCGAGCATTCAACATAAGCATGTATACATGGAAGCATGAAGTAAATGAATATGTGTACCACCTTTGGAGTGGTAGAAGTTTGTGAAGAGTGGGAAGGCATGATATTGACGATTGGCTGAGACTGTGAGGGGCACTGTAGCCATAGTATGGTGGCTCTTAAGGCCATTTTTGGCCTCAAGCTCTTTTGAAAACTGCAGGGCACCGAGGCCAATTGAAGGGGCAACCACGGCCATGGCCTCAGTGGTCTCGGCTAAATTCGAGGCCTGGACTCGTTGCAACACTGCTAAATTTGTGCAAGCAGTTGGTACAGTAAGACCCCATCTTGACTATGCTGCTCAGACTTAAAAGTCCATTCTATGAAAAGGACAACTTTCTTTTAGAGCAAGTTCAGAGGAGGACCACTCAACTTAAATATCCTAAGTAAGAAATCTACCTTATCATATTAGACTTAACTGTCTTGGGCACACCACCCTGGATTTGAGGGGTTAGGGGGAACATGCTAGATGGGTTCACAAATTTTTCTCTGAAAGAAGTCCTTTGTTATCTTGTAGCTACTTAAAGGTTAAAAGTAATTTTTGGGTTAGAGGCCATTGTAAGGCACTGGTGAAGTGTTTTGCAAGGCTTGACATCAGGAAGTTCAGCTTCTCTCATAGAGTTGGCAGTGAGTGGAATAATCTGCCTGAGTGGGTAGTTAACTCCACTGCAGTGCAAATTGCTTTAAGGTTACCATTGACAAGTTCTTCCATGACTACCGTAGAATCTAACTGCACTGGGGTCAGTTGGTGTTCTTCTGGTTGTTTGTTGTAGAAAAGGGTTTGGAAGTTCAAGGGCATTTGATCTTTAGCCCCCTTTGCCCTTTCACCTGTTATGTTATTTAACATAGGAGCAAGATATTTGAAGTGTGCAGTTCATCCCCATGATCTTTCAGCATTTTTTTTCAACATTGGGGAGTTGTATTTTCAGTTGTGCAATTACTTCCAGCATATTATCTGAGTTGACGACTTGTAAACGTGGCCACCAGTTGTAATGTGCAGGGTTCACTAGATCAGATGTTCACTCAATTGAAGGTTAACTAGATCGAGATCCTAACTCAATAAACTTAATCCTAACCCAAACCCTGTTCATACTAATGACTATCTTCGGCATGTGCACATGCTTGTTGCCAGGATTTGATATTGGGGGTTTCAGACCACACAAGGTCCACCAGAGGGGCATTCCATAGAGTAGGATTACACAGAATGAGAGGAATCATTGGGGGTGCAGTCCAGTGACTCCTTAGGGTCCACAGTGGGGTTCAGGCCTGCTATGCCTACAGTGGTCAGGACTGGAAAAGATGTTTATTTGCCAGGAAGGGAGTCAAATTTCGACAACTCCTCCAATATTTTCATGTATATGAAGGAAGTAAATTTCCCTCCAGTGACCAAAATTTCCCTCCAGATACCCAAATTTCAACATTGATGCCCCCAGTTCTAAGCTCTGGGGATTGTACAAAATTGTTGGCTTTAGAAAGAAGCATTTTCATTAATGAACCACAAAAATCAATATTTGACCACTTTCTATGTTTATAGACCAACTTGAACTAACATCCAAGTGATTTGATGATGTAAAAGGTTGGTGGATAGGGATGATGGATAATGTTAAGAGTTTGCATGGGACTTGGAACAATAAGGTTACAGTAGTTTAAGCTACCCAACAGGAGTGAATGATGATTCAAAGTGTTTGTGATTGGTGATGTATAGTGTGCAGAAAAAAGAGGACATTTTTTAAGACGTTTTAGTAATATTTTGAATCATTTTACCTATATAGAAATGATCCATTCTGTTAAAAGAGAGTCATACTGGAATTTGTTCCCAAGAAAAATCAAGAAATAGGTGATTTGGGACATTTTTCCACTTTTGGGCCATGGGGAGCTTGAAACCTCCCCCCCCCCCCCACACACACACACATCCACACACACTTCCACACTAATGTCCGCTTCTGACAGCTTGTTAATATAACTTTAACAAGACTAACTTTAAGAAACAACTGTGTGGCCAGCTATTGTAGGAATTGTTCTAGAACTATCAGACACATTAAGTAGGCTAAAATTGTGAGTACAAAGAGTCAAGAATTATAAGAGAATAAAAACCATGAAAGTTTTGTCCATGTAAAGTTCCAGCTACTGTAACATTTGTATGACATATTTTTAATTGTTTTCCTGAATATTTTGCAGAATATCCAGATTAGTATGAGCATTATTTTTAAGGTATTTGGTGTGGCAGTGCCAGAGTCAACTTTTTACCATTTTTCATCTACTGTAAGAAGGGTCAAAATGGAATTATGCTTTTTTTTTATTTTTTTGAAAGGTAAGAGGATAGTCCCAAATTAAAGCCCCTCCCCAGGTTTACTGTAGATATGTGCATGAACTCCCATATCAAAAATCCTTGCTGAAGCCTGCAAATAGGCTGTGGCCTTATGTAGTAGTTACCTATCTGTAAAGGAACATTAGAATCTTGGGATATTTTGATTCTGAATAGTGAATTTATGTCTTCCAGTTTATTACAATTAAAGCAATATCGACAATTGTTTATTGACATGTCAGATATATTTGCCAAAGATTGCTTTTGTTTAATGTACCCATACACACATCGTGAGGGTTCCATCGCTCATCAGTGGCAGCAAAATTGGACGGCAACCTATATTGCCAATAAGACATTGGCGGTTTCAAGGTCTGAACACATGTAGCCACTAAGGGCTCTCTAAGACCCTGCTTAAGCACCCATACCCAGTCTGATAACCAGGGCTGGGAAAAATGTCCATTTCCCAGCAAGCAAGTCCAACTTCCCACAATTTTGACATGTTAATAAAACAAGCCAAATTTTCTTCCAACTGCCCATATTTCCCTCCAAATACCAAAATTTCCCTGCAAGGAGCTTCCCAGATTCCTGAATTTTTCCACCCATAATGATAACATTGGTATTGAACCATACCAGTTCAATGTTTGCACTAGGATTTGTACAAATACTGCTAGAATCCTGCAAAATATCTGTTATGCTGTAAATCAAGGTCGATCAGGAAGGCTGTTGGGCTGAAAAACGCATTTCATTTTCTTGTACAAAAATGTTATCACTTGTGATAACAATGCATGTTTTAGGATAAAGATGTCTGCATGCTTAGTCAATCCAGTAACTAAGAGCCAATGTTTAACATATCCTATGGAGAGGGGCAGAGTCCCTAACTTGAAAACTCATTTGTTTACTATGTCCTATTGACTGCCTGCTGTGTAGTTTTAGTGCCTGGAAGACACCCCAGCTCCCTGCTAATTGCCAAAAGTCATGCAAGATTGGTAGGCCTGGCCATTTATTGTAGGCAAGTATTTTACATTTCATTCAATGGAGTGACAAATCTCCCACAGGGTGACTGTGTAAACATATTACCTGAGGAAGTATTGCTAGTCACCAACAATACGTAAGTTTTTATGTTTTTGCTTATAAGGCTGAATGCCAGTTGAATTAGGACAGAGTGGTGTCATGTATGTAGTTGTTGCTTAATTCCTGATTACGCAACAGTGGGGGACCTGTGCATGATTTGTGTAACATTGATGGCCTGAGCGTCAATTAATTAAATGTGTGCTTTGATGCAGATTATTGCGTGTGTTGATTCAAATATATAGAAGAGCAATTTAGAGATTCAAATTTGATATATAGTTCAGTTTGCACTTGGAAATTGGTGAGGAAGGTTGTACTTGTCGGTCGTCTCGGTCAGTATACGACTTAGATGTAACATCTCTTGATTCGGTGCATTAACTCTGGCAGAGTTTCTATCCTTATTGGAAATGAACAAATGGTTGCAATCGACATCTGTAGTTTCTGTCTTTTAAGTCAGTCTTCTCCATTGAAACACGAACCGTGGGACGAAAACAGTATCGTGTAGCCCGGGTCAATCATATGGTTCATTACAACATATAACATAAGCCAAAAGAGACTACCAGCCCAACCTACATAGTTCCCGTTTCCAGTCTTGTTGCAGTAGGGTTTGGTACAGTAAGAAACCCTTCAATATGTTGGCTGTTTCCATGGCAGCCATACCCTAGCCAGGGATTCCGCCAGAAATGCAAAAAAGGGGGGGATTAATTGCTCCTAAACCCCTAGTCCAAATTGATGGTGTCCCTGGCTAAAGTTACAAGTGGGTTCAGGGGGACAAAAGCTTGCTTCAAGACCCCTATAAGGTGCATTTTGAAGGGTTTTAAAGGCCATTTACTTATGAAAGTCCAAACATTGCTGCAAAGGTGCCCTCTTCTTAAGTAAGAAACCAAGATATGGACAATTTTTTTAATTTTTATGGAAATGAAAAGGGGGGGATTTTACCCACCTTCTTCTGGAAAGGGGGGGACAAATCCCCCCCTTTCCCCCCTTTGGCGGAAACCCTGCTAGCATGATAAGTTTGATTGTGGAATTAAAGAATATTGCTAATACAAAGTACAGCTGCAAGTATGTTTTCAACCCTTCAATATGTTGGCTGTTTCCATGGCAGCCATACCCTAGCATGATAAGTTTGATTGTGGAATTAAGAATATTGCTAATACAAAGTACAGCTGCAAGTATGTTTTCAACCCTTCAATATGTTGGCTGTTTCCATGGCAGCCATACCCTAGCATGATAAGTTTGATTGTGGAATTAAGAATATTGCTAATACAAAGTACAGCTGCAGGTATGTTTTTGGCGGACGTATTAACCTTGTATTACCTGGTTGTATTACTAATTAGCTGACTACAAGCAGATCCAATCCATATTAAAGGTTCTGTATGTTTGTCAGCCAAGCAGACCGGATTCCTGATTGGCTAGGCTTATAGTGTGATCATTATAGGCTTGCATGAGCAGTTTACCCGGCTTGAGCCATGATTGATTCCTGGCTAGGAATCAAGTAGAGACCGATTCATACCATGAAAATGCCCATAAGCCTACAATCCCGAGTAGTCCCCCACAGCCCAGGAAAGTCTTATTAGTGATGGTCAGTAACTTTCACATTCTGTGGTTTTAGTCCAGCCAGTTGTATCTTCACAACCGTGCGCAATCTGGACATATGATCTGGCCAAGCCCTAGTAGCCAGTAGAACTACTTATTAAGCACCACAAGTCATTATTCGCTTGAGTGCACATTGTGCTGATAGAGCTGGAGTTCTGTTACCTTGTTATGATGCAAGCCTGATTAACTGTGGTCAACGTCTACAAGAATTTGGACTAAAAGGACTTTCATGTCATGAGTTCCTTGGAATGTCACTACCAGATTATTTGTATGCATAAAATCATATTTTGGAGGTTAGGCTATATGTTTATGTCATTCCGCTGGTTTACATGACGTGTTATAACTAACTGGCTCTTCTGATCGTAGTCTGTATTCATAAGTAAGTTTTTTCTTCTATTGGCAACCACAATTCTCTGACATTGTCAGGTAAGCACCACAGCCCTCGAGAAGCCTTTAGTGTGAACCATCTGCCCATTATTACATGTTCATAGGCTAGAAGTCAAAAGTAAATAGCTGCTGAGTTATTGCTTCTGTATCAGTTAGGAAATCCTTGTAGGAGATGGGACTCCTTCAGAGTAGGGACTATAATAGACCTGCAGGTACCCAAGTCCAGAAATATTGGGAATTTTGCAAGCCTGCTGGTCATACTGTATTCTGTGATCTTATTGAAGAGACATCCCTGCAGCCAGTCTTACAATGTTTAGCTGTTAAATTAATTCCTTCTTCACACTTCAATGGAATTTCTCAAAGTTTGGCTAATAGAAAAGGATGTGTTAAAGAATTTCTCTGCTGTCGCAGCCATTAAAGATGCAAACAACGGTTCCTTGGCTGGCAGCATGGTAAAATAATCAATGTGAACTTTGCCCACCCCCCTTTGAAGTAAATATAGCAGCTGCCATGAATGACTGTGGAGATGGTCATTTGACTTAAAATCAGCTCGTGCATCACCCAAATTCATTTGTAATACATGCGGTATTTGAAATCAGTGGTAATGACACTTTGATTGACATCTGTGGTACAGTGAAATGTGAGATGTACTGTACTGTAGCTGCCATCAAACATAATAGTGTACTGAGCAGAAAAAAGGCAAAAGACCTTATGCACTGACGTCACAGGACATCAGTTTGGAGGAAAAGGATGAAGCACATGTGCATGAATGGCATAGATTTGGCACGTGCGTGTAGTACGTAGACTTATAGGCGTGTATGGTTGGTTGACAAATCAACTGTCTGCATTTGTTGGTGTAACTTGCAATAAATACATGCTTTTTGTACAAATGAAGGAGCACTTTGTGCTCTGTGACATCAAATGCATAAGGTCTATTAACTACATGTAGGCCCACAGTATATATGTCTTTGTCTTGGAATTGCCAAATACTCTTTTGTTTTTTAAATAGGAGGAACAAGAAGATGAGAGAACTTTAACCATTTTTGAAGGGATGTCAGGCCTTTAAACATGTTGTCAAGCTGTCAATATTTTTGTGTTTTGTGTTTTCAACAGATTCACCAAACAAAAGATGGGACTGCTTGGATCTTTGGTGAAGTTACTTGTGGTTGGTGTCAGTGGTCTGGTATCAGTAATGCTGATTAGAACGTTCACCTTCCCCTCTAAGCAACCAAATGTTGGAAAATGTTCCCCAGAAGATGCAGACTTTATTAAGTTAACAGATGAAATGATCACTCATTTTCAAGATGCCATCAAAATCAAGTCCATCAGCTGGACTATTGAACAGATGTCTCTGCCAGAAATACTGGAATTTCACAAGCATTTAGAAAAATGTAAGTTAAAAATGACTTGTGTTGGTAGTACTCTTTTAATGTGTTGCTGGGGTGAAATTACAGTGGAACATGAGTTTGTGTTAGAACGGGAAGGTTTGCTGTTTATGTTTTATATATGTAGTAGTCTTTACAAATGTAATGCATGTGTGGTGATGGTTTTACTATTGGGAATCAGGCTTGGAGTTACCGAGTATCAGAATAAATTCATCATAAGTCTGGGTCACACTGCCACGACAACCCATGACATGACGGTGACCACCCATCGCATCGGCTGTGGTTGTGGCGGTGTGGCCGGTTTCACCACTAGAGTTCCATCGTGTCGTAAGCCATCGACCCGATTGAATATGTTCAGTCATAGTTGGATGCAGTTGGTGCACCAGAATTTATGCATATTGTCTACGATGGAGAGTCACAGGTAGTCGTGGCAGTGTGACCCTGGCTATACATCCCACATGACCTTCGTTTATGAAGCCAAGGACACTTAACCCATCAAAGTTCACAATAAATTAAGCAGTACTTTGTTTATTGTTACACAATAACAAAATCCCTTTTCATCAGAGAAATGGCAACACTCTTGTAACATTTTGGAGCAAGTTTAGATTTTCTGCAAGCTTTCATACCCCTTTTTTCATTCCCTTTTTTTTGGTCTCCAGTGTATTTTTCCCTTTCATAATTCAGTGGATGATGTTTTGTTCTTCCACAGCTTTTCCCCTTATCCACAGTTCTAAACTTGTAAAGAAAGAAGTCATAAACACCTATAGCCTCCTTTATACAGTTCAAGCGTCAGACATGTCCCTTAAACCGTACATGTTAGCAGGACACATGGATGTGGTGCCTGTAGACCAGCAAGACTGGGATGTACCACCTTTTGAAGGTCAAATTGTGGATGGCTTCTTATATGGAAGGGGAACTATTGATAATAAAAACACAGTAATGGTAAGTATAGTTTTTACACTTGGGCCCTGATTCATATATAGTTATGTTCAACCTTAAGTTTGATTAACCATGCAATAGAGGTGTTTCACCAAAGTCACCTGATCACAGGCTTCTTTGGTTTTGAAGGGCATGCAAGCATCCATTGCATCTGCGCACTAAGCCTATTTACAGCATGCGCACACTGCTTAACCATGGATACTACTGTACGTGACACAATGGACGCTTGCCCTTCAAAACTAAAGAGACGTGCAATGACGTGATGGCAATGAAACACCTCTATAGGGATATAATTATCAAACTTCATATAGAGTGTAACTTGTGTGAAAGTTTGCCCTGGTTGTTTTGTTTTAGTTTGATTGCTACGTACATTCCACCATGAATTTTCACCTTTTGCAAACTTAGGGTAGCTTCTGTGCACTTTAATAGCATTCAGTATGATTGAAATTGGGAGCACCTTTATGTCTTGTTATGTTTACATAATTCACAGTAAATTTGATGTGGAGGAAACTCATACGAGCTAGTGAAAGTAATGGCCAGTATACTGTAGGATGCAGGACTGTGATTTCATGTTTCTGATTTTATTGGGTTCAACTTGAGCAATTGTTAGTATTAGACGTGTTGTTTTTTGTTCCTGCCTTATATTCTTTCCCAAATTAGTTTCATAGATTCTTAGTTACATATAATGCAGGAATTAGGAACTGTTTGTCTGATAAAGGCATATTTGAGTCTTGCAGATTACTTGCAGCCCTTTCTTCTGTACCTCAGTAATTTCTGTACCTTCCATTCTTCACAGGGATGAAATGTTAACACAAGTTACAGTACATGCACAGTAAGAGTGTCTGCTGTGTGTGTCCATAGCAGGATCTTAGAGATACCATTGTGACATAGTTTACTCTTGATGAACAATGTCCAACAATCGGAGACATGTCTGATTTATTCATGTTGTTGAAACTCCAGTACATGGCTACACACCTTGCTACAAAATTTCAGCATACTGCAAAGCAAACTTTTACTGTTTGTTATGTTCTCTATGTGTACACTCTTTTATACCAGCATCAAGAAATATTGCAGACTAAGAATATATTTGCAATTCAAATAAATGTGAAATTTATATGAGAGCAAGGCTGAGTGAGACATTTATGGAAACAAGAGATAAATAATAGGATTGCAATGGGGAGGTGTGTTAAAGGTCTTGTGTCCTGCCACCAGACAGCTGTTTCACTTTCAGTTAAAGAATTAAGTCCTCCCATCAAAGATCTGTTGGAATTATTTCAACATCTTTTACCATCCTCAAAATATACGTCTTCAAAGTTTGATGGTTTCTGAAGAAACTCATTGCCTATGCAAAAGTAATGATGTGGAGTGTTGCACAGTGTTAAAATTTCTTTTGTTAACCCTATATTAATATATAAATGTATAAATTATCTCTTAATTACTAATCAGATTGATTACAGTTTGTTGAGTGATATCAATGTTTCCAAAGAATTTAAACTTTCATAATAAACCTCTCAGGGGATAACAATGCTACCAGTGTCCTTGAAATTAAGGTTGATAAAACATTTTTCATTTCATTTCATTTGTTTTTCACACCATACAGGTATACAAGCATAATATATATATATATATATATATATATATATATATATATATATATATATATATATATATATATATATATATATATTTGTAAATATTATATATATATATATATATTTGTAAATATTATATATATATATATATATATATTTATAATATTTACATCAATTTTGAATAGATCTTTTACAATGTGAAGGAAGTAGAACAAAAAACCCTCACGGGCTTGACGAAGTGCTCTACTCAAACAAAAACAAAGGCTTATATGAGCCATATATGGTATGCACATCTTTCGATGTCACATATTTGCATAGTTAGCTCATGTTTATTCATGATACAAGTTTGAAATAGAAATGACTCCGTAAAATGGTCAATATTTGATGGATTTTACTGGGAATTGTGGCTATTTTCTGGATATTTAATGCTTTTTACATCAAATATCCAACTATGTTATTTTCATATCACACGACCTTTAACTTTTAGTGACTTAGTACTTAACTTTAAGTTCTTTCAGTGTTACTTGTGACCTAACATTTTGCTTTAGACAAAGTGAGTTAAAATGTTACAGAACTTAAAATGGACTCAAATATAACTCATTGTGACAAGTTATTATGAGGTTGAAGTTTTACACCGTTATCGTGATGAACCATAAATACTATATCCCAAGCTTCTCATGCATACTCATGCTCACAAAATTCCCAAATACAGGCCAGGTCAACTCTGTAACTGGTAAGGACTTAGAGCAGTTTGTTGGTAGAACAGAGATAGACTGCAGTTTTTTGGTTTCGATGATAAGAGAAACCTATGCAACTGTGCTGGCGTGTGTATGTGTGTATGTGTGTTTGTGACACTTGCTCGTTAACATGATATCTCAAGAAGGGAAACTCTGACAGTTCTCAAACTTGGAACATAGATGCCCCATACTAAGAGAAAGACCCTATTGTTTGTGGTGGGGGTCAAAGGTCATCTGGGGTCACCAGGGGTCAAACTCTGAAAACCTTGTTAACAGAATATCTCAAGGAAGAAAGCTTGGATGAATTTCATACTTAGTAGGTAGATGCGTTATGGAAAGAAGAAGAACCCTATTGTTTTTGGTGAAGCTTAAAGGTCATCTGGGGTCACCAGGGGTCAAACTCTGAAAACCTTGTTAACACGATATCTCAAAGTAGGAAGCTTGGATGACTGTAATATGTACTATTTAGATGCATTATGGGAAGAGGAAGGACCCTATTGTTTTTGGTGGAGGTCAAAGGTCATTTGGGGTCACCAGGGGTTAAACTCTGAAAACCTTGTTAACATGATATCTCCATGTAGGAAGCTTGGATAAATTTCATACTTTGTATGTAGATGTGTTATAGAAAGAGAAAGAACCCTATCAATTTTAGTGGAGGTCAAAGCTCATTTGGGGTCATCAGAGGTCAAATACTGAAAACCTTGTTAACACAATATCTAGATGTAGGAAGTTTGGATAAATTTCATACTTAGTATGTAGATGCCTTACGGTAAGGCAGAGAATTCTATTGCTTTTGGTGGAGGTTAAAGGTCATCTGGGGTCACCAGGGGTCAAATGTTGAAAACCTTGTTAACACGATATCTCGATGTAGGAAGCTTGGATAAATTTCATACGTAGTATGTAGATGTGCTATATAAAGAGGAAGAACCTTAATGATTTTAGTGGAGGTCAAAGGTCATTTGGGGTCATTGGGGTCAAACTCTGAAAAACTTGTTAACACAATATCTCAAGGTAGAAAGCTTGGATGAATTTCATACTTAGTATGTAGATGCATTATGGGAAGAGGAAGAACCCTATTGTTTTTGGTGGAGGTCAAAGGTCATCTGGGGTCACTGGAGGTCAGACTCTGAAAACCTTGTTTGCACAATATCTCAAGGTAGAAAGCTTGGATAAATTTCATACTTAGTATGTAGATGCGTTATGGGGAGAGGAAGAACGCTATTGTTTTTGGTGGAGGTCAAAGGTCATTTGGGGTCACCGGAGTCAAGCTCTGAATCTGGATCTGGACCTGGAAGGATACTGTACAACACTCCTGGTGGAGTCAAATGTACAGGGTGGAGTGTGCGCATGTAGAATTAGTCATCTCATCGGAGAAACCTCAAGGCTGAGATCTTAAATTGCTTGGGGTCCTCGAGATCTGTAATATGTTGGGGGAGTAAGTTCCAGTCTCTGATGGTACAGGGAAAGAAACTATATTTGTAGCAGTCCTTGTTGGTTGGTATATTTATGAAGCTATTGGAATGATGGTGCCTTGTAGATCGCCAGACCAGTTGCAGGTTGTTAATTGGCAAGGCTAGGAGGCCCAATCTGGCTTTGTGGAGAATTGCTAGCCTATTGACAGTTCGTCTGTCTTCAAGACTATCCCACCCCAGGTCTTTCAGCATTTCAGTCACACTACTATGGGGAGAATAGTCATTATAAACAAACCTAGCGGCCCTGCGTTGAATTTGATGTACTTTATTGGATAGGGAGACAGTGGAAAGATCCCTAACGGATGACGAGTACTCCAATATAGGCCTAACTAGTGTGGGATAAGCATTAGCTTTAACACTCCTGGGGCAGGAGTAAAGGTTCCTTTAAATAAAAGCTAGGGACCTATTTGCTGATAAAGTGATACGGTCAATATGCTTATTCCAGGTAAGGGTGTTAGAGATGTCAACTCCCAAGTAAGTATGGCAGTCTGTGGGTTCAAGGATGTCATTACCCAGAGTATAATCAAAAAGTTTAGTATTCTTTCAATGTGTGATCCTCATCAGGATCCTATAAATTACACAATCATCAGCAAAAAGTCTTACTTGAGACGAGATATTATTGGGCAAGTCATTAATGTAGACTAAAAATAATAGGGGACCTAAGACAGTGCCCTAGGGGACACCCGAGATAACCTCTGCCCAGTCTGAGAAGTCACCGCCCACCAAAACCCTCTGTTTCCGGAACTTAAGAAAATTTGCAATCCAATTAAGGGTATGACCTTTAACACCATAGTTTTGTAATTTATGAAGCAGACGGTTGTGAGGAATTGTATCAAAAGCCTTAGATCCATAATTATCCATAAAAAAATCCATAATTATCATGCCAGTCTGGGATCTATGGTCTAAAGACTGCACTAGATCATTGGTTGTTAAGAGCAGCTGGGATTCACAGGAATGGCGTTGTCTAAAGCCATGCTGCCTGTTCTGAAGACCTTGTTAACACGATATCTTGATGTAGGAAGCATGGATAAATTTTGTACATAGTATGTAGATGCCTTATGGTAAGGAAGAGAATCCTATCACTTTTGGTGGAGGTCAAAAGTCATCTGGGGTCACCAGGGGTCAAATGCTGACAACCCTGGTAACATGAAATCTTGACTTAGGAAGCTTGGATAATTTCATACTTGTAGCTATGCCTACTGGTGAGAGGAAGAACCCTATCACTTTTGGTGGAGGTCAAAGGTCATTTGGGGTCATCGGGGCCCGGCCTTGAATAAGTTTGCAGTCATTTCATACTACTGTAATTCCATGATGCTGTAGGTATGTATGAATCATCAAAACCACAATGCATTTTTGCATTCTGGTTTCTGTAAAGTGTACAAGTGCTGCATTCACCTATAGCAGCATGTAGTGGATTTTTGGACAAACAATTAATTGTGGCAGATTTTTCCCAAAAGTTAATTGGACCATGAGATGGAGTTACAAAATTTTAATCTTGCATCAACTGGTTATGGTATCCTGCCCACTAGTAAGAGGTAGTGTAAAGTCAATTATAAATCTTTGAAAATTAAAAAGTAAATAACGTAATTTCTCTTTTCTTGTTATAGGGAATAATGGAAGCCTTAGAATTCCGTCTCAAGAATGGCATCTTGCCAGTTAGACCGTTGTACATTGCCTTTGGTCATGATGAAGAGGTATGCACACATTTTCTTTATAATTTTCAGTTGGGTTTTTCATTCCTTACAACTGTATTTTTCTTCTCTCTTCAACTGACAGTTAATAAAGGAAATCCCTTTGAAGGAATGTGCCTAACATATTATGCTGGAAGGTGATTAGTTGCTTTTTTTGTAGGATGGGTTGGTTGTCTGGTGATTAAGATCGCAAAATTAATTCCTCTCTTCGATCTTTTGTAGGTGCTGGGTATGCAAGGAGCTGGTGAAATAAAGAAGGTGCTGGAGTCTCGAAATGTTCAAGTGGAATTCCTACTAGATGAGGGTACTACAGTAGTCCAGGGTGTGTTTGGTGGAATAAAAACTCCCATTGCTCTGTAAGTTGGTATGTCAGTTAGTGGAGTAGCTAGAGGGTACAGGCAGAACTACCCCCCCCCCCCTTCCTCTGCCCGCTCCCTGCTTTCTTTTGCCTATTCAGTATTTAACTTAATATTTGGGGAAATTCTTGAAGGGAATATTTTGTCATGGTACTTTTCTATGTTCTCACTCCAAGTAACTTTTCAACCTGACAACTCCTCTAATGCCAGTTAAACTCATAATGTTGCACCTGCATACAAGAAATAATCTTAAGGTTTCTCTCTCTCTCTTTTTGGTTGCTTCACATGGTTTTGTAAGCTTTCCCTAAGCAGTATCATTCTTGACCATTTTATTATACCATGCCTCAGACAGTCAAACAGTTCCCCAGGTGTTGATATCCTTTAGAATAAAGTATCTTATGTAGCATCATATTGCAAGGTTTTAAATGTCTTCAGGGGCATGTTGTGTATCCCTAAAATGGTATCAAATATTTGTTCTGTCTAGCTTCAGATAGTTATTTTTCTTCATTGCAAGGCACAAAAAAAAAAAAAAAACTTGCTTACTTGCTGATGTAATACCATTTAGTTTAAACATTGCAAGAATGTTTACCCTTACTCTCTGAGTCAATTGTAGACAGCCTTGAATTCAGGTTTCCATTCTGTTGCAACATCTTAAAACAATTTGAAAAAGTGAGTAAAGTGACAAAATGCAAAAAGTGATCATGCTGAAGTTAGTAACAGTGGCAGTGGCAGTGATATCGTCAGACTCTTTAGTCAGGGGGCATGGGGCACAACAACTTCTCAGAGAGCACAAGCAAATACTGAGGTACTTAGGGTACTGCTGAGCATGAAGCACCAGTACTATACATGTGGCGGTGTGAGGTCCAGGGGCCCGTGAAGGGCTCCAGTAAGGTTCAAGGGTAAAGTCCTGGTTGGGGCACAGGAAGCAAAGCCACTGGAAGCTAATTGGTTTTAGTTTCCCTGATGTATTATAAGACATCATTCTAGAGCACTTTTATGGACGTGGGCCTAGACTCTGTTCTTAATACAAATGTGGGACAGTTAAAGTGAGATTCATTGGTGGGAAAATTATACCAGTCATCGAATAAAATAATGATCATTCATATCAGATTCAGATGCTATTGTTTCTGCGATGGTAGGCTATTACTGCTATGAAACAGATGGCTCATTTTGAAGCAATGCAACAGGACAGTTGAGCTGAGATAGGCATATGTTATATTTACGTAATGAGACGGAATGGAATAAGGAAAACACTAAGAATCGCAGTTCCATCCACAAAATGTAATATAGGTTAATTGCGATGGAAAAGTTATGTTTAACAAAAGTAACCCTTACAGGGTACTTACCAACTTACCATGCTTACATATGCTCGTTGCTTTCACAGAATCTTCAAAAATTTAAACTTCGATGGGACTGACTTGTGTTGGGAATGAATAAATTATTTTCATCTGTTTTACATACCTATAAAAATACTGGAATCCCTTCAATATAATTTTGCTTACAGTAATATCTTACCACATGAGATGTAGAAATAAAGACAAATACTTTTGATATGATCTGGTGACATTTTTACACCTGAATGGACTTCGGAACACAACAGGATAGAATTCGGCCCCTACTAAGAAATAACGGTTTATAGCCAAATCTCCCTGAAGGATTCCATCAGGTAAAAACCTGCCTATTGTGTGTTCCTTGCATGTCTCCATGCATCAATGCACACAGCCCTGAGCTGTACTAGAGGTAATGAGCAAGATGTGGGAAAGGCCTTCTGATATGTAACAAAAGACTACATAGCAACCAAGTATAAATAACAGCTCACAGAAGTGTCACGAATAGGAATAAGCTGCAAATGGGGGGGAATGAATAGAATCGTTTGTGAACAAGTATTAATTTTTACCCAGTCAAAGAGTGGACACAATAGAACCTAGCAACTACCTCTGGCTTGCAGTCTTCAGCCTTCCTTTGTTCATTGCACAGAAGTGTGTGTAAGCACCTCCCATGCATGCATAGTGCCACAGACTTGGCCAGCAGTGTCTGCAGTGCTCATTTCATGGAGGTGCAAACGGTGAATAGACTGGTGAGAGTTCAATCCTCTAGAATCCTTCAGGAAGATTTGGCTATTAACCCATTAATAAAATTAGATCAAGATCAAAGGGTGCATAAACTGTGGAGTACCAGTATTCAAACCTTGGTTTTACACATATCCAACAAGAGGCAACAATGTGTCAGAAATGAATGAATTACTTTCATCCATTTTACATGAGAAAATACTGGAACTCTCCCGACAAAATTTTGCTTACAGTTACATTTTACACTGCTTAACCAGAAGAAAACATGACAACAAGTTTTGTTGATATGATCTGATGGCTCTCTCATCTCTGAATAGACTTCAAAATACTACTAAGAAATAAATTATACCTGTACTCTTAAGAAATTGAAGTACCAGTTTTCAAACCTTCAAAGTTATCCAACAAAAATTAGCATTCAGCAAACAGTTATGTTTATATCTCCAACAATATATGTCGCACCCAAACTTACCAAAGTTTAAACCATGGGATGAAGTTCCCTAAGGCATATTGACGTACTATGGATTGCATGTTGAGAATTAAAATGTGTAGCTGTACAAAGTATAAAGCTTTATACTAATATTAGGCAATGGGCTTGAAGTTCAGTGAGCTTTCAGTGTAAATTGAGGAAACAGAAAGAATGGTGGTGACATCACCAAGGAGACAGTTAGATCAAAGTTACCCTATGAATTTTGTGACTAAGCACGAATTTGTTAACAACATTGTCAAGGTCTAATGATGATGTTCGAGTACTTTTTATGGCAAGTGAAATGAGATCACTGGTTCTTTCTTGTCCACTTGTGCTTTGAAGGTAGTTTTTTATAGCTTCAAACAAGTAAAGCTCCTTAAGCACCCAGTGAACTATGCAAGAAAGGTAAGTGATATGCAGATAAGTTTGTATATTTCAAAAAATGCCTTGCAATATGGAAACATGATCTTAGCAAAGTCGGTAGCCGACTTGACAAGAGTCCTGGTGGTGGCTTTCTCTCTGGGAGCTTCTTGCATTGGTCAAGATCTCACTTCAGACCATCTGGCACTCACCTGTAGTTATTCGCCATCCTTTGAATTGTGTTAAGTACAGGTATGTTAATCCTAATCAAAGGCGCAGCACAATATTACCCCTGCTCAAAGGTAAATCATCCTGGAGACAATCCCTCCAGTGCTGCAGCAGCTCTAATGGCACGCCCAATGACAATTTACCTCACAGGTACCCATTTAAACCCTGGGAGGAGAGAGCAATTGAGATTAAGCATCTTGCCCAAGGAAGCAATGTAATAACCCAGGCAGGAATCAACAATCCTTGGATCACAAGTCCAGTACCTTAACCAGTAGGCCACCATGCTCTCATGGCCATGTACCAATTTATTGTTTTGAAAACTGTGCTCTGTAAGTGATGGGTCAACAGCCTTGTTTGTTGACGAAAAATGCCTACATGCATGGCAAAAATAGCATCTCTTTCAGCAGAGTATTCGATCCATGAATAGTATGATACCAGTCCATGTTAAAATCCCTTTCACTAAAGGAAGTCTGTGAGAAAGCAGTGAGCGATGGTTGACATGGGCCTTCCACTGTAGACTGGCTTATACAAGCAGGGCCTTTATGGCCTTAGTAGCTGTTTCAGTAACTGGGGAGGTTGGCGATGAGATTTGAAAAGCAGGAACATCTTCATCTGCACTTACCCTGGACTCATCAGTTCTGTGCTGTCTTCATTCTCATGCTGTTCCCATAGCAACTGCAAATCAGCTAACCCTTAATTAATGAAAAGTACATGTTTTACATTTGATATTATTTCAGTTCTTCTTTCATGAAAATGCTGAATTTTTCCATGAACAAATTGGTGTGTGGCCTATTAATAAAGACGAATCTCCTTAGTTAAAAATTTTGTTAAAATGAAAAAGGAGATTTTTGAATGACCATAATTGTTGGGCAATAAAACTTACAAAATTGGAGTACAGTATTTTAAAGATTTGCCATTGAGATTGCTAAATCAACAATTTATTTATAGGCTTTTTTTGTCACCAACATCGGTAGTTGTTTTTTTTTAAATTTCAGTCTCGTTGGAGGGGGAAACTTCACTTTTGGGGGGGGACACGCCCCCTTCCCCCAAGGCCTTACCTTGGCATCGCCCCTGGACCTTAGGCTCCAACCTTTTTTCAACAATAACTTAAAATCCTGTAAATGGTATGGATTTTGTAAAAAGTACTAGTTGTTTTATCTAATCGTAAAGAAATATCTTGAAGCATAGGGCAGGGAATAAGAGCAAATAGTGAGTGGCCCTCTTTAAGTATTAAGAAATTTGTTTCATTGAAAAGTTTGCATCCGTAGTTTTTCTTCCCCTATTCCCTCCTTTGCCCCTTCCCCCTTCCCAAGAAGAATGCACCAACAAGGAATACAATTGCATTATCCTCTTTTGGAGGAAATTTTTAATCTTTTTAGATGGGCCAGATCAGCTACTTATACAGAATGCAACTGACTATGTACAAAATGTTCCGCAAAGTTTGATAGTAATCACTTTCTTTTTTCAAAGGGTGTGCATCCTTCTCTTTTATCATTTCTTGTATTAACATTGGTGCAAACCTCCTGTTGTGGTAAATATGGATTCACTGGAGTTTGATGAGTTGCGAGGAATCCACCTAGGACACCAGGGCAAGCATACTACCAGTGAATTAACAATGGGAGGGAAATTTGGTGGTACATATTAATTAAATGATGGTTGCCCAAGTGACTGTGTACACAATTTCCAAATAAAATTTCATCTAGACATCCCCTCTTAAGACTTCTGCCAAAAGTTACTGGCATTAAAACCAAACAATTCATATGTCATTACACTCAAGTGTAAATATTATAATGTGTGCTGTGAAGGTTTTGTTGATCAGAGTAGGCGCATGCACTTTTATGCGAAATTTTAGTTTCCATCAACCTTGAAGACACAAGCAAAGCTCTCCTGCTTTCCTACTTGTTTGATGGTGATTAGATCTATAAAGTGTACATTGCAGAAAACAAGAGAATAATTATCCCGCGTCCATGTAATTGTCTTTTTCAGAAAAAAAAAGAAAAAGATCGGATGAAGGGATTAAGGGGGAAGGGGGACTTGCAAAGGTTGTGAAAGACAGAGACATACAGTTAGTTTTGGTGAAATGTAGATAAATTATGTAAAGAGAGTGCCTGCATTCAAAGTCTGCCTATAGGATTGCTTTAAAAATTTAATCGATTCAGCTGTTTTTAAGGTATGGTGTTTCTTGGGAAACATTAGGTTTTGGGCAAATTACTGGACTAGCATTCAGTTTTGTGTTAATAGTATTTATATACAGGATGTGGTGACAGACCCCTGATACTGACATCACAAATTTTTTAGTGCAGTATTCACCTGATGGGATCTTTGTTCGTATCCATCACAGGCAGGTTTTTCCTCTTTGCTGATTCTGATTATGTGAAATTACCCTGTGTCATGCAGGGACCTCTCATTGTATGTGTGCAAGTCTGTGGACAACATTACCAGTTTCATTTACCTCCCAGGGTCATATATTTTATTTTCTTTCTCCACTTTTTTCTTGATTATGTAAGAGTAATAGAATTTTATTGTTGTAAAGGTGCAGGAACCCTGGCTCATGAAACTGATACTTTATTAAAAGGAAAAAAATTATAGTGAGCAACTTAATACAACAGACTGTAGTCTTTTGTAAGTAGTAACATGCTTAAGATGAATACAAACTTGACTTCAAAGTTATCATATGGGACAGCACCTACAATTTGGTGACCTAGATTGTTTAACCAGGCCATATTTACCCCGTGGTCTCCAAGCTTTTAGTGACTGAAGTGCTTTGAAATGACCAAGGAACTTCAGGTTTTTGTAGAGTGCCTGGTCATATCCCACTCCCCCCCACCATTTATTAAATGGAGAACTGAGGTGTTCTTTAGTAAGTGAGCATTTTTCTTGATTTTTGTTCAAATGTCATAAATTCATGAGCTCACTATGTATAGTAGATGTATAGTAGTATTCACAGTCTTGACAATGCATCTTCTTTATACCAAACACCATCTTTAATTGTGCTTTCAATGATTTTCATAAAAGACCTATGGTCATGGATCAGTGGCATCTAGTTTGACTGAAATCTACACAATCAGGAGTCAGAACTTAAACTGGACTGTGCCCATGGTCGAACATTGCTTAGTGTAAGACTTGATCATGACCCTTGACCCTTCTTAGCAGTTGCCAGTTGGGCCTTGACATTGAATTGTCTTTCTTTTATCAGTGTATCATTGTTTTCATATATTCTTGCATAATTCTTTTGTTATGGTGATATTTTGTGGCAAAAATTGTCATTTGTGAAGTGTTATTTTAGATACATATTTTTCAGTAATATCCTCTGTTTTATCTGTAAATACATGTTTGTCGAAAGATTTTTTATCCTGTATCTAAAAGTAATTTCTCACGATTTTAGTTACAAAGCTGCTCCGTAAAGGACTAAACTATTGCAGAAGTAGCAATGACATTTGAACTCATTCATGCTCTTGCATGATCAAATATCACCTTTGTTTGTTAGGTAATAGTGCAGGGGTTGTGGAGTCTTTTTGAATTAGGTGTGTTAACTTTTTGTCAAGCAGAAAATTGACTAATGTGAAGTAAGGCATGATGTGTTTTCGTATTTATAATTTGTTCATGACAGAATAAGTGTTGCGGAGAAAGGGGCAGCTACAGTCAATATATCAGTAGATGCGGTACCGTCCGGTCATTCGTCAATGCCTGGTAAAGAGACTAACATTGGTGTGCTAGCTAAAGCACTATCAAGGTAACTATTTTGGCATGATTGGAATATTTGCATGTAAGTGTTATATAAACATGTATGATTTATAGCAGTATAGACATTTTGTTTCAAAACTCTGTTTGTAAGGTATGGATACTGTCAGGAGAAAAGGGTAAAAGTTGTGAATGTTTAAACATCAAACCCTGCATTTTCACAGACATGGAATGGTGGGCTGCTGTGTGACCAGTGAGGTTAAGACGTGGGGGGGGATAATTTGTGAGATAATACATGCTGGTAATAAGTATAAAACCTTAAAATTATGTGGAAGTACCCTTTTAATGCTAGATTTCTGCTATTTATAAAGCAAACAAATACTTCTCAAACATGTGATTATAACCACACCCAACTGAGGGATATATGCTTTGGTCAGATGGAAAGTCCATTGTTTTCCAGCACAGATGGAGCACTCAGTTGAAGCTTAATTTTGTGGTTAGCAGATGAAACTGTTATATAACTTAGTACTTACTCAACCTAAGCTGTGCATAGGTAAAAGAAAGTCTTGAATCATAAAAGGTACAGGTAGGCCATCTGGGAGCAGATTTGAAGTAGATTAAAGAATAGGTGCCCTTTTAGTAATCTGTATTCCTTTCTTTATTGTGTTAGGCTTTTGGGAAGACTTATATGTATCCATAGCATGAGCTTCCTAGTAATAAGATATATGATGGACTGCACATCCTACTAGCCGTATCACAGCTTGTTTATTTTTCAATGAGGGTAGAAACCAAATAGCCACTAGCTGCTTTTCTGACTATTTATTTAGTAAAATTTTGTTTTGAATGAAGGTACCAGTATTCAAGCTTAGTGGTTTTTTCAAACTGTCTGACATGTGCTGTTTAAACAGATGGCCTAAGTTTTGTCAGTACCTTGTTGGAAGTTACTGTGCATTTGGTTTACTTACAATTTACAGCTGTTTATCAATGGAGTGGCTATAATGGGGTAATTGCACTAAAAGAAGATAAGGGAATTTTTCGTTACGGGCTTCATACCTTTACGATGTTTTCCAACTTACTTTGTCTAGCAAAAGTTTTTTACCTGATATATATTCCAATGCCTCATTTGGCGTTTTGGCCTATTTTGGTTCCTCATGGCCTGTGAAAGGCAGGTCTTATATACTCTGTGAGCTGGGATGTACAGAGCAACTTAATTGTCTGAAAGCTGCAGGATGTTCATAAGACAGAGATGTTTAATAGTTACATGTTTAGCAGGTGTTTTAATAGGCAAAACAAAATGAGGTGCTCATGTTTGAAGCTTGGTAAAAGAATGTCGAACTACCGCCCAAAGTTGTTATCTTGTAATGTCAGTGTTCCTGTAATTCTTAATTGTGGTGATAAAATAGGCTGATCTAAAATTCCTTTGAAGCATACATATAATTCACCTTTCTTGTCAAAATATGAATAGATAAAAGGGTCATAGAAAGTTCAGCTCCTGAATTATTTTCTTTCCATTTTTAGAATTAAAGTCAGAGTTCAGTTTTGCATTGTGGTAAACTAGGGCTCACTACCTGTAACATAGTATTTCTTTTCTGATTGTAAGTCTCACATTATGTTGGCTGGCAAAAGAATTTATGTATAGCAGTATATTTTTTATCTACGTAGTGTAATACTGAAGTATTAATAAAACATTAATCAGGATAAAGTAACATACTCAATTGAACAGCCAACTTCTTATTGGTTTTATGCATATCAGAAGTTATGTGACAATCAGTGCATACAAGTATATTACATAGATCATATCTCACATCTCATGTGGTTTCTCCTGCCTCAGTAAGGTTTATTTATTTATGTAGCACATAGCCATGTAGCAACCTACCAAACAATAGCAGCTGCACAATTTAGGATCATTGTTTAATAACAGTCTTTTTACAGCCCCTCCTGTATGAATGGAATATGACCTGGGCTTAATCTCAGTTTAGCTGATGGCATTAAGTGTCCAGTCCTAAATAGGCGGGTGTCATTTGACCAGATATGGATGTAGTTACTGCAGTGTGAAAACACCTGAAGAAAATTACCTGGTTATATGGGCAAACAAGAGGCATTGTCCTTTGCTGGTCAGCTTGTGTACATGTGAGGATTAGCACTATTGATTACAAGCGAGTAACATGCAAATTGTTTGCTTAAAGGGAAAATCTCCTCATCCCAGACAGTTCCCATTCTCCCAACTAAGTTAGTTTTAGCCTCACTCATAACTGTCTGAAACTTCTCCTTATGCAGACACAAACGTAGTTTATTGCTTAAGGACACATTCTGGTGCACATGAAAGGCTCTAATGTGTAATCAAAACACTCTCTTTGTATGCTGTGAAATATGAGCTACTCTGCATCTTTTGAATTTGGTAACTCTGATGTCAATGAAAGAGCAGCACCAATTGAGACTTTTGCTTACCCCCAAGTAAAAGTCATAGCCTACTTGGGCAGATGAGTATCTGTCTTTAACTAGGTTGCCTACTTTGGAGAATCTTATCGCAATAATACAGATTCGCGGGATCTTTGCATAAGCTCTCAAGAATCATGATGGTACGGCAATAACTTTGCATATCATCTCATTAAAGTTCAGTTGATAGTGGCAGATCAATTTCTTTTTTCTTTTTTTCAGAATTGAAGAAAATCCGTTTCCAAGTATGTTTGGTCGCGGACCAGAAAGAAGCTTGTTAGAAGCTATTGCAACTGAAGTAGGTTAACTGTTTTTCTATTATTTGCATATTTTTGTTGATGATGGGAAAGACTGAGCCGTCTTTTAATTTCATATTGTGTAGTAGTATGCTGCAGCTCATGTTGCATATACAGGGATGTACTAACAAAAGAAAGGCAAAAAGTGCTTATCTATCTTTAGACACATTGTTAGACGAAACAAGTTCCAAACTTTTATAGTTATGTATAGATAAGTCAATTTATTCCAACATTTCTTCTGACTCCCCGAAAAATCTTTCAAGGATTTTCAATGGATGGCTTGTAGTAGTTATGGATGTAAAGGAACAGTATACCACAATTAAACATTTGGAGTATTTCAGTGTTTATTCCCTACCAGTTGTGATCTTAACTTGCTGTTGCATGGTATATGAAGGGTTTATTTCAGTGTAATCTGAATTTATCATAATGCCTTCCCAGGTCGACTTTATCAGCTTGGGACAGTTTGTTAAAGAGTATTAAAGTAAGTTAGCAAACAGAAAGTATGATACAGTGACAAGTAATTCAGTATAGCAGGAGCCATTATGAATGAGTGCATCAGTTTGCATCTGTGTATCTAATTTTTCACCTGCTCATAAGATACCACTGAATAAGAGCCTTTCCTTTAATAGGCTCAGCAATGTGCACTTCAAATTATGATATCCTCTTGCAAAAGTCCAATTTGATCTCAGTGCAAGCTGCATTTTGTATTGAGGTCATTTTGCATACTTTACAGGAATTTAGTTAAATTTTACACCTACATGTAAATATTAAAGTGAAAATCCGCCTAAAGAAAAGTAAAATTACCAATAAAAAAAAATTTTAGGAGTGATTTACAAGTGGGATAAGGGAGGTGGGGTATTGTCCTACTCAAGAGAGATCAATTCCCCATTATGGAAAACCTGATAGGTATTCCTTGCCACCATTAAGCTATTAACTGTACCATTTAAGCCACTATGCCATCAATATAATCCACATTTGCTCTAGTGCAATTTAAGTGGTTATCTAGCTTTTTACCCGAAGCAATGACAGTAGCTACGTTCATGTCATCTTAAAGTGGTTAAAGCTGGGGTATCTGCAAATGAACAATGGTCCTGCTGGGCTTGTAAATGTATTTTCTGTGGACCAATGGAATGTTTACATGTGACGTAAGCTTTATTCATATGAGTGACATTAATATGAATGTTTTGCACCTTTCAACAATGCACACACTGATAATATCTTTAAAGTCAGATCATAGGGATTTTGTATTGGGTTGGGTGATGCCAATAATTTTGGAGCTGGGTACCCATGGCCTTATAAGTCACAACACTGAAGGAGTCACCACTCCTACAATGACTTCATAATTAACACAGGAACATATACTTCAGTAGCTATAATCTTTGGACAGCTAGCCTACCATGCAGTGAGTAGGCTAGGCTAGTAGTAATAGTAGGCATACACCTCAGGCTCTCCAAAAGCTGACTGAGGTACCTAACTTTACCATGTTGGAGAATCTTAGTGGCCAACTGAAGGGGAGATTTGCTAATGAATAGAGAAAAAAGTCAAAAGAGCCAGTGGTGTTGCAATATGCAGACCTGTGAATAAAAGCATTAAAGTAGTTATAAAATGTGATTTTTGTGCATGATTTTGACAGTGTCGTCAGTTACCCACAAGTCTTGATTCCAAGAAAGTGGTGTCGCTCCTTAACTCCCGGCTGGGAATCATGACTCTGAAGAACAGTTAAGTAATCCCCCCCCCCCCCCCCCGCCTTATTTTGGAACTATACCATCATCAGTGTGACCCAAGCTTTAGATTTCTATGATTTCTTATATCCTTTTGGTCATTTTATCTCTAGAGAACGCACCAAGAGGAGAGATTGCTATCAGGAGTATTGGGCAATTTTTTTACAGGGTATTAATCACATTTGTTTGTTTTTTTTTTTTACCATAGGCTTCCTTTCCTTTGAAGTTCGTTTTGACCAATTTATGGTTTTTTAGTCCAGTTGCAAGTTGGTAAGTACGTCTGTATAGTGTTCTCTTATCTGTTTTCTTTCACGTCAGGGTATGGAAACATGCCTATCTGTATGCTTTGTTGAAGAAGGTCGGCAGTAGTTCACTAGTTATTCAAGAGGGTTTTTAAGCTCTGTAAAATTCAGGGACATCCCTAGCATGGTGGTCAGTGGTGTAGCCAGGATTTTTTTCAGTGGGGGGTAGGTGGAGGTTGGAAAGCACTGGAGGGACACAAACCTTTACTGGGGAGGGGGTTGCACAAAAGTTTGGGTGCTGTTTCAATCACATTCTGTAGAATTATGCCAAAAATGATTTCTTTTCAGTAGTGGTTCCCATGTTCATATGTAAACACCATGAACTGTATTTTGCTACCACATGTTGTCAGAAATCATCCAGTGACCGAAAGAAATAAAAATATCTTTGCATTAAACATGCCATGACCAGCAGAAAGCTAGTTCCCAAGCCAAGTACAAAATTCCCAAATTTGGAGAAAATTTCCAAGGTGAACCAATGCTGACCCATAAACAGAATACATGCACAAGTATATGTTGCAGTCCAAAATATTCCCTGGGCCCAAGGCATCCATACAAAACAGCTGGAAGCTAACCTGCAAGTTCATTAAGGATCTGAGAGGGATCATACTTCCTTTTTGTTGTATCACTTTCTCCTCAATGAAGAGTAAATGAGATTGCAAAGAAAACTGGGACCCTTATGTCAGGGGTTACTCTAACTAGTGTATATGCCACACAGGACAGTGTATGCTACTGTCCTATGTTACTTACTTGCAGTGTAAAAAAGGTATGCTGTACACAATGGTGTTTATGCCTGACAAACAGTCAGCATGGTTACAGAGCTCAGTTTAACAGTTGTCAGGAACAATTTGACATGGAATGGGCCTTCATAGGAGTCCAGACTTGAAAACTTTGGAAGCTTGATATCTTTAGGAAGGTATCATACATACTTTTTATACATGGTGTGAAAATCATGCATCATATTGATTAAATCAATGGTCCAGTATAATGAAAGTTGTATGCATTAGGTATGGTGTAGGAACAAGTCTAGTGCAATAAAGTCTTTGAACTGAAACCAGAATGGGGGAGGGGGGTGGAGGTGATTTTGCCATCTGGTTTCCTTCAGGCTTTCACAGATATATAGCTGCCAACCAGAATGGCTCCTGTGGACTCCCCTCTGAGTGGGAGAAATCTTTTAAGTGGGGTATTTTTTCCAAAACATTTGAAAATAAGTGGAAGGATAGCCTTTTTCTGTGTGTATGGGATATATAATGTTGCCATCCAGTGCAGACTCAAACACGTCTATCAAGTCATCTGCAAGTCTGCTGTAGATGTAGGAAGATGGACAACATGTACATTTGGGAGATGAACTTCATGCATGACCCATTAGCCATCTGTTGCACCTTCTGCAGCTTTCTCCACATGTCCCCACAGTTGTTATCTGTACTTTCATCTCTTGGGCAAACAAGCTTCCGTCCAAGGCCCTAGTTTTGACCCCAGCTCTCCATGAGAAGTCGAAGCACAAGCACGAGTTGAATCAGTATTTCACACACAACTGCACTGGATAATGATGACTCACTACATCTGCAGGTGCAGAAGAATAGAAACAGGCTATTCTCTTTCACACCCGGACTCCCTTAAGATTTACTAGTGAATGACCTATAACGTAATTCTTTCTTGCTGTGTTGCGTGAGTGTGTACATGCAGTACTATGGCTTTGTTATTGTAGACTGCAGGGAAGTGGTTAGAAGCAAACAGCCCATTTCCTGTGTGACCGTGTGAGGCTGCTTTTGTATCCTGCGGTCATTTTTGTTTATTTTAGTCCGAGAATGTAACACTGTCCGAGAATGTAATGGTCAAGTCTCGATGTGGGCTCGTCTTCTTATCAACTAAAACTAGTAGAACTACTTGGCTTGCACGGTATATCACAGAGACTATTGTTTGAGATTAGAAGTGCGCCACTGCACAACCTTTTTAGTGCAGAAAAGAGGGGAGGGCTAGGTGTGAGAGGATGACTCACTGCACGCTCTCATAACTAAGTCAGAAAACCCACCCAGACAGGCACACGACAGGATTTTGAGTTCTCAGAAGGTGCATCTTATTAGTAATGGCAAAATTAGCAGCATGGTGACTCAATAAGCATCCACAAATCTTTCTGTTTGCCCATGGTAAATCACTCTACAAGCTTTATCCTTGCCAATTGTTTCCATGCAAGCAAACTTTAAAAATTTGCTGATATTTTCTTAGAAAATTATGCATCATTTTCATCACACACAATAGCAAGAAAAAGACTTGAATTTTGTTTTTAAATAAAGAGATATTTTATGCTGGTTGGAGAGTAGTATGTATGGCAAATAGATAATGTAACCAGATCATGATGTCATATTTAACATTAGAAGTAGTAATAATTAGCAGTCAGTTGTTGTAATGCTTTGGAGTTACTGTGTGCAGAGATTTTGCTGTAGTTAAAGGGCACCAAATTTCACCCTAAATAGTAAAAATTCTCCCAACTATGTTAACTCCTTGTCCCTCCTCCAAATTCAAAAAGAACACCTATTTAGTGCACCTCCCAGACAAAGCAACATTAACTCTATACTGAGTTTAAAGGTAATAAGCAGTTGCCTCAAGCTTACATTGACACATGATGTAAAAAGTTAATCATCTTCCCCTATATTTCTATTACAAGAATCTTTCAAAATGTTTCAGAACATAAATGTGGTATTTTCAAAGTAAACAAAGGTAGTTATGCATGAACTTGATTTTTCTTCCTGTAAACTTGAAAATTCATTTTCAAAATTGTCACACTATTTAAAAGAGCCATTGATGAATTATGATACCCAGGTTTAATTATTCAGTTTGGGGTGACTGCATTTTCCCTTTAAATTGGGCTCAAGGCCATACCTACACAGGCTGTGTGTGAGCACTACCGAATGTGATCTGTACAAGTCATCAGTGACAGACCAATCAGAGTGATGCTATTGTTTGAATTTATGTCAATCAGAGCTGTCACCTATTTGTGTTTAGAATGTAGAAATTAAAGTAAGGGAGAATGCTGATGGAATGCATCACTGCATGTTTAACCAGTGAAGCTACAAAAATTGTGAGGGCACTTCTGCTGTGTGTAAAAAAACTGGTTGATTGGCCCATCTCAGTACGTACAGTGAGCATTCAACCTCAGAAGTAAAATGTCATTGTATGTGTTTTTTTCAAATGATTAGGAGTAATTTTCACAGCAGGGGTAAGTCATCATACCTTAAGTGTGATGTTTCGTACTCCTAACTTAAAAACTTGTAGTGTCACCACCATTAACTGGGGCAAAAGTAACGATGTGATGTTTGTATTATATGCTGTTGTTATCCTGCCGTACAGAGAGCCAAATCAATGACTTCAGTCCAGATCGCCAGATGTCATTCTCCCTTACTTTAATTTCTATGGTTCAGAACCATAGGACTATTCCTAAATATGTTTGGGGGCTGCCACAGGCCCTTTAAATGCCTTTTGTAGTAAAATTGAAGTTCTACAAGGAAGGTGTTTAGGATTGTTTCAATGATTTATTGGCAGCATGTTTGAGCTTCTTATGATAAGAACCTTCGTATGTCTTGAGTCTGTAGACCGAGGAAGTTGATTGGGGTGTGTTACAACTTTATTCTGTTAAGGCGAGCTCATAACTGGGGGAAGATTAATGGGGTCTGGTGATCCTCCTGCCCACAAGACCAATGAATATTGCTTTGTAAACTGTTCCAGATTGCATTGTTTTAGGTGTTTTTGTGTCTGTATGCATATGGTGTGATAATACTATTATAACAGTTGCTTGTCACAGTGGATGACGATCCGCACTTGTGAGTGTAACAATGGTAGTAAAGTATTATAGCTTTACCTTAATGTGTAAGGTGTTGTCTAGCCTCATCCAGGAATGCAGCTCTAAGAATATACAAGTAACCTCAACTAAAAATGAGGAGAGGAAATACAAACTAAAAGCTTTGATGAAAGTTAAAGTACAAAACCTGTCTGTTTGAAATTGGTCAATGCAACTTTTTCTTTGGGGGTGGGGGTGGGGGTGGGGTTGGGTGGGGTGGGGAGTGTAACTTATTTTTGATCAGCATCAACATGTGTTCTTATCATCTCCCTGTTAAAACTGTAAGGGGGAAATTCCCAAAAGTACTTAGCAGCCAGTGTGTTGCCTCTTGACCACAAAACTACACACCCTCTTGATTAAAAAAGAGCCATACATTGGTGACGTGGACATGCAGCCTGTAACACAGGAGCCCATTGAAGTGTGATTAGCTTCTAGCAGTACTGTTTCTCTTAAGGAAGCCCATTGTTTGTGAAGCATGCTGGCTTGCCAAAGTGCATAATGTGGTTATCTATTGCTAGACTGCTTTTCATTTTCCAACCTGACCAGTCCCATATATAACAGGTTGTAATATGCTGAAAGAGCCTTTGGGCAGGAAAACCTTGCATGTTTTGATGATTAAGTCTGTTCATATGCACTTCACAGGATGATGTCTCTGAAACCATCGTCAAATGCATTAGTCCGGACAACAACAGCTGTTACAATGGTGAATGGTGGTACAAAGGTAATGTTAGTTGCATTTACTTAGTTATTACCATATATAGGAACAATTTATGTATTTCTGCCAGTGTTTCTACAACAAAGTGAGAAGTGCATACCAGTGGCATCACCAGACTTTTTATTCTGGGGGGGGCACAAGGGGGGCACAACAGTTTGATAGGGGGGCACCACTAGATAGTGGCCGATGCATAATTTTACAGTGAATATGAACTTCACCAAGTCCGAATTTTCTGAATCCTCCTGTTATCATGTTCACAGCACAACACTCACAAACAGAGGCTCAGTCATACCCTCCAGCTCTCTTTCACCGCCAGCATGACTGTGTGGATTCGACACTCAGCAAGGCATAAAAAATTATACAGATTGATAACTTGAAGAAGAACAAGAAGTACTAGTTCTGCTGTGCCTAGTATGTACACTGTGAACACAAAAGATGCCTGCATAACTTTCATGAACATGCCATGATTAGAGATTTAGAGTTGCTCATCTGAACAGTTGACACTCATAACCCTTTAGTAGTGGTACTCTAGAACATGTCATAAATATGAAATAATAATACCCTACATGCTTTCACCTCTTTTGAATACATACAAAATAATTCATAGCATTATGATATCAATAAATAATTAAAAACCAGCCCTGTCCCAATCAGCATGCTGTATGAAAAATTTGAAATGTATCAGTCTGGGCACAAAGAAGTACGGAAAGGTGTGAGAAGCACTTCTGACAAGACAATACCATCCAATGTGGGGGGGGGGGGGGGCATTGAGCACATAATGCCCTGTTTCAAACCAGGGTTCTTGACAGCTCATTTTACCTGCCCGGTGAACATGAATTGGATAAATTTGACTTCCTTTCCCATAACCCACTTTGAAAACACTTTAACCAGTTTTAGAGTAAACACTCATTTTACAGTGCACAGTTTGAAATAGGTAGAGTTACTGTACATAAAAATTAACCCGTATGTAATACTTTACCTGTAGGCCTATTATGAATAAATATAAATTACTATAACTTGAATAAATATAACTTGTCTAAACATCAGAGTAATGATCACTGTGATCACACAATACTTGCCGCATAGGAAATTGTTTTTCGACCATTGTGAGAAAAAAAGCTGGCTAGACCCCATTTCAATCCCAAGTACCCTTTTACAGAACTGAGCACTTGTCTACTGAAACAATGCAAGTACCTAATACAGCCATGAGCACCATCTGTGGACATGCATCAGTTAGATCAGGGTAATCCTCCTGTTCCCATGACTATGGGCGAACTTATCCACAATTTCGTCTAGGTCCAGCAATGCTGTCCGATCACGGTTTATAGCAAGTACCCCAAGATCACTCGTCCTGTCCTCTCCACTCGTGCTACGAAGATAATTCTTGTGGAGCTTCGAACAGGAGAAGCTTCTCTCACACCCTGATGAGGACACATAGAGGGTCAGTGAAATGTGGATTAGCTTGTACATCTCAAAGAATGCTTCCCTGTACGGTAGCTTGAGGTTGGCGAAGTCGATCATGGATTCCACTGTGACCGCAGCAGCCCCTTTCTGCTCCAGGAGTTTCTTAGATTGGTGAAGCTCGCATTTCAGGTCTTATTCAACACGACCGTAGTGGCTGGCCATTCCATGAAGGACCTCCTCTTTTAGAAAGCCCTTGTTCTTAGGGCTCATAGCACTTATACTACTGATAATTTGGCAAGTATCCACTGTGAACCTTGATCGAAGCTCAGCGAGAAGAGCATCCAGAATTGGATAGAAAAAGTTAACCTTGAACTCGTCTGACGTTGCCATCTCGTCTCGGCTCCCAGTTGGTGCCATGACGACTGCTTCGCCAAGATGAGCAGGAAGGGAATGCTTCCTCGTAAGTCAGGAGGGCTTGTGAAGAGGAATTTCATTCTCCCTACACTTCACCTCAGCCTCTTCAAAAAGTGTGCGCTATGACTTCTCAGATGCCCGGCACTCAACAAGATCGGCGATGACAGTTTCCACGAGACAGACTGCTTCTGCCAGGTCAAGATCTCGAGCTTGGAGCTGGTCAGAGAGGGTCTTCATCTTCCTTAAAACCGACTGCAGAACAACCAGGCCTACAACAAAGCTTCCATTGATGACAGCGAGGTGTCTTTGTTGCTCCCTCCAGCTAATTCTTCCAGAGCGGCGATGACAGCAGGGAGTGCCTCACTGACTGCAATGCAGGCTGCGTGCTGACACGCCCATCTAGTGTCAGAAAGCCGTTTCAGCTCAACGGGACGTTTATCCTTCAGGTACTCCTTCTGTGCTTGCAGAAACACTTGATTTGTGAAGGATCCAGACCAAAAACACATACAATTTCTGCATTACTGCAAAAAACTCACTGGCCAGGTTTACACTCTTCAAACTATCCACAAGAGTCAGATTCAGGCTGTGGGCGAAACAATGTGTGTATATAGCCTGGGGTACTACCTCTCGGAACTTCACCTGCACACCAGCGTTAGCCCCACTCATCACTGATGCACCGTCGTAGCACTGCCCAACACACTTCTGTATGTCAATTCTGTTGTCACTGAGGGTTTTACGGATGACTTTAAAGAGAGAGTTTGCATCAAGGCCAAAAGCTTCTCAGAAGTGCAAAAACTCCTCATGGACTTCACCGTTGTGGAAGTAGCGCAAGACGAATGAGATTATCTCCTTCTTGGAAATGTCTTTTGTCTCATCTACTTGCAAGGAGAAGTACCCCGCAGCCTCTATGTCTGCTCTGAGAGCATCCCGCACAGTATCTGCCATGATATGTAAAATTTCGTTCTGGATGGCAGGGTGAGTGTACTTGGCGTTCAGAGGACCAGATAGTTTGGACGCGATGATCGGATCGTACTCAGCGATGAGGTCCAGTGTGGCAAGAAAGTCCCCTTTGTTGGTGCTGGATGGACCTTCTGTGCCCTCGCTGTGCAATCTTCTGGGAGGCTGTCATTCGAAGGACCTTTATTATTGCCTTGACAGAGTGTCTGTTCTCTTCCACCAACTTGACGTGTGCTTCGTTCAAGAGATCTCCGATGTTGGCTCGTGATTTTGTCCTCACCTTGAAATCGGCCCATGCCTCCATTGCAGCCTTATGGGAACGTTCATGTTTCACTAATTTGCCATCCTTCCCCATAGCATGTCACCAATTCCGGAAACCGTCCCGTGTAAAGGACTGTTCAGTAGGCTTATTGCTGGAAAATGCCTGCATGCATAGCAGAACACTGCATCTTTTTCAACAGAGTACTCAATCCAGGAGTACGTGATATACCACTCCTTATTGAAGCCCCGTTTCCTATCACCAAACATGGTCTGGGGGAAGGTCGGCAGATGTGGCGGTCTTCCACGGATGACTGGCTTATATCAGCTGGGCCTGGTGGTTTTCGTCTTGAAGTGGTAACCTCAGCATCATACGGTGCTGGTTGCTGGGTATCACAAACCGTAACATATTCTGCGGCCTACTCAGAACTCTCTCTGACCACGTCCTCTTCACCTTCCGATCCTTCCCAAATCAACTGTTCAGCTGTATCGATGGAGAAAACATAACAAAAATTTACAATAAATTGGCCCTGGTGTGTAAAGTTCATTTTTTCTTATTTCCGGTGGGTGCAATAATTTAGCAGTTATGCTGAATGGAGGCTTTCTTAGTTTGTCAACTTTCACCCACATTTGGTTTGGCTAGTGCTGTCCACAACATTTTTTGAAAGTTAATATGAGCATAAAAAGTGAATTTTCGGGGTCGCTCTAATTTCGTACATGCATAACACAAACTGCCCCTATATTAACCTGCCCTATAGTCCTGACTACTAGTTCCGCAAAATTTAGACGGACATTGACCCACCTTTGACAGACCCCTGCGTCGGTCAATTTTTTGACCAAAAGTCCGAACTCCGAAGCCGGACATTGACGCACTGACCCTGCGTCACTTATTACATGGAGGTGACCAGTCGCACCCACATGGAAGACCCTTCCCGGGGAGCCTACATAAAAATTACAAGGGCATCGACACTTACCCTCACTGGTGTTTTCAATTTCATGAACTACGACAGGCTGTTCGGTAACATCAGTTCTTGTTTTCTTGCTACCGGTGGGTGTTGGTAGATCAGATTTTCTCTTCAGGAATTTATCCATTGTCGACTTCAACACATGGATTATCTGTGATTCTACTTGATAAGTGACGAAAAGTCGAAAACTAGGCAAACAGGATGTTTGAAATTGTAGTAATTGTACGCATGGACCAATTGAGGAATTCTCGTGAAAGTGAAAAACGTGCATGTGTATTGCCAAATAAAAAATTCTTTCAATTATGGAATTTTCGATTAACGTGGTATTCTCATGATCCCACGAACTGAGTGATTGTCACTTATACAGGGCTAAATGGAGCATAGAATTTTATTTCATATATTTTCTTTTCAAAATTTATTGGAACTGTTTTCTTCTCGAAGAAGAAAATACAGAAAAGTCACATTGAAATTGCTGGCTCTGAAGTTGCACCACAATTTGCAACGCAAGCAGCAGACATTCCACTGCACGTACGAAACAACACCATTCATTGTTTTTATCAATGAGTCATTTAGTCCACGAGGCTGACCTATTACCTCTGCCTGCAGTTAGGCAGGCTACACTTTATCAAGGGGTATATTCACTAATTCACGTCTGTTGTGGCGGGGAGGGTCATAGATGGATTTCCAGGACCGATGCTCAGCCTGCCTGAAACACATCAGTGATCACTGTGTGTTTTGTGAGTTGGGGAGATTTTGTCATTTTTTTTTTGTTGCCTTTTTTGTCCTAAGAAGAATCGAATCATATGAAACCTGGTAGTCATGTACTCTCACTACAAAAGATCTATATATTTTTTTCAAAATCCCAAATCGCAGTTGGGGGGCACACAGGGGGGAGGCACAAGATTTTCCAGGGGGACACGTGCCCCCTGCCCCCTCCCCCTCCCTTGGCGATGCCACTGGTGCATACCCTACCCCTCCCCCTTCCAGAGGTTGTATAAAGTTTGAGGAGCTTTTCAGCATTGCAGTTTGGTGTCATAAGACAACAAGCTCTAACCACCTTTTATCAACTCATCTGCCTATGGAGCTCTGGTGAATTATTATTATTACTGTCAAATTCAATAAACTTTAAAGATGATAAATCCCATGCTGTTGTTCTTTGACTTCATTTTAAAATTACATTAGCTGTGCTGATTGATCAATAAAAGTCTCAGTTAGTGTGTCTGCTTACTATGGATCAATGAAAAAAAGGCATTGTCCATAGAACCCTTTTCCAAATAGCAATTGCAAAGGATTATGGGATAGACTTTTGGTATGGGTTGTTATTGTCAGTGGCATTTTACCGTGGCCAGAAATGACCTGTACCAAAACTCGTTTCCATAATCCTTTGTAATTGCTCTTTGGAAAGGTCCATAGTGGTTATTACCCTTCAGGATTAACACTTTTAATACAGTTGAACAAGGGGCACATTGTTTGTGTGCTAGTTTTCATACCTTTAAAGTTAAGAATAGTATCATTGTAATTCTAAGTACCTTTTCTTAAGTATCAACTTGAAGAGAATTTTTTCTTGTAATTGTAAAATTTTAATGTCAAAATTTAATATTAGTCACTATTTCAAATCAAACCACAGCTATGGGGATAATTGTGTAACATCATCCATGAAGGTCTCTTATTTCACATATTTTTATTGCAGATGAATGTTTTACCACCCTCTGCATGGGGTGTTGTCAACCATCGCATCCACCCAGCACAATCGATTGAAGAGGTAAGCATTCCTTTTACTAAACATTTTGTTTCATTTGAATTCATGCTATTGATCTAAAACTTTTTTGCCTGACTCATTTTGCAGGAAAATTAAAGGGAATATATCACTTTTAATCAGCTCAGTTTCAGCAATTATAGTCAATCATAAAAAAGGATACGTCAGTGAAATCTATATGGACATATCCAAATACTTATTGCTTAGCATTACATCACTCATTTCCTTTTAAATTATGGATAAGTCCAAAAATGGATACATTCATGATATACTGAAGTGCATATGAAGTGTCTAACATTTTGTGATGTTTCTGTTTTGCATAATTCCATTAGTCTGTCAATTCAACATGGATTGATGCATACCTGTACATTCATTGTGGAATTAGATGGCTGAACTGACATATATGATATCAAGTGGTATTACAAAAGGTGGCAAAATTAGTGGCTCATTATCATGACAAGTTTTTAGTTTGTTTTGTCTGTCTTATGCTTGACAGACAAAGTGAATGTGGGATGGGCTCTTGGTCAAGCCTTGAAGTAAGTGAACTGGAACTTGGGGTAAATTAGAAAAAGTATTGCCCTTAGTATACAGCAGGGTTCTAGCTATGGTGGACGGCAAGGGCAGGGCCGGCCATGCAGCACTCCTTACCTGTGCCTGACACTCACGGTTAAATGTACTGTCCCGCCCAGCACAGATTTTCCACAAACTAAACTGAAACATTGCTGAATATGCGCTATTTTGATTGTATTCCAAGCACATGTTATAATTTTGCAATATGCAAAATGGAAATGCTGAGTAAAAGGAACAAAGTTAATTAAAAATGAATTAAGAAAACAGTTTCCAGCCATTTCTATAGTGCACCTTCAGATGATCATTACATAAAAAACATGAACTAAAAAATCAAAAATACCAAAAACATAAAAATAATTAAACATCAGCTAAAAAACTGAATGAAATAACACATATAACTAGGTCAAAAAATTGTAAAAGCACCATTTTGAATCTAAGCCCCCTAAGGATACAAAATTTTCTCAAAGGGTAGGGGGGCACCCTCCCCTTAGACCCCTCCCCCCAGGATGGCATTTTGTAGACCAACTGCCACCCCGGCACTAACTATGCTCTAGCTAGAACCCTGGTGTACAAGTATTTAATACGAGCAAGATGCAGTTTGTGGTGAACAAAAGGCTATTTTCAAAAAAGAAATAACGACGATCCCTGACACTTGATTTGTTAGACACTGCAGTGGAGGCGGTCTTATTTTGATTGGTTACCTGATGTGAGCAAATATCATTTGGGTTCATATAAAAAAAAAGGATGCATGGTGGACACAAATTTGAAAACAAACGTGTGCACCTAATGGTGTAGCCTTCAAAGATTTCGCTATCAAATCGATGTTGGTTTAGGGCAGTGGTTCTCAAACTTTTTTAGACTACTGCCCCCTTCCACCATCTTGAACTGTCCCAATGCCCCCTTACCCCTACTCCCTCCCTCCATCCTGCCATTCATATTCGGTCGCTCAACAATATTTTTTTCTCAGTTAACTTTTTCTATTTGCAAGAACAACAAACACCTGCAGAAGGCAGGCATACTGTGAAACTGGTATAGAGAGCCCAGATGTAGTTCAGTCAGTGTGATGGTTGAGCTTGGTGTAACGCTGCGAGATTACGAATGTCTGGTTCCATTTTAGTGAGAAGCGGAGAGGAAGAACTAGCAGAGGGGGAGAAATCCCCTGGATGCCTTATTGTGCCCTAAATCGCTGCAGTGATGTGTCGTAATGGCCAGGGACCCCCAAATCAGTGCCAGGGCCCCCCTGTTCTCCGTGTACTCTTTAGCGCCCACCTGAGGTTTCCCAACGCCCTCCAGGGGGCGGTAGGGACCACTTTGAGAACCATTGGTTTAGGGTCAGTGTCAATGTTGGACAGGATGTCTACAGTGTTTGAGACTGCAAATCCATTTGATGTGGGATTGACATCAGCAAAGACATCTGACCTTGCTTGGACTTAAACCAAACAATGACCATCTAACATTATGCTGACTTCAGCAAAAGGATCATAACCTCCATCTGATGTCATATTTAAGTCAAAAATTGGTTGTTCATTACAGAGATATCCGTCTAACCTTGTACCAACCTCCAAATACCACACCTGCCAACCATCCCGATTTGGGGGGACAGTCCCGATTTCCGATCTTGAAAACCTGTAAAAAGCGGGACATCCTGATCACTTGAGTTTTCATGATGACAGTAAAAGAAATCAGAAAAGAAAGTAACATTATGCAACACAAAAAAGAACAAAAAGTAACTTGCACAAGATTTTCCCACTTCCATAATGCTATTTTGCCAATGCACAGTACTTTTGCAATGGCCTTATTCCGCACAAAACAGCATATGTGAAGGCCAGCTTTCTGCACGGTTAGCCTCACAGCGTATCTCGGTGGTCACCACAAAAAGTTACAACTCCAACCAGGGTTCCAACAGTCAGCTGAAGCTTGTTTGAGAAAAAAATCTGTGATTGGTCAATTTAAAATATTCCCAATGTATGATAAATGTCCTGCAAAGTTTACGCACATTTGTGTTTACTTCATTGCTACAAGTACCAACCTGTGTGGCGATAGCCATCATGCAAGCTACTGTACAGGGTGCTTAATTTACCCAGCAGAGATAATTTTCAACATGTTCTTAGAGCCCTATTAGTCATTAAAATTTTTGTATTATCTCTAGCATGCTGGACCCATGACAAGACTTTCACAAAGGGTTTTTTTTTTAATTATCACTGCTTGAAATCATGCTAAAGAGTCAATTTACCCTGTGTCTACATCTTGCAAGCCCTAGTGTTTACATACTCTACATTAAAAACTTTCAATGGCTGTAAGTGGAGCCATTAGAATCTTGATTTAAACATTAATCATATCAATTTAATATGGCTCATATGTTTTGTAAAAAGCCATCAGCATTTTGGCAGTGTATGTAAGTCAGTGTATGTTGTGCAAAATACTGACTTTCAAAGAAGAGAGATTTTAGTCCAGAACGTTATCTGTAACCTACACCGGTCTCTGCAGTTAATGTGCTACATAAGGGAAGGCTTACACCTAAAGCTATGGGGCTGGTAAAATCTTGCAGTAGCTCTTGTTGCAAAGTGTTTAGAATGTTTTGTTAAGTTTTCTAACATTGTGTTATGCAAGGAAAGTCTTATTTTTGATTCCTTGCCGTAGGCAGGCAAGGAATCTATGCGATGGTGATGTCGTGTGAGTGTGTGTGTGTGTGTGTGCTTGCGCACTTACTTTCCATTCAGATGGAGGACCTAAACAATGGATTTCAGGTCCTTAAAAGGAAATACAATAGATTTCTCATGTCCTCAGAAGTTTAACAAGAGAGAGTCTATTGTTAAAGTTAGGGTTAAGGAAGCAAACACAATAGAGAAAACAATGAGGTCCTCAAACAGTATGTAAAGCACAACTGTGCGTGTGTGGGTGTGTATGTGTGTGTGTATGTGTGTTTGTGACGCTGCTTGTAATCGTGATATCTCAAGATAGGAATGGCCGACACTTTTCATATTTGGTATATAGATTTCTCATGTTGAGAGGAAGAACCCTATTGTTTTTGGAGGAGGTCAAAGGTCACCCGAGGTCACCAGAGGTAAAAAACCAAAACCTTGTAATCGCGATATTTCAAGATAGGAATGACTGACACTTTTCATATTTGGTATATAGACTTTTCATGTTGAGAGAAAGAATCCTATTGTTTTTTGGTGGAGGTCAAAGTCATTTGAGGTCACCAGAGGTCAAAGACCGCAAACCTTGAAATCGCGATATACCAAGATAGGAATGGCCTATATAGATTTATCATGTTGAGAGAACGAACTCTATTGTTTTTGGTAGAGGTCAAAGGTCATCTGAGGTCATCAGAGGGTAAACTGCGAAAACCTCATAAACGGCCTGTAAACACGATATCTCAAGATACCAATGACCGACACTTTTCATATTTGGTACATAGATGTGTCATGTTGAGAGGAAGAACCTTATCGGTTTTGGTGAAGGTCAAAGGTCATTTGATTGTCACTGGAGGTAAAATGCCGAAAAACTTGTAATCACGATATCTCAATATAGGAATGACCGACACTTTTCATATGTGGTGTATAGATTTGTCATGTTGAGAGAAAGAATCCTAGTGTTTTTGGTGGAGGTCAAAGGTCATTTGAGGTCACCAGAGGTCAAAGACCGCAAACCTTGAACCGTGATACGTCAAGGTAGGAATGGCCTATATAGATTTATCATGTTGAGAGGAAGAATGCTTTTGTTTTTGGTAGAGGTCAAAGGTCATCTGAGGTCACCAGAGGTTAAAATGTGAAAAGCTCGTAAACGGCTTGTAAACACGATATCTCGAGATTGCAATGACCGACACTTCATATTTGGTATATAGATTTGCCATGATGTAAGGAGGAACCCTATTGTTTTTGGTGGAGGTCAAAGGTCATCTTAGGTAACCAAAGGTCAAAAAGCAAAATTTCCCTAGAATTCCCAAGAATTCCCAAGATTGTCATCTGGGGTCACTGGGGTCAAAAAGCAACATTTTCCAAGAATTCCCAAGATTGTCATCTGGGGTTATCAGAGGTCAAAAAGGAAACTTTCCCAAGAATTCCCAAGATCGTCATCTGGGGTCACCAAGGGTCAAAAAGCAAAGTTTCCAAGAATTCCCAAGATTGTTATATGGGGTCACAAGAGGTCAAAAAGCAAACTTGCCCAAGAATTCCCAAGATTATCATCTGGGGTCACTAAAGGTGGAAAAGCAAAATTTCCCAAGAATACCCAAGATCATCATATGGGGTCACCAGAGGTCAAAAAGCAAAATTTCCCAAGAATTCCCAAGATAGTCATCAGGAGTCACCAGATGTCAAACAGCAAAATATCCCAAGTATTCCCAAGATTATCTTCTGGGGTCACCAGAGGTAAAAAAGCAATATTTCCCAAAAATTTTCAAGATCCAAGATCCATTGGAGTTGAATCCGTTTCAAGAAACTTCAGATTTTCTTTTTTGTTATATTTGGTGGGGTTCAAAGGTCATGTGAGGTCAGCAGAGGTCAAATTGTTGAAACATCGTAAAATGATGTTGTCAAGAAAGATAAATTTGAGGGATAAACCTCAGTGCAACAAAGCATCCCCATTCGGCAAGGAATCACTAGCCTTTGGGCTTTCTGGTTTGATAAGATGGCTTCATTGCTTATCTAATTTTGTTGCATTTTTTAAAAGTCTTGACTATTTTGCCCATGTATAACACTGTTAAAAGAAAGTATTCAAAACTTCAGACAAATCCCATGAACACAAGCTTGGAAAAATTTTATTGAAACTTAAACACACTGATGAATAGATAATGGGTATTTGTAGTCAAAGGTCAGTAGGGGTCATATATGGCCATTTTATGATTAAACAAATATTTACCAGTAGTGATGTAACTTGAGTAATTTAAGGTAGTTCAGGAATCCTTTAGAGGCTATTTTTGTACACGTTGCCTCCGGTTCTAAACATGTTCACTTTCCCAACACACATCTTGCTGTAATACTTTTTGTACTCATGAAAAACAACTGAGACTCGCAATTTTCTTGGGACACTTCCAAAAAAAAGTAAAGGCCAGTTCTTTTGGACTCCTGGGTTTCCAACTTTCCAACTCTTATGAAAACCGTTCTGCATGCATCAGGAATTCACACTCAATGTGAATGTCAGCGATGAAATTTACTTGCTATTGAGGGCTCAAATTGTCTTCCTAACATACCTGAAACTTCTAAAACCAGGAGCTTTTAGGGGCTTTGCCCCTGGACCGCCACTCATTGGGGAGTCGCTCTTTGCACTGGTTGTTGGTGCTTCACATGCACTTCCATCACACCAGGACAGTCTGTCCCACTTTTAGAAAAAGAAAGGATGGCAGGTCTGAAATACTAGTCTACCAGACCTCAATCCGACCAGTTGGACCAAAAGCCTGATGTAAGTTTGATGGCAGAATCTCTACAGATTGTTAATGATCTAGAGGGACAATTGGTGGCTCTGTAAGTACAGATTTGCTTCCCATGCCCCTTTACTTCTAGGATTGCTCATATACATTTGATTCCATTTGTGAGGAAGGTTAAAAGAAACATATTGAACCTTGGGAGGTAAAAAGATCATATCAAGACAGCAAAATCTTTGTAATGTGCTTCCTGTGGACCCTTCATGGGATTTCTGTAAAAATGGGATTTAAGTTGTTTAGTAAATGAAGGTGTACCCAAATGAAGGGGTAAAAGGTTATGAGGGCCAAAATCAGTAAATCTTAATGTAGAGATACTTCTGCTTTTCCAGTGCTTTCTATCTTATGAGTAAAGTAAGCAGTTAATACTTCATAGTTGAAAATGGTAAAATATTAAATATACCACCCAAAATACTGCTTCTGTACATCTGTTGTGATTACATGCATACATATTTTACAGTAGTTGCTGAAAAAAATCCAGTCTGCTATTGGTAAAGGAGCCAAACATGGAGATGTTTAATGTTTTTATCAATTGTATACAGTAACTGCTACCCACCCTTAGCTCCAGCAGATATCTATTTGAAAAAGTGAGGGGATAAATGACCCTTGAAGCAAAATTTACAGTGTGAAAATATGACAGTCAATGGTAGCATTTCCAAAAAGTGTGTGTGGGTGGACCGGGGGAGATAAACATCCTCTCCTCCCCAGGATTTCTGCCTATGCTCTTTGTCAAGTGATGTCATGTGATGTCTCTTCATAAAAGACAGTGTTTTTTGTATATTTGCAGGTCATTGAGTATGATCATCAGCTGATTGGAGATGATCGGGTGAAAATTGACAGATTAGGATTGGGGGACATTCTTCCATCGCCAATCTCGCCACATGGTGACGATGTTTTTGGATATCAAGTCATAGCTCGCAGTGTGAATCAGGTTTTCCCAAGTGCCATTGTGGCACCAGGTAACTATATTTCTCTGTGATACACAAATCATCTTTTCAAAATGAGTAGTGACATTGGATCAAAACTCTATGAGGTCAATGTGTTTTTTTAAACAATTCCTAAAGACCCTAATCTGTCTAGCCTAGCACCATTGCTTCCCTGTGTATACAGTGCACTGTGCACTTTGTGTGTGCTTCAGTTTCAATTTTGGGCTCAATGAGCATGTAATCAAAGAGAACACTGCACTCAGTTTTTATTTCAGTCAGCAGAATTTGGATAAAAATTGATTACCCAGTGCTGGTCTAGGGCATGTCTGTTATTGTTAATATTCATGAAAACCAGACTTTCACACATTTTCTGTAAGATATGCCTAGGAGACAGTTCTCCCAAGAAAAAACTGTTGTGCGCTTTTCTGTCTTTCTTTAGCATTGAATACCCACTTCATACTGACCATTTCTCTAAAAAAAAACAAACATGACAACATACTGGGGACATTTTATATCATTTGCTATAGCTGGTGCAATAGAGAATTAATATGAATGCATACTATCAAACCTACCATCTAAGACTTCTAAACTCTCAAATCTCCATAATTGCTGTGTTTTCAGTTTCTGAAGCCATGTAAATCACTGAATTCTTTCAACTGCTCAAGCCTATTTAGAAAAAGGGTTTAAGCAAAATTTCATTTGATATGGGAAAGATGACATAAATTTATGCAGTCTGGTGAAATTTTCATTCAGTTTGATGTATGGTTCCAAAGTTATTAGCAGATAAAGTTACTACATTTGGTCAAAGGTCACAGAATTAGAAGAATTCAACAACATGAAATTCATCAGCTGTAAACTCAGTCAAAATTTGAACTTTGAAGTGATTTAAAGACAGTAAGAAGTAGCACACCCCCTTGTTCACACTTCCAGAAGTGGGAACATAGTAAAGTTACATTGTTACAGCTTGATCTAGAGCTAAACAAATGTGACAAGTCCGCATCTCTCCATGAAAAAAATTAAGAAGAGAAATGAAGAGCAGGGCTCTTCCAATATCTAAAAACTTGGCTTCATACTTTCCTTTGTCAAACATAACAGACATAACCAACCAAGAGTGTGACTGTGTAATTGAAGTGAGGTAACTGTAAATTGAAGTGAGGTGACTTTGTAAATTGAAGTGAGGTGGCTGTGTAAATTGAAGTGAGGTGGCTGTGTAAATTGAAGTGAGGTGGCTGTGTAAATTGAAGTGAGGTGGCTGTGTAAATTGAAGTGAGGTGACTGTAAATTGAAGTGAGGTGGCTGTGTAAATTGAAGTGAGGTGGCTGTGTAAATTAAAGTGAGGTTTAGGACCAGCCTTAATTGCTATTAATGGGGCCAGCCATTATTGCAGCTGATGGGACCAGCCATTACTGCCCCTTAGGTTACACATTGCTTTCATCAGGAGACTAATTCACAAAACCAATTCCACAGGTAAGGTGCACTGATTGCAGCATGGAAATTATTTGTCTGTACATTTTGTAGGAAGTCCTGCTGTCTTTATTATATGGACTCAGGTATGCTGTATCTAGCAGGGATGGATGATGTAATGGGAGGGGAATTAGTTACATGTCTGGAGTTTGAGATGGCCCTGGGTAGGGGGTGATGGGGGCATTTTTCTCAAATATTGGTTTGTTTACTTTACTAATTACAAAATGTTTTTTGACATAACATATTCTCCTAACCATGCAGGAAGAAGAGATCTTTGTTAAGCTTGCAAGATTATTTTGGTCTACTTCCTCCTGACTAACTTTTATAAACATTAAAATAAATGCCTATTGTAGGGGACAAAGAAATATAGTGAAAATTTATTAAACATGATGTTTTATGAATTTTCCTGGCAACCAGTGATAACCATGCTATTTACCTATACATAAATTCTACTATACTTTTTTTGGCATTTTAATTATTTTTGTGATAAGCTGACTATAAATAATTAAGTTCAAATTATTTTTTAAGAAATAATCTACTTTTTGATCTTCTGATATTTTAACCTTCAAAGACAATTGTTGCCATATAGCAAAAATGTCTTTCATGCAGTACACCAGCTGTTACATTATTCATACTGTCTTGGCAGGTTTAATGATCGGAAACACGGACACGAAAATGTACTGGAATCTTACAAAACAAATCTACCGTTTCTGTCCGACGTTCATGCTTCCAAGTGATCTGCCACGCTTTCATGGAATCAATGAAAGAATGAGTCTAGAGAATTACCAACAGACTATTAATGTTTACTATCATGTCATGGTGAATGCTGATTCGAAGGATTTAAGTCACAAGCATAGTCATTCAGAAGATTTGTGATGTCATACCAGACTATCAAACATTCCTTATTTGTGCTAGCAATTTACTGAAATGTATTCATGTATGGAGCAAAATTAAAACAGTCAAAATATGGAACTTTTTTACATTTTTTACTTAAAAATCATTTGTGAATTTGGAATTAAAATGAGACTAAGAATCCAGGGACATAGCCAATGGTATGATATCCCTTTTGGATGACCTTGCATTTGTACTTTTAAGGTTTACAATTTAAAGCCAGAAACCTATGTGAGCTGTTTTAATGACTTTTATTAACCCCAAAACACAGCTTGGCTAATGGAAACTGCATTAGTTGATTTTATCTCCCTATTAAGGGAGATAGTAACTCATTTTGAAAATTTTCCTTTGATGTGAACATATAACAAACATCTATAGGGAGGTTTCACAAGGGCAAAAGTCAACTTAATGCAACCACATTCTGGGGGACAAGCAGCACACACGGAGGCCAGGTCATGTACTAAAGCAATGTGGTGCGTGGCACAGTGTCCTCCAGAACAAGCAGCCCGTTCATTGAATTTGACCTTTTGACCTTTGCTGCATGCTCCCTATACCTGCTATGTCAGCCTGAATACAAAATGACTGTGAGGAGCGAAATGAGTCCTGTATATCCTGTGCTGTGTCTCTGGATTATAAAGCCTTGCATCTATATATATACCTCAGGTGAAAATTTTATGTTTAATTAAATATATGGCAACGAACATTTATCAATAAATATAGCTTATATTAACTAGATATTTGAATGTAATACTACGTCTGTGTGAATGATATTAATCCATGGAGTTATACTGTAGTTATTGTATATGTCTAATTTTGTTTAGCTGTGCTACACAATATTTTATAACTTTTTATGCCTGAAATAGCATATGGGCAATGTGGTGTGTTATATCTCATTGCTATAAATAACAGTATTAAATCAGCTTCTTCAACATATATTCTGGAAGATTAAGTTTTGTAACCAAAAGTAGGTGTAATAAACTACCAACTTTGTGCCATCTGAAAGCTTCAAATGAACAAAGTTGGTGAAAGTTGGTAAATTTCTTCCAAAAGGTGTGTAATTGACCAAAGTGTATGTGCTTCAAATTTGAAGACCAGTTTTTATGCAAAGTTGTGCTCCATTTTTTTTTTTTTTTTTGTTTATTTGTTTCCTTGCAAAATGTGCCACATCCATCACAGTCACAATTCAGCTTTCAATAGACATGATAATACACCAGCCAGTATACCATTGACCCATCCCCAGTTAAAACATTTAAAAATATTCCACAGTGGACACCAGTTGGTTAATCCTGGTGATCAGGGGACATGGGGTAGAGGGTACTTCAAAGGGTGTTTTAAGATAAGCTGTCACAGTGATTTGAAGTTTTGTGGCCTTCATGTATGTGTCATCTCCAAATCTTGCCTGCTATTTAAAGGGGCCAAACGAGCTAATAAACAATTTTTGCAGTTCCCCATCAAAGTTGACATGAGAATGAACCACAGGAGTTGCTTGTCACCATCTGCATACTTTTCTATGTATACTTTCCAGTATTCATTTTCTTTTAGCTTAATATATCCTGCTGTGCAGACTACATCTCCTGTGTCCCTGCACCACTGTTCAGACAATACATCCACAGACATGTGGCCTCAGTCACTCTTCCATATTTCTTTTCATCTCTCATGTATACTGAGAAGAATGACTTCTTTTGTTAGCACTAAACCTAAAGTTAGTTTTACCCCAAATTTTTCAGAACTAAACTCATCAGAAGATAGTGATGTCAGAAGAAAGAGTACTCACCATTTTAGTGTTTCATTGAAAATTTAGTACTTTATCATTTAATCAATATGTGCTGGTTCTTTCATTCATTCGTTATTTTAATTGTGCAATCTATTAGTATCATCCGGTATGCAAAATAATATGTAATTTGTTTTGTAAAAAAGAAGTATAATAATTATGGGTGAGTACACAGTCCTAGTTTCAGGTAGGAATTCATGAGTAAGGCAAGAGATCTGGGTACAAGCTGTGCAATGTCCCCTATGTTTCACAAATTTGTGCTTTCCTCATTACTTCCAGGAAATTCAAACATTGTGTTTAGAATATTGTGTGGGTTCAAGGCAAATTTTGCTCCTCTGTCACCACAGGTGTATGAAAGATGAAAGGGGGGGGGGGGGCTGGGATGTGCAGACACCCCTGGAGTGCAAGGAAAATCTATTTCTCAGGCAGATTGTTATAAAAAAGTAGGCAATTTTCTCAGGCAATAAAGGTTTTTCTTGGGCAAAGCTCACCCTCCTAGAAAAATGTCTCATATGCCTGTGCCTCCTGCATGTAGAAGTGTGATGCCCTTCAAACATACATTGCCTGTGAACTGCTGTCCAAAACACTCTGAAATGAGTAAAATTAGTCTAGCATCTGGGTGTAATGTAAAAACAATTTAATATACCTATAGGAGGAAGCCAGCAAATGCCTATTAGAATCTCGTAAACTTGGTAAAGTGAGTATTAAAGCATTTTAATTTGTCATTGCCACAAGTTTGAAATATTTTGGAATTTTAGAAGTATAATTATTAAATGAAATTGTATAGTGTTTAGAATTGTGTTTGTGTTTAATAGTGCTTGTAAGGTACTGTGTTATCTTGTCAAGGGTAGAATTACTTCATGGCCAGTAGGCTCATGGGACTTGATGCACATTACTGGCTGACAATAAAGTTGGACATATCATTGAAATGCTGGAGTAATTGCCAAAAATGTTCATGAACCTTGGAATCTTTTTTTCTGAAAAACTTCTTTGAGATGAGAACACCAGTTAGTTTATGTATCTGCAAACAGTTGAACACAAAATGCATCTCACACCAGGCTAGCTGACAATGAGGTTTGATTATTGGTCAGTTAGTCTTTCGAAACTCACCAAAATTGAGAGCTTTACAATGTTTATAAATGCAGTCATTTATTTGTCAACATTCACCAGATGTACATCTGCTTTGCAAAGTGTTACAAGGCAAATGTATTTTCAAGTTTTGTGAAGTCTTTTACCATTCCAAAAGTAGGAAATATTTACCAGAACTATGTCCGTGTGTGCTGCTAACGTTAAGGGTGACAGGGTGTTGGAATATAATTTTATTTTGTAAACAATTTTATTCAGCTTTTTATTTTTGAGTTGAGGTGGGAGGGATAAAGTACATTTTCAAAATGGAAATTATGAAATAAATTCTTAAAGAATTTCTCCTCTTTGTGCTATCTTTGTGTTCTTTTCCCTCTGATCAGCTATTTTTAGTTTTCACAAAATGTTGATTCAACTTTTTGGCATATTTAAGTATCATATGCATAATGTAGAATACAGAAGTGGGGAATAGACTACAGATGTGCACACTACATTGTTTTAACAAAGAAGCTTACATGGAAGGAGATAAGGCCTTTGACTTCATTTTCTACATTCTAATACTTTGCCTAAAACTATTAAAATTGACTATGCTCAACATTTACCTTTGCATTTATATGTCCCAAATTTCCTGTTGCTTAGCGCTGTAAAATAAATTCCCAAGCAAATAATTTTGACTGGACAGCTATCAAACTTAGCCACACCCTCCACATCTTAATACACCAAGTTGCATCTAAGGACCCTAGCATATTGACAAATTTCCCCCTCCTCCCCCAGGACTGCAGTCTGAAACAACACGCAGCCCACCCCAGCCAAGCAAAGCTTCCTATGCTGATGCATGCTTCCCGTTATATTTAAAGGAAGAAGCACAACAGGATGCAATAAATGCAAGGTGTGGGGGCGCCATCTACAAATGTCTGGATCCCTGATGCACAAGTCCTCAAATTATGGGTCGCAACCTAAACTGCAGATGCCTGGTTTGTGAACTTTTGACCTATAAAACTGCTAAACTCAAACAGCTAAAAGTAAAAAAAGTACCAAACTAGATTCTATGCTTGGTTGTCCCTGGAGCTTTACCTTCTAAGATGAAGGCCCTGATGAGAAATGTGTGAGAACTAAAGTAAGAGTTGAATGATGTGCCCATCTATCAGGTTCTTGTCTAAGGGAGAAAACATGAATGTAAAAAGGATTATTTTGTGAGTGATCGATGTTGCTCCTGGGTTTTAGTATCTAGAAGCTGCAGAAAGATTGTTTCGAACGGAAGTTTTTTAGTGTAAAGGCTCCTGGGTTTTAGAACATTTACACTTGTCAAAAGGGTTAGTTGGGGCACAAAGTTAATTAATACTACTGATGTGCTTCACGAACCGGGGCACAAAATGCAGAGATAGATCGCTCTGGCCTATATTAGGAATAAAAGAAGTGGAGGTATAACTAAGACATGTCTTAAGTGTTTTCGACTGAAATTGAATCGTCTGCGCCGGGTTTCAGCTTTAGATGATATTCCATACGGCCTTGATCAACAGACATTCAAATACTATGTCAGTTACAGCCTATAATTGGGATCATTTTCTTTTCAATGGAAAACAGCTACCGTCTGTCCTCTCTTAAAGAAACCCGGTCTAGACACGGTTGTCGAGAATTATAGGCCTGTCAATAACTTACCGTTTATGTCAAAAATTGTTGAAAAGGGGATGTTATTGCAGATAAATGAACATTTGCGTATTAATAATTTGTTGCCTGACTACATAAGCGCCTATCGTGAAATGTTCAGTACTGAAACAGCACTGATTAAGGTCGTCAATGACATATTGATCAACATGGATGGGCAACTGATAACACCTTTAATTGCTCTTGATCTTTCAGCTGCTTTCGACACGGTCGACCCATGGGCGTCAATCCTGGGGGGGACGGGGGGACACGTCCCCCCACATTTCGATGGGTGGGGGACACAATATCAAATGTCCCCCCCCCCCCACACTTCGTAAAGAGTAGTGTCGTGGCTCTATTTGACTGGCTTTTTGAGTGGCATGTAGGTTTGTTGAAAGTGTCTCGATGCAGATTTTGAATGCAGATTTTGTCAGGGAAATCTGGTTTAATGAAAAATTTCGGCGCGCTTCGCGCGCATGTGTCACAGTTTGCACGCCATCTCATGACCATGAAAAAGGTGATTATACAAGGAACTATTCTGATCACAACACTTTCCGAAAACAGAGATACATCTGCAAACATCTGTATAGGGGCCCCTCATCAATATGGGATCTTTCAATCTAATTTGTAAGCATGATGTGGAAGGTCGAAACTTTAAAGCACGTTGTTGCCCTTATACATTTTTTAAAAACTTTTACCGAGCGCTTCACGCGAAGCCATTATCGGTATGGATGGTGATTGCTAATACACTTACGAAGAAAAAGCTGAAACGCGCTTGTTAATCCTTCACACCTTTTGCTACACCTATCAGGGAGGTCTAACATCACCTTACTGCGCCTATTCTCTCCCTCCTGCCTATTCTTCATTGCTGGAAGCTGTTCGTCTGGATTTTCGTTCAAAATTAGTAAAAATACGGTAGATGTAAAGTGCTTAGCATCATAATCTATATTACCATTTGGATGTCAGGTAATATGCATTACGCCATTGCCCCATTTATATAATTGATCCAGAGCTTCCAGGAGGTCCTATACAGGTATTTGCCAGCCTTAGATGCTCTTTTATAATGCGCAATGAAGGAAAGGAAAATTTTCATAATAGTCCAAGAAAGTTTCTGTTGATTCAAAGCAGGTATTTTTGCGGAAAAACTGCAAAAAAAGTAGCCAAAGGAGGGGCTTCAGGAAGGTTGTTGAAAACGTATTCGATCAGTTCCAAAAATAAACCAAAGATAGTACCATTTTGCATCTAAGCAACCTTAAATTTACGAAAATTTCTCAAAGAAGGGGGTGTCCCTCTCCCCTTCCACCCCTCCCCCAGGACGGCACCTTTTTGTAGTGACAATGGAAGGATCACCACAGTTGTATACAAAACGCAGAGCGCATAAAAACAAAGTGGAATTTACACGCCGCCACTCTGTTGGAAAAACATCCAGCCAGTCCGATCTGGGGCCTTAAAAACATATGACCCTAGCTACCGGCGTGGTTAGGGTCCATGATCTCTGACAATGATCAACGCTGCGGAGCGTGGTTTCAGCTATTTTTGGACATGATTAAAGTAACATCTTGAAGTAATTCCCTGGATTCCATGTATTTCAACTAGCAGATCATCTATGATGGTCATGTTAACTTTGGAATCATTGGCGTAGACAAAGGGGAGGCAGGGGGTCATGCCCCCCATCGAACTCTGAAAAAAATTTGTTAATGGAACACAAAAATTGGCTTCAAGTGATGCTAAATGTTGCACCAGATTGCATCTGAGGGTACTTAAATATTCAAAAATTTCTCAAAGGGGAGGGGGACACCCCCTCCCCTTAGACCCCTCCCCCAGGCCGGCGATCAGGCCCCGCAGTTGGCCCCCTCCAAACAAGAATCCTGGCTACGCCAGTCTTTGGAATCCTAACTCTTATTAGAATTGGACAACGTCAGTCATCACAAAAAGAGGGACAAAGGTGAAGGGCCTATAGAAAGACACGCCCTTTTCAAAAAAAAGGGCTTGATAGTTGGAAGCTGTTATGTGATTCAGCATACTTGTAGAATGATAAATTATTTGCCAGCAATATGTGTGTATTTGATTTCTCTATATGGTTATTCCTACAAAATATTTCACAAAATACATAATAATATGTCTCCTTATGCATACTAAATACCATATAAAGTATGCACCAAATCACATATTTTCACATTTAAAAACCACACAAAAGCATCTCACCGTGGGAGGAGGACACCCCCTCGCACACCCTCCCCCATTGCGCCCAAGCGCGCTCGGGCTCGGTCGCTTCGCTCCCTCGCAGAATCTACCACTTCACCCCCCGGACAAATTTCTGACTACGCGCCTGGTCATGTGTGTCCCCCCCCCCCACACTTCAATACGGATTGACGCCCCTGGGTCGACCACACAGTCCTTTTAAGTGTTCTTGAGAAGCAATTTGGAATACAGGGGAAAGCTTTAGATTGGTTTTGCAACTACCTAAATGAAAGGAAATTGAGAGTTAGGGTGGGGCAGTCTTTCTCTGATGAAATGAAGCTTCCTTTCTCCGTTCCTCAAGGGAGCTGTGCTGGGCCTGTGTTGTTTAATTTATATGCAAGCACTTTACGTAACTTTATTTCGGACAACCTGCAGGGGAGGAAGGGCGTGGTGTCACTAATCGGTTATGCTGATGATCATTCTTATTATAGTTACTTTAAACCATCTAGTACTAATGAAGAGGCTCATTGTATTAGGATGCTGGAAGACTGTGCTAAAATTGTAGGCAAGTGGATGAATCTGAACAGATTGCAATTAAACTCCAGCAAAACAGAGTTTATTAAATTTGGCTCTTCAACTCAACTTCAGAAGTGTATCATTGAGGGCATTGATATTATTGACACTCATGTTAATGAAAGTATTTCCATTAAATATCTTGGGGTTCATTTAGATAATGAATTGTCTTTCTGTAAGCATATAACTGAGAAATGCAAAACTGCTATGTTTCAATTGCATCGTATTAGAGTTTTACGTAGTCATTTAAGTAGAAAATCTCTTGAGCTGATCATACATTCCTTGGTCTTATCTCAGCTAGACTACTGTTGTACCTTATTATATGGCTTACCTAATTCTTCTCTTGCCAAATTGCAAAGAGTGCAAAATTTTGCTGCAAAACTGATTTTCAACAAAAACAAGTTTGATAGTGCCACTGAGTGTCTCAAAGAACTCCACTGGCTTCCCATTAAATACAGAATCCTTTTCAGACTCTTATGTATGTCATATAAATGTGTTAATGACCAGGCCCCAAATTACTTGTCAAGTTATTTTATCAAAAAGGAAAGTGGGTACTCGCTTAGGTCTAAAGGTGTTTATGTTATACCGAGAACTCGGACGAGGGCCTTTGGTGACAGGGCTTTTTCTGTATCAGGACCAAGGGAATGGAACAACCTTCCTGCAGACCTGCAGTCGTGCGGTTCCTTCACCATTTTTAGGAAAAAGCTCAAGACCTACCTGTTCAGAAAGGCTTTTCAGTAGTTCCTCATCTCTATTTTATTTTATTTTTTCAATTTATGTATGTATTTGTTTTGTAAAGCGCCACTGCATATATCTTTTATAGAAGTGTGCGCTATAGAAATGTTATTATTATTATTATTATTATTATTATTATTATTATTATTATTATTATTATTATTATTATTATTATTATTATTATTATTATTATTATTATTATTATTATTATTATTATTATTATTATTATTATTATTATTATTATTATTATTATTATTATTATTATTATTATTATTATTATTATTATTATTATTATTATTATTATTATTATTATTATTATTATTATTATTATTATTATTATTATTATTATTATTATTATTATTATTATTATTATTATTATTATTATTATTATTATTATTATTATTATTATTATCATTTATTATTATTATATTATTATTATTATTATTATTATTATTATTATTATTATTATTATATATTATTATTATTATTATTATTATTATTATTATTATTATTATTATTATTATTATTATTATTATTATTATTATTATTATTATTATTATTATTATTATTATTATTATTATTATTATTATTATTATTATTATTATTATTATTATTATTATTATTATTATTATTATTATTATTATTATTATCCGCATGGATTCCACCTTAAGGCGACAGTTCATGCTAATTCAACAACATTAAGGCGACACTTGGAATTAAGGCGACACATAACTGTCGCCTTAAAGGAATAGGTACCATTTAGAAAAATAATTTTATTGTCGCAAATAGGCTTAAATTGTTCATTTTGGTCTAATAAGTATGTCTACCAAATTTGGTTAGGGTGGGGTTAGGGGTAAGGTTAGGGTTAGGGTTAGAAAATTTGAATTTTTAGTGTGCAAGTCAATGTAACTGTCGCCCTAAGTTAGTATCCACGCTTATTATTATTATTATTATTATTATTATTATTATTATTATTATTATTATTATTATTATTATTATTATTATTATTATTATTATTATTATTATTATTATTATTATTATTATTATTATTATTATTATTATTATTATTATTATTATTATTATTATTATTATTATTATTATTATTATTATTATTATTATTATTATTATTATTATTATTATTATTATTATTATTATTATTATTATTATTATTATTATTATTATTATTATTATTATTATTATTATTATTATTATTATTATTATTATTATTATTATTATTATTATTATTATTATTATTATTATTCACAACCCTTCTCGGTTGGTTCTTATTTTCTGCATTTTCCGTTCCAGATCTCGGACTCCTACCTAGAGTCTGGGAGGTCGAGGAATCGTCGTAGTATATGAGCAGTCCCTAGAAGTGCAGCTTTCAGGAGGTCGGGGGCTTTGTGTATACCTGGTATCTCCTCGAGATGTTTACCTAGGTTTTGTGTAGTGGCTCCTAGTGCCCCGAAAACCACTGGTACGACTTTGGCTTTTACATCCCACATCCTCTGGACTTCGAGTCTCAGGTCCTGGTACTTCTCGATCTTTTCCCGTTCCTTTCTCTCTATATTTGTGTCTGACGGGACGGCCACATCGACTATCGTGGCTATCTTGTTGCCTTTGTCGATGATCACCAGGTCTGGTCTTCGAGCTGTCATGACTCTATCTGTCCTGATCTCGAAGTCCCAGAGAATCTTAGCCTTGTCGTTGGGCTTGTGTTGCCATGGCACTGGTTCTACGTGGAAGTCGTAGTTTTGGCAGACTTTTCGGTGAATTGCAGAGGCAAGGTCATTGTGTCTCTTTAGGTACAGGGTTCCAGCGAGGTTCTGGCATGCAGACGTTATGTGGCTGATGGTTTTGTCCGACAGCTTGCACATTCTGCACTTTGGGTCGGTGGATACACGGAGGATCTTTGTTTTGTGGTATTTGGTGTTGAGGGCTTGGTCCTGTGCTGCTGTAATCAATGCTTCTGTTTCAATTTTAAGCCCTGTGGATGCTGTCCATCTATATGCATGTTCCTTCTTCGTGATCTCCTCCACCTCTCGTGGGTATTGTCCGTGCAGTGGCTTCTGCATCCAGACCTCTCGGGTTTCTTCTACCCATTTTTTCTTGAGTGCCTTTCTAGTTGATGGTTCGCACTCCCTGCCCTGTGTTTGATGTTGCCACACAGCATTTATCAGGGGATCTTCTCCCTTCTTGGTGTGTATGTATTCCGTGATCCCCGCGCATTCGAGGTCTACAGTTGCGCGGACTTCGTGCAGGCCTCTCCCCCCGCAGTTTCTGGGGAGGTACAGTCTATGTATGTCTGCTCGTGGGTGAAGTGCTCCATGCATCGTAAGTATCTTTCTTGTTTTGCGGTCTAATTCTTCCAGCTCATTCTTAGTCCAGTCAATTATACCAGCTGTGTATGTTATGACTGGTAGGGCATAGCTGTTGATTGCTTGCATCTTGAACTGGCCATTCAGCTTCGATCGTAGCACCTGGCGTAGCCGCTTTTTGTATGTGATCGTTGCATTGGTTTTAACTTCTTTCTGCATATTCTCCATGTTTTGAAGAATGCCGAGGTATTTGTAGCCCTCGCCCAGCTGGACATCGCTGATCTTTCCGATGTTCATTTGCAAGCCCTCTGTTAGCTTCACCTTTCCTCTTTGGATGATCTGTCTGGCACATTTGTCAAGGCCGAACTCCATGCTGATGTCAGTGCTGAAGATGCGTACTGTATTGATCAGTGCCTCAATTTCTTTTTCGTTTTTGCCATACAACTTCAGGTTATCCATGTAGAGTAGGTGGTTGATCTTCTGCTCGCTTTTCAGCTTATAACCCTGACGGCTGTTCCTGAGTATGTAGCTTAGTGGGTTGAGTGCTAGACAGAAGAGCAACGGTGATAGAGCATCTCCTTGGAATATCCCGCACTCTATTTTAATGTCGGCCAGATGGTTTCCTCTGCACGTGAGAGCAGTCGACCAGTTCTCCATTGATTTTTCGACAAGGTTGCATATCATTGGGTCGACTTGGTGCATCTTCATGGTCTCCAGTATCCATGGGTGGGGAACTGAGTCGTACGCTTTCCTGTAATCAATCCAGGCCACGGCTAGATTTGTCCTTCTCTGTCTGGAGTCTTCACAGAGGATCTTGTCGATGAGCAACTGGTCCTTAGTCCCCCGGCATCCCGGACGAGCTCCTTTCTGTTCATTTGCTAAGAGCCCGTTCTGTTGTAGGTGGTTCGATATTGTATCTGCCAGAATGCCGGAGAAGATCTTCCACATGGTAGGCAGGCATGTGATTGGCCTGTAGTGCTTGGCTGAGTTCCTTTCTGGGGGTCCTTCTGGATTAATACTGTTCTTCCAGTTGTGAGCCAAGCTGGGAGCTTCATTGGGTCTTGGAGAAGATCTTGCATTTGCTCTGCTAGCCTGCCATGGATGTTCGTTAAGTGTTTCAGCCAGTAACCTTGTACTTGGTCTGGACCAGGTGCCTTCCAGTTTGCCATTTTCTTTGCCTTGGAGCGTACGTCATTCTCGGAGATGGTTGTAGATGCTTGCTCTGGGACTTCCTGATGCTCTTTCTTGAATGTCTGTGTCCACCTTGCCTCTGTGTTATATGTTTTGGGAGTGCCCCAAATACCTTTCCAGAACTCATGAGACTGGTCAGCGTCTGGTATATCGGCATGGTCAGGACTGTCGCCCTTGAGATGCTTGTAAACCCTGCCAGGTTGGGTCTTGAACATTCTGTTGATCTTGTATTGTTCAGCTCTTGCATTGTATCGCTTCAACCTGTGTGACAGGGCTATCAACCTTTGTTTTGCATCTTCAAGGGCTGCCTTTACACCTCTCTCCTTGACCCAGTACCGGTTTTCAAGGGCCTCGTCTAATTTATGCTGACCAGTTCTGCTGGCCTCCAGTCTGCTGACCTCCTTCCTTGTTTGTCTGATTTTGCTTTCTAATCTTCTCTTCCAGGGTGGGGTTTGATTTCCTCCTCTAGGCTTCTTGGGATCCCCCATCTTCTGTGTTATGATCTTTGCAGCTGCATACACCAACAGATTTGTCTGTGTAATGTCGGTCGTCTGTATATGTTTGATGGCTTCATTTGCCTCCGCAGTGAGCTGGCGTAGTTCTGTCATGTTTTGCTTGGGTGTCAGGACAGGTTCACGTGGTCTTTCTCGTGATGCTAGCATTTCCTCTACTATTTCCTTGGCTAAGCCATGGTCTGGATTGGTACAGCGGAGTTCTACTTCATTTCGCCCTGGTGACTGAGCTCCTGGTGTGTGGCTGATAGTTTCTGTCACATTTTCGGGTGGTGGTTGAGCTTCTGAGGCTGGAGAGTGTGATGATACCCCTCGCTGTATTTCTTCTAACTCGACCGCAGTGAACGTGCTGGAGGAGGTGATTGACCTGCGTTGATCCATTAGCCTCTGTTCTGTTATTTCATAGTCAGTGTTTCTGTCATGCCATATTTGGTGCATTCGTTTTCGGTACCCCCTTCTATCAGGCTCGCTGAGGTAGTAGCATCTCATGACCTCTCTGTCTTCTTCTAGGGTCCACTTCTTTCGTCTCTTTGTTGTGGATTTGTCCACAGTAGCCCACTTTTCACCAGCACACCCTGAGGACGCAGCGGCTGGCGCAGACCTTGTTGACCCGGGCGACGTCTGAGCCGGTATGATACGTTGATAATTGTTGATCTCGATATGTGATGGGTTGGGGTGACCTGCATTGTGAAAGACCCCTCTTCGTCTCTCCCTCGTTGATGTTGAGACCGCAGAAGACGTCTGAAGTCCTTTTTGTTTGTGCGGCAATGGCGAGGCTTGAACCCGGAACGCTGGAACGTGAGTCAGTGTCGATGACCACTAGGCTGTGAGGGCAGGTCATTTTTTTTTAATATTATTATTTTATTTTTTTTAATATTATTATTATTATTATTATTATTATTATTATTATTATTATTATTATTATTATTATTATTATTATTATTATTATTATTATTATTATTATTATTATTATTATTATTATTATTATTATTATTATTGTGATTGTGATTGTGATTGTGATTGTGATTGTGATTGTGATTGTGATTGTGATTGTGATTGTGATTGTGATTGTGATTGTGATTGTGATTGTGATTATGATTATGATTATGATTATGATTATGATTATGATTATGATTATGATTATGATTATGATTATGATTATGATTATGATTATGATTATGATTATGATTATGATTATGATTATGATTATGATTATGATTATGATTATGATTATGATTATGATTATGATTATGATTATGATTATGATTATGATTATGATTATGATTATGATTATGATTATGATTATTATTATTATTATTATTATTATTATTATTATTATTATTATTATTATTATTATTGTAGTATTGTTGTCATGTGTTATTATCAAAGGGATGTCAAAAGTGACCAACCGGCAAAAAAAAAAAAAATGAGTATTGCTATTCACATTTGGGGGGGCAAACTAGGGTTTCCCCCCACTTTTTCACTTGAGGGGGCAAAGGCCCCCTTGCCCCCCACCCCGAATTTGCGCCCCTGTGCCGGTCTTAATAGCAGCCATCAAGATGTGCAATATTTGTAGAAAATTTGTGAAGGTTGATTTGAATTTAGTCTAAAACACATTAAGTTTGTCACAATCTATTCGAATTTATTCAAAATTATTCAGAGTGGAGTTATCCCCATGGATTTCAGTGGATTAATTGGACTAGAGATTTTCCACAGCCAGAGTCTATAATCAAGTTGAGAAGAGGTGGCGCCAGGATTTGCTCGAAGGGGGAGGGGGAAGCGACCCGAAGCTCCGACAGCCCCAGTGCCGTCAAGTATTGGTGAGGTGGAATTTGAAGAAAAGCAGTGTACTAGACCACGTTTATCGGGGCATATATTGCATAAAATTTGTGTAAACTAGAAAAGCATAGTTCCGCGTTCTTTAAATGTTATTCCCGGAACCTAAAGTGAAAAATTGCAAAGCGCGCGAAATTTTTGGTAGGTTTTTACAAAAAAACATATGTAATCATTAAGAACTTGAATAAAAAGAACTTAAGAAAGAAAATCTCTAGGGGTTGACAGGTTGTGACCATATTGGAGATAATATACATTGTATCGAAAGCATCCCGACTACCCGATGAAATAGCCAAACATTGCTCCGTGAGTCCCTCACCAACTGAACGTACCGCATGACACACACAAGAGAATAGTAACTACGCTTTGCGATATGGGATGAATTTGTACGATCTGTACATAAACTATATACTTTTCCTACATGTTACTTGGAAAGGTGGGAAGGACTTGCGCTATCTTGTTATAAAGAATGGAACTATTGAAGAAACTAGGGTCGCTCTACAGCGTGCGTAGCGCGCCGAAAATTTTGGGTTCTTATTAGAGAAATTGTTCTCATGAGAGCAAAAAACGGGTAAAACGAAACTAAACTATCGCGATTTGGAGAGGGGGCAAAATGACATTTGGCCCCCTCAAAACACATTGGGGGGCATGGCCCCCTGGCCCCCCGGTTCCTACGCCACTGCTAGACAGGTGTTTTTAAATCAGAAGACGACTGAAAAAATAATTTAGTAGCAAAAATTCTGTCTGGGGTACCATTGGCATATTTACAGAGACGACTGGCCCTTTTCTATTGGGTACTTCATATTTTATCCTTTCCCGTCGAAACTGGAAAATTTATCCGACCATGTCGGATTTTTTCCCGACCGGGGACAAGGCCCCTACCCTTACTGACCTGGCCTCACCCCTGTTCCAACGACGATCAGTCTCCCATCTTTTCGACTTTCCCATGTTCTTCGTCAAGAGCACAAATCCTCCAATAAAAACAAAAAAAATGTCGAGTCGGCGCCTGTCTCTCGCCGTAGAGTTCTTACTTTTGTTTACATTTGACTTTCGCAGGTTACAAGTTTACCTGAAACGGACCCAAATCGAACCGTGACGATGAATCAATGGAGGACTGATTCAAGTTGGTGCCACATGCGCTAGTTGAAGGTTAAAAAATGCTGCGACTTCTTTTCAAACTCTTTACCGTCATGATATGACAAATGAAATGTCTTCTGACGGCCAGCTTGTCGGTTGTTCTGTAACTGGTAACCTGAGGAAAACTTTTGTATTCCAGCGCGTATCGAGAGAAAAGCGGTAGGGAGTTGGGGCCGTTCGCTCCGGGTTGGAGAAACTTTACTACACTCCTCCATTTGCCACTATAAACGGCGTATGTCAAACGTGAAGCCTCCCCCCACCCCACCCCACCAAATTTAAAAAAGAACAAGCCTACATACGCGGATGTACAAGGCTGTATCTAATGAACCCGAAAGGCTAACGCTTTCCTTTATTATTCACTTAATCACTTAAAACTTGGCCTGTATTATGCCCCTTGGTCCGAGTTCAAGTTCGACAAACCACAAGCTTCCCTGCCCTGTCATACCAAGGCTTTCGAGTCGGCTGTTCATAGTGTTTCAGATGTGTGCGACCTCATCACCATCGGAATTCTGAGCATCGAGAGCGTCTATAGTAAGATAGGGGCTTACCATTTGATACTTCACCCAACTTGAATGTCTTTCTAGGGGAAGGATACAAGGCAAAACGTTCCATAAAGTGTCTTCAGTTTCCAACCACTTTTGCGTAATGAGTACTTGAATACATTTGCTGCAACATCCACCAGGGCCGCTGACAGGGGGACAGGGGGAACAAATGTCCCGGGGCCCGGGGCAATTTAGGGGACCCGGGAAAATTGGTCAATGAATATATTATATTATATCAAATTATTTCCCCGTGAACACTACACTTACTTTGGTGAGAGGGGTCCCGCATTGAAATTTTGTACAGGGGCCCGGGTCGGCCGTCGGCAGCTCTGACATCCACATCACAGGTTGAGCACATTCCATGGTATACACTGCACCCTCCAAAAATTTGAGGGACTAAATTTGTGAGTCAATATTTTAGAGCGGAGAAAATTTCTTAAATTAATGTTATCTTACTACAGTATCATTTTACAAGTTTTAAGATAACGTATCCTCCAATAAATCCTACCTTGAATCACACACTAATTTGAACAGAAAAGTGGCCTCTAAAGGTATCGTACCACTAATTAAAGGTTTTGCTCCGCGGAAGGATATTGCCTAACCAACTTAATCCCTTGTAAAATTTGAGAAGCTCGTTTTTGACTGTGTTACTGAATATTATCAAGTTTTTATTTGATTATTGTGGGATATGAGTTAAAATACAGACTGTGCAAAGTTAAAGGCAATTTGACCAATTTTAGTGCAATATTTTGATAGTATTACTTACTCCGCTCTGTGAAGTGAGGTTTTTGAGTGATCAGGGCTGGGAACATGTACATACTATCAGGGCCGTAGCTAGCGGGGGGGGGGAGGGTGTGAGGGGTGTCACACCCCCCAATATTTGGTCGCCGTCGGCAAATTTTCGTTCTGTCGGCAAAACGTGGAGAGGGGAAGAAAAAGAAGAGGAAAAGAGGACAGGAGGAAAATATGACAGATGAATGGAAAGGAAAGGGGAAGGAAGGGAGTGAAAGGGAAGACGGAAAATGGAAAGGAAAAAAAACAGAGAAAGACTGAACGGGAGTGCGCAGCCAGTCTTTTATCGGCTATTTCGATTTTCGGCTCTTCATCTAATTGGCCCATTCATGTTGAAGGCCCGTCGGCAAATTGATCATGCATGTGACGGCCGTATACGGCAGTATCAACGGCCGCCGGTGTAATTGGACGAGTGACCGAGTCCGTCGGCAACTCGGGGAAAGAAAGGGAATTAAAGGCTTCCGTATTGGAGCACTATTTCGGGTCATATGATATTCTTGAAAAAAAAAAAACACTTTCTGGACATTATTCCTCACTTTTACCATCACCATGGGAGCAGCACCCGATTGCCCACGGAGAGGGTAGCCTTAGCCCCTTTTCTTAACTCTAACCTTGACTTCAAATACATTTTCCAAATTCCTGAGGATCCGGTTTACCCACAAACATCCTGGGAAAATATAATGCGTGACGGGCATGTCTTCCCTTCACTGCAATCTCAGGCGTTCAAGTTTTGAACACCAAAATGTAACAGATACAGAACGCATCCTGGCGTTCAAAGCGTATTTTGAATGCTTGTGTTCAGATTCTGAACACTTTCTCCATTTTTGAACGCCGGACCGCCTATTTGACCACTTACCGTATTTGAACGCCTGACGCGCATAGTATTCAAATGCTGAACGCAGTGTTCAAATTCTGAACGCCAGGTTCAGCTCCTGAAGTATATAGTGACATGACGGGAGGAACAGCCTAACGCATTTAAAGGAATCTTTGCACTGGAAAATGTATTATGAACCAAACTATACCTATCCTGAGGCTTATTTTTTACCCAGAGATATGCTAATACCTCAGAGCTTCCGGGGCTTCGCCCCCTGGACCCTCACCAGGGGCCCTAAGGCGGGCCCCTAGACCCCAACCGCTTTAAAGTATAGTGGCCTGACGAGAGGAATAGCCTAATACATTAAACTTATTGAGAATCTCTGCATTTGATGATGCATTATGAACCAAAATATATCCATCCTGAGACTTAATATTTTACCCAGAGATATGCTAATACCTCAGAGCTTCTGGAGGCTTCGCCACCTGGACCCACACCACGGACTCTAAGGCGGCCCCTGGACCCCCAACTGCTTTGAAGTATAGTGGCATGACGAGAGGAATAGCCTAATACATTAAAATTATCGAGAACCTTTGCATTTCATGATGCATTATGAACCAAAATATATTCATCCTGAGACTTAATTTTTAACCCAGAGATATGCTAAAACCCCAGGGCCCCCAGGGGCTTCGCTACCCCTGGCTCCCACTGGGGCTTTACCCCTGGACCCCATCAGGGGCCCTAAGGCGGCCCCCTGGACCCCACCCGCTAAAGCTCGCGCTTCGCGCTCGTTTTCTCGCTACGCATTACCAGATCTGTCAGCAAAACACAATCTCTACACCCCCAAAGATTACACCTTTGCTACGCCCCTGGACGGAGTGCCTGCTAACTTCACGCTCGCATTACTACTGTATTGTTTTACTCCCACTGCAGTTCTCATGCTCTTTTTGTATGCGTGATGTAATCATTAAATTCTGCTATGGTTGGTGAATTGGTTCTAGTTACACCTTGCAAGAGTTGAGCATTCACGGAAAAATTTTTGAGTATCGCAGTATCATGAAAAGCAAATATTCATATCGTTTTTTCCATACAAATGTTCATTGAACCAGTGCACATGTGATATGTATATCAGTGAACAATGTAATATCTTTCAGACTTGGCCCATGGCCAACAGACAACGTTGTCATGTGACACCCATTTGTGTGTGCTTCTACCAGTGAAGGATAAAACAATAGTGTACATGTACCACACTGTCCATAGTTATTGAACTATTGTGTACACTAACATATCGCTGGCTGTTGCTATACTGAATGGGGGTCCTGACAACTCCCCTTCCTCCCATATTTCCTAACTGGACAGATCCAAATATTCTACATGGGAAAGTGGCCTGTGGGATGGTTAGGAATTGTCCAGGTGGGTATTGTGAAGGTTGGCAATGGTCTTGGAAAATTGTCCCAGGGAAGTCATCTCGTGGGGAGTTTTCTAGGGGAAGATGTCTGAGATGGAATTGTGGGAGGAAGTTGAACAGTCATAATGCTGAACATATCACAAAAAACCAAATGACATAGAAAACTCAATTCTGGTGGAAGACTCCGCTCATTTATTTTGTTAAAACTCAAAACAGGACAGTTGGTAATGGTTTTTCTCCATATATCATGATCAATCCTACTAAAAGTATTTTATGTGCATAGGTTTTCTTTTCCCCCAAAACTGGGTGAAAAATGAGTCAAACCATCAAGCCTTACTTGAATTCACTGGCGACTTTTCTTTTTTAGACCACGATGATTTCTAAAGGCGATGGCACAGCAAAATTTGGATCTTGTTTTCCACAGGGTGACACAAAGAAAGACTTGACATTGAAAACTAGGTCTGTTTGAAATAAATTACTGTCTTGTCCACCCACACTATTTTTAAGGGAAGTTAGGTGTAAATGAGATTTGTAAAACAACATGTTCAATAAAACATACAACAAAAATACATCTTAAATACATGATGGGGCTAATGTTAAAAAGGCACTTATGTAGAAGGTAGTTATATTGTTATTAAAACCATCTGGCTGTCAAACAATTGGCCTATCCTTGCTTGACACTGTCAAGGGTAGATTGTCACTATACTGATAAAACTTTGGAATTTTTGTTTTAAACTTGAAAATGAATACAACACCCAACACAGGATCTTAGTAGTGCTCTTGTATGAAATCATTTATTTTTCATGACCTTACAATTTCATGTTCAATGTGCTTTTTGGACATTTCACACACAGGCTGATTGTTTCTACCCTACTCATGGCTGGTAAACATGAAAGTTATTGTATTTAATTCAGATAGCTCCTCTCATTCTGTACACTGTTCCTGCTCTGCAAAACCAGATCAGCGACTTGGAAAATTTTCCTGCAGGAACTCACATTAAAATAAATGAGGGATTAACATGAAATTAAAACAGTGCCATAGATCCTTTTCCACATAGCAATTACAAAGGATTGTGGGATAGAGTTTTTGGTGTGTCATTTTTGTCAATGGCATTTTACTGTGGTCCATTGGATAACATACAATAAAAGAGACCAGAAATAAAATGAGGCAGGTGTGTGTTGTACTTGGAGAAGGGGGAGGAGGGTGGGGTGGTACTGCTCAAATCAAGTCACTGTGGTAAATATGACATGTACCAAAACTATCCCATAATTCTTTGTATTTGTTATTCGGAAAAGGGTCTATTCAATAATATATAATAAAAGAGGCCAGCAATAAAATGGTGTGTGTTGTACTTGGAGGAGGGGAAGGGGAGGGGGGTAGGGTGGTATTGCTCAGTTCAAGTGATAAGCATGTCCATATCCAATGAATATTCAAGCCAGATGGTTCCACATTAAAACTACAATAAATATAGAGATTACTTTCAGGGAATAACATCAACAGGATAAATACATTGATACTTAATAAAAGAGTTTAAACACATTGTACAAGGAACAAGTAATCAACTTAAAACCTGTACAAAGGTCAACTGAGATATAATTACCAATTACACGTTTTATTTTCATCATTATTGCTCTATACCGCACAATCCAAAATTAGCAAAACCTCATCTTGGAAAGAAAATGATTAGTTTCATAAAGCCATTCTAACAGGATTTAATTTGAGCATACTTTTTAGAAATCCAAAACAAGCTATTCTAGTATTAATCATAAACAAATATGTAATATCTACAGAATTCAGTGTGCAACCAAGTGTTGGTACCTACTAGAATTTATAACTCACATAGTGATTCTCCTTTTCCATAGGTTTTTGGACAGAACACTTTTTCATTTTCCTTTGGTTCCAACAATATAAATGGCTGATCTGAGCAAGCTAGTAAGGTATGGGATATTCCAGTAAAAAAAATTAGGTTCCTTGCGTAAAAATAGCATAATATGCAGGAATTCCACAACTGCATAACCTGATGCAAATACCGCTGCAGCCCTTCTAAATATTTTTCCATGTAACATACTTTTAAGATGTTATCACTACCTGATTTAAAAAATAGCACAGTATGGACATAAATACTGATATGACCAAAAGTAAATGACTTTTTCACAAATAATAGAAAAGAAAAACAAATGAGTAACACACTCTAAAAATATTGTTTCGCACAACTTGATCAGCAACTGCTAACACTGTTGTAAAGTGACTGATGTTTTTGGCATCCTTAGAAATAAAAATGCTAGTTTGTAGCAAAACTGCAGATAAAACACAAACCCCATTATTTTATGAAGGAAAAGTACACATTTCTGTAGAATGGAGACTAGAGATTTGCCACAAGTACTTTAACAACAGCCTTCTTACTGAATGTTGCATAGTTTATATTCAAATCAACAATTTCTCATACAAAAGTTTTTAACTTATCCTTTTGATCCATGTTATTCTACAAAACACACACATAGTAGACTTTCTATTTAAATGTCTGAGACCATCAGCAGACCCCAAAACATATGTGTACAAAATTTCTACACTTACTCTGTCCATAGCACCATTATCATACAAAAAAGGCACAATGTTACATACGAAAGAACTCTACATACACCTGGTAGAAAATCCATCATGCAGCATTTTTCATGTAGTTTGTTTTGCCATACTTTCATACAAAAAATAACAATAAACAAAAAAAAAAAACCAAAAGGAATTGTAATATTGATTAATGCATTTTGTCTTATGTAAATAGCACAACTAAATGATTTTCCTGATGTTTTTCTCTAGTATGTTGGTTTTCATGTCCCTGTTGATATTCCCTGTTCAGACAGGGGTTTCTCCATAACTCCATGATTTCCTCATAATTGCTCCAAGGGGCTCCCACTACTTAAAGATGAAGTTTGCTAACATTTCTTTTATTGTGAATTTATATTTATTATTTATCTTTGGGGCATCTAGCTACATATGGCAGTGATTAATTTTGAAAATACATGTCATAAATAAATTATCCCAGATTATTGCTGCAAAAGATGCTTTTCTCACCATTCTGGAAATAAAAATTGATGTACAAATATGCATGATATATGACAAATGATGAGTCAGCATTTCTACTGAGAGATGGTCCCTTTTGTTTTTTTTTTTTTTTTTCTGCTTCTCATTGATAGTTCAACATCATTTCAAATCCAAACAAACTGACTTTTATTCACCCTTGTCAATTAAGATACACTTTAACTAGAAAAGAAACACTGTCAAACATGCAGTTGAAGTTCTTAACCACCTATAGCCTATACTTTCCACACTGAGCAGTGACTTGTGAAAGCATCAGTCTGTTTAGGAACTGAGGTTTTTGTAAAGGTATTTTTTGGTCTTTGAATAGTTATAAATAAAGATCCTGGGAAGTTAGGGTGGTAGGAGTAAGAATTATGTTAAGTACATCATCTCTACATTAACTTGTACCAAGCTAAGATTTTTGACAGGTTCGATAATAGTTGGACCTTTCTTGAATGTGATTGATGGCTGTCTGCATCTGCATCTCCATTTTAAGTATTTCATCTGTTAAATCTGTCAAAGTGTTTTGATTCTCCACAAATGTTGTCTCCATGCCTGAAAAACAAAGACATACCATACAGTGTCTGAATGTAATATACTACACCTCATCTGTTTGACAGGGTCCCTGGTGAGCCAGAGATCAGTATCCTGACCTGGAGCTGAACTTACCTAGGTTATTAATATTGATAGAATTTTCATTGACATGCATTTCTTTTGGTTGTGCTTTTTCAACAGACCAATTAGCTAGGGAAAGACAAAGACACTTGAGGCCTGTCATAGAACACCTTCTACAAGGCAGAGCCCAATGTGTTCACCCATAATGATACAGGGTTTCCACATCCAAAATGCTTTGTGAAATTTTGCCAAAAAAGTTTGGTGGAATGAGGACTGTCTCAGATGTTTCTCCCCCAAACTTCAACATCTTGAGTTGTAAAACTATCTCTCTCCCAAATCATCATATTCAGCCTGCACATGTGCTTTTCTATTGAAAAGCCATATGTCACATTGTCTAACAACTAGTGTAGAGCTTACTGAAACAGTATGCCAAAAGCAAAACCACACAACACAGAGCTAATGCTCTGAAATAAATAACCTCCCACATGCCAAATGAAAAAAGCTTTTCATTCAGCTCATTGCTAAAAAAGAACTATCTTCACCTGACCCAAAATGGCAGAAGGTACTGAGACTGACTATGCAGGCTACTAGCAGAAAGTGCCAAAAACTGTCATTAGCTTCAAGTACTGTACAGGAAGGAATGGGAAGGGGGGGGGGGGGGTATGAAATCAATCACCATTGAAATGCACCAAACTACAGTCACTTTAGTGACTTTGCTAGGCCAGCATCAGCAGACTACATATGTATCCCCTTCAGGGAACAAAAATATGGAAATCCACAAGCTGAGTTTGCAATCCTAGATCATCTTTGACCTCAACAAAAATCAATAGGGTTAGAAACTCAAGCTACACGTTACTTGCAGGTGTTTTACATTCCATGTTATTTTAAGATGCTTTTTAGTTGCTGTGATTGTCTTTATTTTTTGGCATTTTAAAGGGAACTTTTTATCTGTTTTTTTTTTCAACATTATGAGCAACAAAGTACATTCTCCTCAACCCCAAGGTGGATCAGGTGAATACACAAGAGTTCTGAGAATCAGATCCAGAGCTTGTGATCTCCCTTCTGATTGGAAAAAGTCCCCACAGGAATTATTGTAACTGAACAGGATGGGATGTCAGTCTCATTTCTCTCACTGTAGCATTTCTAACACAGTCTCAAAGAGACAATTAAGAACAATTTTGTTAGTTAGATAATATTTAACGACACACCAACACGAATGTGTTATATAGTGTCAACTAGATAAATTCGTTTCAAGTCCTCCCCTTTAGTTGCCTCTTACGACAGGCGGGGAATACCGTGGGCATATTCTACAACCCCCAGCCCACAGGGGGCGACAATTAAGAACAATACACTACCATTAGGCAATCAAACAATCTCAGTTCCCTCACTGGTGCACTCCGAACACAGTTTCAGAGGGACTGTAGAGAACACTTCAATACCATCATGCAATCGAACAGAAGTCTCAGTTCTGTATCTGTGAAGCTAGAAAGACTCACCTTGAAGTTGTTCATACTGCCTCTGTGCCCTCTCTCTAAATTCAGTGGCCATTTCAAGCAGCTTCCTAGACCTGTCTCTAGCCTCTTGAGTCTCCTTGGCTTTCTGGGCAATCTCCCCAGCAGTTTCATTGTACTTCATAAACAGCTCTGCAGCATCCTGTAGAACAGATCATGGAAATACGAAGATAAACCATTAAGAACAGTGCAGCATCCTGTACAACAGTGGTAACAAATAGATAAATGATCACATGATCATTTTTCCAGCCATTTCACATTCACATCACACAATGTACATAACTGACCTGACCCATATACATAATCAACTGATGTACATACATACACAAGGCTTATTTATTTATAGAACCTGACTTTGAGTCAGACACACGCAAATGGTTCGCAATCTCAAATGAAATGAAACAGATAATCCCATCCATTTCTTTTTGAATTTATAAATAGCACCACCATCATGGACTGCACTTTCAAGAACTGACAATTACAACATTCCAAAATGTGATCACTCCTCACATCAAACCCACTAATTGCTACAACATATGAATTTTCCAGCTAACCTGTTCAACTTCATTAGCAGTCTGTGCTGCCATTTCTGCTGCCTCTGATGCATCATCTATCCTCTCCTCGTTATCAATAAACTGGCTCTGTACAGCTGATAGCTGGGCCTTCATGGCATCTATCTTAGCCTGGAGGTCATCAGCTGTGGCTCCAGCAGCTTCAGCTTCTGATGATATCTGACAACAAAGAAGAGTAAGAAAATAGTCAGTCATACAGTCCTAAAGACAGTATCGGCTATGTCTGTTTAATGATTACAAGTAACAAATGAGGTAAATGGTCTAATGGCAAAGATATGTTCATGGCTAAACCTCAATCCATTCCTTAGTTATTTTTCTTCTTTCTTCAGAGTAGCTTACATAATAACATCTAAAAATGCAACCCCTCTCTACATATTTCATTACTCCTGTTCTTTCTTACAATGTTAAATATTTACCTGAGTGATTTCATCAACTGCTTTGTTTATATCCTTTGTTGCCGCCTTAATGGCAACATCAGCCTCATCCTGGGCAGCCTCTGCATCATTTAGAGCCTGGACTACTCCATCAGCAGAGTTCTTCACTTCCTCTGCAAAGTCTCTGCAAGGCAAAACAAAGTCTTCAACTATCCCACCATCAAAAAATACTTCTTTAAAGAGCACAATTATCCATCAACAAAATTTGCATTTATGTTAGCACACTCCCCCCCCCCCTTCAATTCCTCACCCAACCCTCTGTCACACTTCAATTATGGTTCTTTTTACTGTAAGACAATATTTGTAACAAATACTCATACTGACACTCCTCTAATGATGTTCAAATGAAAATAATGACATTTCAGTAATATAGACAAAAGGAGAAATAATTCCAAGACCAAAGAAAAAAACTACATCTTCCTATCTTGTACAGTTGTGGAGAAATCCATTCTAAATCCTTTTTATTCTTTTCCAAGAAAGTTGCTGTTTCTTGTATAAAGTCCATGTTGAATTTTTAAGCTCACTTTGTGTTCAAAATCTCTTCATTTCCTCTCAATTGGAGTTGGAATGTGTTTCATGGTACCAGACTACAAAGTAGAACCAGAATGCAAAAATGCATTGAAGTTTTGATGATTCATACATACCTACAGTATCATGGAATTATAGTAGTATGAAATGGATGCAAACTTTTTTAAGGCCGGACCCCTGATGACCCAAAATGACCTTTGACCTCCACCGAAAGTGATACGGTTCTTCCTCTCACCAGTAGGCATCTACATACTAAGTATGAAATTTATCCAAGCTTCCTGTGTCAAGATATCATGTTACCAGGGTTTTCAGGGTTTAAACCCCGGTGACCCCACATGACCTTTAACCTCCACCAACAGCATTCTTTGCCTTACCAATAACTCACCTACATACTATGTACAAAATGTATGCTTCCTACATTGAGATATCGTGTTAACAGGGTCTTCAAAGTTTGACCCCGGTGACCCCAAATGACCTTTGACCTCCACCAAAAACAATAGGGTTCTTCCTCTTCCCATAAGGCATCTAAATACTACGTATGAAATTTACCCAAGCTTCTTAACTTGAGATATCGTGTTAACAAGGTTTTCTGGGTTTGACCCCGGTGACCCCAGATGACCTTTGACCTCCACCAAAAACAATAGGGTTGTTTTTTTTCCCATAACGCATCTACGTACTAAGTATGAAATTTATCCAAGCTTTCTACCTTGAGGTATCGTGTTAACAAGGTTTTCAGTTTGACCCCTGGTGACCCCAGATGACCTTTGACCCCACCAAAAACAATAGGGTTCTTCCTCTTAATATGGGGCATCTATGTACCAAGTTTGAGAACTGTCAGTTTCCCTTCTTGAGATATCGTGTTAACGAGCAAGTGTTACAAAAACACACACATACACAAGCCACCACAGTTGCATAGGTTTCTCTTATCATCAAAACCAAAAACTCATTCCAGGTCATTTTGTAAATGGTGGATGGACATCCAAAATCAAAAGAATAACTTAACATCTGATATAAAGGAAGTGAGCCTATGACATCACAACAGACTTGCTACAAGTAGAAATGGCAGCATCCTCATTCATATTAAAGGAAATGGAGGTATCTCAGTAACTGAACATAACATGAAGATGCACTTTTTGTATAAGGTGTAGATTTTCCCTTCCATTTATGGAGCTTTAACTTCACCTGAGGTCCTGACCATTCCATCTCCTTAGCTATTCAACATTTATAGTTTGTATCTTTAAACAATTTCAAGACCTTTCCAGGCAGCTGAAACCCTCTTGAAAGGGAATAAAATGAGATTGGTAAGAATCAACTGGCTGATGTTTCTAAGTAAGGTTAGGGTGGCAGCTTAACCCCTTCACAAAAACATTATCAAGTCAGACCTAAAGTTGGTATTTTCCATTCAAACTTAATGTAAATATACTAGTTTGAGTTAAAGTAATACTAGTTTGAGGGAAACTTATTTTCTTGATAAAGTTGTAAAATTAGAATGAGCCCGAGGTAGCTATTGCCATACCCATTGACATAACAAGTGTCAGGGGAAAGGTAAAAGTGGCACTACTAGAAGAAGTAAATGGCTTAGTCTACCTTGCTCTATCTGCTCTCTCCTTCAGTTCTTGGACTTCTCTGAGGTCATCTCGAGTTTCATTCAAGATATCATCTATGTTTTCAAGTCCTGCGACAGTATCTTCGATTTGTTCTGCCAATTCTGTGGAATAAGGACAGGGGGTCATTTCATTTATAGCTAATCTCACAATAACTTTTTTGAAGTGCCTGGCAATGTTGAAAAGTGTTAATAACACCTACTGCAACAGTGCTGTTTGCCAAATGTATCACATATCCTTACTTTTAAGCAAAATATTTAACATGTACTAACATTACTACTCACTGAAAAACTAAATATTTCAACAACAATTTATATAACAAGTTTTACCAATCTTTTCCTGCAAGTAAAACTTACCTAAGAAGTCAAATATATTGACAACAAATGACAGCATCAGCTTCAAACTGATGTATCCAATCCATATACAACAAATCTGTTAGCGTACGAACACTGAGTTGTAACAATACATGTGAAGTAGAAGCAATAGTTGCCACAGTTTTACTTCTTTTATTCCACCATAACCATCATCTTTTTTTGTCTACAAAAGTGAATCATGTTTCACATCATTTGCACAAAAGTTTTTAACATCCTCCTTTTCCACAGACCTAATCCCCTCTAGGAGTGTCCTATTAAAAGTAAAAAATCAAGCTTTTTCAGTGTCAATTTCATTTTGAAAAAGCTTGCAAGGGTCTTTGACACCAACTCCCACCATCCCTACCATACATATTTTGTAATTGTGTGAAAACGATGTGAAATGGATCATTCCTTAAACTTCCACCCCTACCCTTTCTCACAACCACACCACACATTTCCCTTTTAAACACTCACGTTCAATTTCTTCCGGGGTACGGGATATCTGTGTAGCTAGGGCAGCCTCGGCTTTTTCCCTTATACTGTCAGGATGAGCCCTAGCTGTGAGAAGGAAATCCATGATATCTCCAATTAAGCCTGTCAAATTTGTCTTAGCGCCCTCAGCATCATTCTTGGCCTGTAGGGCAGCATCGTATGCATCTCTGGCAGCGTCTAGAGCTGCAGCTGTATGATTCTGTACATCTTTCACCTGTTTGAATTAAGCCACAAATTAGAATTGCAACTTTGATAAGTAAAGTTGCCTACATGAGGGGTTTACATATACATGAAAGGTAGCATATAGTAGGTCAGATGTTATGTTGGCCAGAGTGTGACCTTACATATTTCAAATTTGGGTTAAATTAACCCAATATTAATGCATTAAATAACATAACACTGAATTAACTGCAGCTCAGTGGGCTGGCATGATACCTCATCTACCATAGTGCACTACATATTGAGTGCATATCTGACAGATCTATGTCAGCATTCATGTATTACAAATGTCCTATTACCCATCATTACTGGGCAGGGACATTGATCCACCAACTGCACTAATATACCAGAATATGTCCTCTAATCTGAAGACAAGGTATGTTTTCATCCCTTGCATCCAATTAAATTTAAGCAGCACAAGTCTAAATGAAATTACTGAAACAACTTGCATGTATTATTTGCTATAACCTTTGACATAAGCTAACATGAAGACTACACACAGATACCATTTACCTGATAGACAAACCACTTACACTAATATAGCTCTTACTACTATTACAAAGAGAGTGTCTCACATACTGCTGAAGGCAATATCTATTATATAGAAGTGCTTTATAATGACCACTACACTTGCCTATCTTTTAACCTCTCACAGTGTTTTTTTCTGACCATTCCACTCTTGGAAAGGAAAAACTACTTTAACAAAATACAGCCCATTTCTTCTAAAAAATTTTCAGCTCTCATATTCTCTGTTGGTTTGTTATCTCAGATAGAAACAGAAGGTACTTAAAACCACACAAACAGTTACATGTTAACACTTCCACATCAACAACTCACCTCTGCAAGGACAATTTCAGATTCGTTGAGTTTACGCTCAAATTCTTTTGCAGCCTCCTCTGCTCTCCTAAGAGCATCTTCTGAGGTAGTCAGGGATCCTGTACAACCAAGACCTCCACAGTCCCCACATCCAGCCCCTCCACAGGACCCACATTCCCCACCAGGTATCCCACACACCTGCAAGAAAAGACAACAGAAACTTCTCACAGATCCAAGGTTTTGTAGAGGAATTTTGAGTCTTGGTAATTACCTGTTACTTAACAAGGAACCAATTTTTACAAGAGGGTTTAATTAAGCTATCATTTTAGTTTTGTTATGTTGGATGGTTTTTTCATCTGAGCATTCTCATAAAATATGCATTCAATTCCCAATTGTGGTTATCAAGATAATAGTATATGAATTTACAACATTTTCAACACACAGTGAAGTTGACCAAGTACTATGACATCATAACCTCACATTAAAAACACTTATGTTTTTCTTTAAACTACGTAACATATTTCTCTCCATGACTTTATGCTTGCACAATGTGAATGCATGAGAAGCATGGGAATTTTGCCACCTTGACATACCCAAAGGGTCACTCATTTCTATCTAAATTTTAAGGTCAGAGCAAAAGATTGAAAAATATAGAAAACAAAGCATTGCTTATCAATGTGAGGAGATGACATCACTCCTGTTTGCTTCAAGTTGACATTGGGCTAAAAATGTTGCAACTTCATCAATTAATATTTTCAAAACCACACATGAGAATCAAAAGAAACTTTCACCAGTGTGTAGATTTAGTTCACCTTTCAAATATCAATTACTATTCCAGTATGCACTTTCAGCATCAAAGATGGACCTAAAACTGGCTTGGAGGACAGAGTGATGACATTGCCATATTCAATTAGGAAATGTGATCTTTGACTCCACAACCATCACCACCCAACCATGGAAATAGAGACACACAACTGATGGACGTCTGTGATTCTTTACCTACCTGTTCGTTAAGTTCTGCTAGCTGGCCCTCTAATCCAGTCAACTGGTTCTCAATGGCATCAATCCTGCCGTTATATCCCTCTATTGCATCAGCCAAGTCTGACTGCCTTTGGGCCAAATCTGCCTCTACTTGAGCCCTAATTTTAGAGGATTCATCCAACAGTTTTGCGGCTTCGTCCACTCTAGCCTGGATTTCTCTGGACTCGTTTTGGCTCTTCAAAATGTTGTTGAATGCACCTAAAGATAAAATATTTACATTTGAAGCCACCAGTTTAGATTTCTCTTACCATTTACGGTACCAGCCATCACAGAATATCTTATACATCAAAATAACTTGACATATTTGAATGGGTGAGCATTTGGTAAGTTAACTTTATCAATCCTCTCCATCCTAAGGTTTCTTTGGTTCCTCAATTGTATATTTTTTAGATAAGTTTACTTCATCGTTCTTATGGTCAGTGTGATAGGAGCATTGGACAAATACTGGAAAGGTGTAATAATTTTTTGAACATAAAACAGCCCTTTAAAGGGCAACAATGCTTTTCCCAGATTTTCCTATAACTTTTAAAAGACTCACAAAAACTTTGCTTATCCTAAACAATGTCAAACAGACAGAGGATAATCTCTCCTTTGTAAACAGTGCACAATGGTCAAAGTACTGGTGACTGAAGTTGTTCGCAGATAGTTAGCTGCAGGTTAAGGCACAATACTATAAAGCACAGTAATATCAAGTCATTACATTAATCAAACCTTTTTGCTACACATGGTTTCACCATGGAGTAATATCCCCCCCTCCCCTCCCACCCTCCCCCACTTATGAAAGTGGTTTCACCATTAAACCACACCACATATCTCAAAGGCCCCCTATAGATCGACAATCTGCTATCAAGCTTGGGGACAGTAAGTTTTACAGGCTATTGTCTTCCATGTATTGACCTGCTGAGGCAAGTTTACACAAACAATTTGACAGAGTACACAAAATTATTACTAAATTGGGACAAACAATATGTCAGCAGCCTCAAAGAATGTTAGATCGTAGTGCTTACTTATTGCTCTGCAAAACAGACCCTGGAAATCATCTTCAAACTGGGTATGGATATCATCTGAACATTGCAATCATTCCTTTACTATGATCCATTATAAAGGGTTAGGTTCCCTATAGTGGTGAAAGGATTAAAAGATTCAGGGATTTATGTTTTACCATAGTGTCCCAAACATCACACCTTCCATAGAAGTAGTTACCCTGACCAACAAAAGACCCACATTTCATGGTTCTTAACTGCCTTGCCAATCTCACTTGTATGACCATCAATTCAAACCAGGAAGACACTAGAGCATTAGACCATCACTTGTAACAAAATTAAAAAAAAATGCAATATTTACACACACAACTTCTGCTAATATTATTTAAACACACATTTTACCAATCTATTGTACTATTTGGATTCCTCCGCAGCTTTCTTCCAGGATCCCAATTTAGTGCCCCCCCCCCCCTTTTGTATTTCGTGACTAATTCTTTTCACAGGCCAGTCCAGCAAACTTCCCAACTAGTTGTATCATGATGAGCACCAACCTTCCAGAGTGTTTGTGTCTACATCAACAATGGTTTCCTCCAACCGTTCTGCCTCTCTCTCCAACTCCATACAGTCTTCTTCAATGGCATCCAGTTCCCGATTGGCTCTGTCATCCCCTTCATTCAAATCCATGTGGTCCTTATTCATTTCTTTAATCTCCTTGCCATATCGTTTCAGTGTTGTCCTGGAGATGGAAGTCAAGCATAAAATCACTACTCATAGATCTACTCTTTCAAGGAGCAGATACTTCACGGCAGGAAATGATTCCACCACTGCACTGACTTAATCACACAGAAACACTCACAAACAAGCAACTGCTAGATCACACACCGAGAACTGGATTCATGAATAGCACAAAAAGATGCCCAAGTTGTACTTACTCAGCCATATAGCAATGTTTGATGCACATCATGAGACAAGTGCATAACTAAGTGGAACTTAAAATGCAGAGTCCAAATAATAAAAGCCCAAAAGCCATAGCAACACATACTGAGGAACATCGAACTGGGCATACACTACATAAGATATAGCAAGCGTCAATACAGCAGATCACGAACACATTGCTTTGTTTATCAATATTAGTCAAAGCCATTGGCCAAAGATCTTGTTTACTGGAAACTACCCCAAACGTTTACTACACATGTGCTGCATATCTCTGCATGTCCCTTCCCCCTACACCCCCAACGACTGCAGTGGCCAAGTGGTTAGAGCATCCGACTTGCAGCCGGAAGGTCTAGGGTTCAAATCCTGGCCAGGTCATACCAAAGACTTTAAAAATGGAACCTACTGCCTTTGTGCTTGGTGCTCAGTATAAACAATGGAGTAAGGAAAACAAGCCAGTGAGCCACAACTGGAGGAAAGGGCGTGGTCACCTCGACTTGAACCAACTGGTTGGTAACTGGGACGTTAAACCTCATCTAACCTACACCCCCATCTACTCCCCTCTCCAACAGCAAATATTTTTGTGGGCACTAGTTTAACTATAGAGTCATTGGTTCATGTTGTAAATGTTATAATCCTGAAAGGTCAGAAACTTTCACACGTCGGTATGGCACAGGAGAATAAAGTTCGTCACTCCACCACCCTAACTTCACCTACACTACCACTAGACTTTGTCTTTGATGAAGAAAAACAGTAAAAATTGATTTTGTGTAGTAGGAAAGGAACTGAACCCCCAAGATGAATTAGAAAGCAAAAGCAGTCGTCAATATTATTCTACAACTACAAAAAAAGGATCTAACCTCAAACTTTTGAGATCCTCCTGGAATTGTTCTAGCTCGGTCTCAGTAACACTTGGATCCGTTAAATTGTTTTGAAGGGCCATAATTTGTTCCTCCAATGCATCAAGTTCTGCTTCGTAAGCCTTGGCAATACCAGTGGGTTTAACCCCGCCAGATTCTGAAAGGAGTTGGTCTGTTTCATCTTTAAAAAGAAAAAGAATATTTGGTCAAAATTTCAGTACATGGCAAAACAAAATTGAAAAACAAGACTGAAGAGACTTTTAAATCTGATGATTCACATTTATTAGAAGATGTGTATATATTTAACAAGCATTTTATCATGTTTGAACACATATGGAATGGAACATGTTGAAACTACTGCTGGATGGATTATTGTTATGCAATGTCAGTGACAGTAGTCTAATATCTGAAAATAAACTCATTTACTTATATTGGTCTCACAAAACCCAACCTTTTACTACAGTAACCAAGATAAGACTTGACCTAACGAGTAAATGGCACAGTGATGGGCACAGCTATTGCATAACAGCCTCTATTTTTGAGTAGAGTACATGCATTTTTATTTTTTTTGGGGGGGGGGGGGGGTTACAACCATTGTTATACCGTCTGTATCTGACTGGTATATTGCTCAAAACTGAAATGTAAAATAATGGATAGCATTAAAATACGGTATTGGTGATAATGGTAAAACATTAATCAAGGCCATTTCTACACACAATGTGAAATATTGGTGGTAAAACTTACTCTTCAAAGCAGCAATAATCCTGTCCCAGTTGTGGAAGCATTCACCACAGCTCTCACAATTAGGAACATCTCCCTGGTACCCACGGGCACACTGGTCACAGCGATAACCAGTGACCCCCTCTTTACATACACAGCTACCATCTTGGTTACACTGTAGTGTCAGAGAACCATCTGGATCACAGTCACATTCTGCAAGGGATAAGAAATATCAATACAGACAAATCATGCAGAACACAACACAAAACTATCGTAATAGAACTGAAATAGCAATGTTCACGAAATGTTTGAAAGAACTAATACCAAATTAATTACATTTTAGTGAATACACTTTAGAAAGTATCTTGGTGAATAAACTGAGGTAAAAGAAAAAAAGTTTGACAATGGTAATCAAGAAATTTGTGCCAAATAGTTAAAATTGATTGTAAAGGTGACATCAGCAACTGCAATGTAACAACCAACTGCACAACCGACATGACTGGCTGGAAAGAAAGGGGAGAGAGGGGGTGCCAAAGGTAGCCAATACACCCTATCCACTAAAGCTGGGACTTACAAAATGTCTGTAAATTATGGCAACTATAACTGAGAAGGTGACAGTGAAAAGATGTAACAGTGCAGAAAGTGCATTTGTTTAACAAATTACTGTATTAGAATTATTGCTCTTTGCCTCAAAAAAAAAAAACTGTAGCAAAAAAGTAACTCACTACCATATCACAGTGGCAGCTACTACGGTATAAATGCATTTAAGGTGCTCACAGAACTTGCCAAACACATTTGCTTACAACAGATGAACTTTTTGCTGCTTAAATAACAGGAAATGGTCTCTCAATACAACATTTCGCTATTAACTATACACTGTATTGCTAGTCAATCTTGATATAAAGTGTGACACATGGGTGATGGTAGTCAGACCAAGATCACAGGCCTATGACAACTGTATGGTTGCTATGAATACCTTCCAACTCACTTTCCTGGTGGCATAGCCAGAACTTTCTCATTTGGGCCATGCAGTTTATTCTGTGATTACCAACATGGGGAGGGGTTTAAGGGGAGGGACACTCCCCCTCCCCTTTGAAAATTTTTTGAATGATTGGGTGTAATTACATGCAATCCAGTGCTAAATATGTTATCCTTTTGAAGTAAAATTTATTTTCAAAATCAGATTTTAGGTTGCTAAATTAAAAGAAAAAAAAATTAGGGAAGGAAAGTGGGCATGGCCCAATGGTCCCTCAACCTAAAAATACCACTGCTCACTTTGAATCTGTATAACTTGGCAGAACAGTGTAGTCCACATATGTCAAGATGCCTACAGTGTGCAAAACTGTCTGTGCATTAACATACTTAACATCTAAAATCTCAATTGAGGAAATAACATGACAAAACTAGGGAAGGACAACTTGGCAAGTGCCCCTACTTGTCACCAATGATGGACACTGCAGCACCAGACCCATACATGGATTAGATTTTCCACTTTGGTCTGTTGGACAAATTGATGTGGCATCCAGAGACCTACCACAGACCTTCTAGTGGAGTTTAGGGAAAACCTCCTTAGAGATCTGCACATTGTAAACTTGTAAACATTACAGTGAGATCCTTAATTTTCTCAAAGCAGTAAGTTCTTATTCTTTAGTGGAAAATTTTAATTGTACAACACTTTGGACAATCAACTGATCTAATGATTAACAAAGTTTGAGGAAAGATGGCAGATGACTGGGAAAATATTGGTATTTCAAACCATTGTAGTACAATATTTTGAATGAAAGATTCAGTTATATCGCAGACCAGCTATCTGTGCATACAAAGCATAGGTAAAGGTTTTAAAATGTGGGAGACTGCATGATTACAGGGGATGCCAGGCAAAAGGCTCTAATCCACCCCTTACAATACCACTAAAATTCCTTCAAAGAGATGAAATCATAGAGTACTTAAAATCACAGGTGTGAGAGTGGAACATTTATGGGTGATGAAATAAGTGTTCATTAGTGCCCAATGCTGTTTCATATGAGAATATTTCTGAATCCTATAACTGGCCATTGTGTACTTGCATCTAATTAAGATACTGGGCATCTATACCCTGCTACCTGTCTGAATAAGCCACTCTGAGTCTAAGACACTCTGAGTCTACAAAACTATCTTGGAAAAAGAATCCATCTGAAATTTTCACCCCAAAACACCATATAAAAGAAAAATATTTTTTGACAAGATCAGAAAAATGATAGGAGAATATAGGAAAACAAGCCTAAAATCATGAAAATATGGGAAATATAGGAATTTTTTGAAATTTATAGGAAATTATAGGAAATATAGGATCACTTTGAAGCCTGCAGATTGTAAATGCTAAGTACCTAAATGTAACCGATCATAAGGATCTCACTGGTGTACATGGTAACCATAGAACCAATAGCACCATCTTACCTTGGCATCCTGTTGTTCTTGGGTCACCATAAAATAAGTCTTCACAGCCACAGCATGTACGACCACCAAAGCCTTCTCGGCAGGTACACTGGCCTGTGAACTGTAACAAAATAGTAGAAGAAATAAATCTTCAGACAGGCTTTTCATTTGCTTTACTTTTGAAAGGTACTAAAGCAAAAAACTAGGAATGTTACCAGTAATGAAGAATTTTAAAACCTTACAGCTGCTAGCCTGCAGAATAGAGGTAGTTTCCTCACCATTTCCTGACTCCACAAACTTATTGGATTAAGGGAGGGACTGTTTAACCAGCTCTGCAGGCTAAAAAGCTGTTGGAATGCTACAAACACCTCTCGACTGAACAAATATCAAACATCTTCATTCTGTCCTGCCTCACAATAATTGCATTTTGCCACTGTTTGCCTTCTTTTTACCTACACCTATCAGTTTTCACTGGCTGTGAGCTTCAAAGCTGTTACAATTTCAAAATTTACCAAAAGAGCTGTTATTAACAATAAAATGTATGCTGTTGTTAACAACCCCCACTTCACACAATTTCATGTTTTACTTACCCAGCCATATCGGAGAATGCATAGGAAAGGTTACATATATGTATTAAACCTTACACCTTTGAATATGTAGCAATGTACATGGGATATTAGACATACATCAAGTGGCATGACTGCCTGACTTCCATTAACTGATGACCTTTGTATGCATGGCCTCTGCACCTCACTAGTTCCCCAAATAAAGTAGCTTTTTCCCAAAAGAAACAAGCCAGGTGGAATGGGTCCAGTGCTTATGAACTTCACAACAACCTCAAGTTCTCATATCATTACTGACTGTGCAAGAAAACACTCCAATACAAAACAATAACTCACAGCATCACATTGACTCGAGACTGAACCATAGCTACAGCAGTCACAGGATACACATCCCTCACCGCTGGCAATCTTCCAGTGGTCTGGGGCACACTGGCTGCAAGTTCGCCCGATAACATTGGGCAGGCAGGGGCACTGGCCAGTCTCTGCGTCGCATATGCCACAATTGTTATCGTCATCACAGACATCTCTGTCAGTGCCCAAGATGAAACAGTTGCATGCTGCAAAATCCAGGAACAACGATAAATTTAATATTTGAAAGCAGAAGCACAACAGTTTTTACCAATAAGAGCACTTAGAATTCAAGTTTGTTTTTCCAAGAGATTGGAGATTGGAGGGTGAAATGTTCCCAAAGATGAATGCGCTCTTGCCATATATCTTCCACCTTACCCTGTAAGCTCATAAGTAAGCTAAAATCGTGGAGAGTATCAGAGAGAGGGAAGGGATGCAAAGATGATGTTGAAGTTCTACTTTCAGCTCTGCCACCTGAACAGCTATGTGATTTGCAAGTGAAAACACAACCCCACTGCAGCCATTAAAAATATCCATTTCATTTGTTTCCCTAAAGATCAAAATTCCAAATCATTTTTTTTTTTTCCATCAACCTTCCTAATGGTTCCCATATCTTAGCTATGGATTTCAAGTAGAGATTCACCATAAGACTGGCTGCCACGACTGCAAGTGCTTACCCATTTAACATCATCACAACCTTACATAATCTCAAAGGAAATAACACCATATTACAAATGGTTTTCAGACATGTAGAAATCAAAGTGTTTCTTACGAGTGCAGGTCCTTAATAAGGCGTCACCATAAAAGTTGGGTGCGCACACTTCACAGTTGTCTCCAGCTGTATCATACAAACACTGGAGACACTGTCCAGTCCCGGAGTCACAGTTGCCTGGGGCCCGTGGATTGGTGTTGCCATTACAGTTACAAAGTTGACATTCTCCTCCTGGAACCTCCGGGTTACCATAATAATTGTTGTCACAGATATTGCAGCTGATGCCTATGCAAAGAGTATAATGAATATGCATGAATGAAAGCATATGATCTTCATTACTTCTTAAAAAAATGCTGACCTGAAGTATTACACATAAGTGATGGCAAACCTAAACAACATACACTTAACGAAACTCCATAGTTTCAGAATCTACAAGCCCTGAAATTTGGCATATGGAGAACGAAGGGCTCATTTCTACCACGCTATCTTTAATTTGCCAGGTCAAACTACTAGTGAGGGTTAAATATGTTATTATGAGGTAAGAAAGGTTGATGAAGATTGTGCCTGTTTCTTACAAACAGTACATCACAAAAAAGTTGGCATGACTTTCAGCAGAAAGTGTAATCCAAAGTTCTGAGTAGCTTGTTTTACAGTTGAGAGGAAATGTATGTAGTTACAGCTTCGTTTTTCATTCAAAACTTTACTTTGTTCAATAATGTCGACCCACTGATATTACCTCAAAATCCCTATCTAAATCATGGGGGGGAGGGAATAACTAACATATGGTCTTCCTACCTGCATAACCTTCATAACAGTCACATGTCACAGTCTGAGTGAATTCATCCAGGGTACAGGTATCAGCAAACTGGTTACCGCTGCCCTCACCTCCTGGGCAAAGGCAAGGCTCACAAGGTCGGCCAACTTCAATAGTTGGGCTACCATAGTAACCGTCTATACATCTATAGCAGCAAAGAAAAAAAAGATGCACATCAAATTTCCCTGGTACTCTAAGCAGGTAAAGACATCTGCTGGTTGTAACCACATTCACAATAACATTTAACAAGTATCTGTAATGTGTTTAAACATTCATATTTCATACACATTTCAAAAGAAAAAAATAAAAGCACTTTTTTAACACTTTGAAGGTTCCTTAGCTTTTCTAAAGTACATCCATTATTTGAAAACATCTCAAATCACCATCTAAGCCATTACACAAAAATTAAAGGTAAAAGAACACTGTGATATTCTAATGTGAGTATTTTATAAACTGAAGCCATATGAATTTAACAAAACTTTAAGCACTATCAAGGTCTTGAAAATGACACATTTAAATTCAACCACTTTCAAGGTTGTGTGCATTAGGCTTGGAGTGGTTACCTAACTCTAATTAAGAGTTGCAACTTTAGGCCACCAGTTCAGTGATTCCACTTTGTTTCTCCTCCCAGAGAATTTTCAATATTATTAAGAACTGACACGAAAATGATATACTTGTGTATGCACTTGTGTTTCTTCACACTTTAGTGAAGTACTGGAGAGTAGTTCTTAGTCTTTTTCTTACTGTAGTCCCTTTTTAGACCGATTGACCACTATGATTCTCCAATACTGGTAATTAAGCACCTCTACCATTGGAAGGTCTGCTCTGGAGGGCTACAAGAGATTGCATACTATTGGATAGGTTAGTACTCAAAGACTTCACAGATCTGCTATTGTTTAAGTGCCTATGTCAATTACAATGTCATTATTGAAGTTTAAACTCCAGACAGACTCTTAAGGCCACAGGTACTCATACCCCAAAAATACCTGAGTTTCTCAAGTCTAAAATATGCAACCACTAGCCTCCATCTTACCTTTTTATAAGATTCTGATCTATAAAATTACCCTACTTTGCCAGGATCCAAACCATGTAATTTTAACCTATGCCACAAAGTTTTCTTCTGACTTAAATGTACAAGTGCTTATACGACCCCTTCCCCCCATGAAACCTACCCCTCCTCCCCCTCCCAGTTGTAACAAAGGAGAAGTACTCACATTTCACAACTATCTCCTGAGGTAAAATCTCTGCACTGAAGACAGTTTCCAGTAGTTTGTTCACACTCGTCAGCATGGCCATTGCACTGACACCTTCTGCAATTGGGAAAGTTGAAGAAACCACGCTGGCACTGATTGCACTGTGGACCATACGTGTTTTGCCGGCAAGCACACTGTCCATTGGATGGGTTGCAAAACTCATCATATGATCCCTGTAGGTCACAGTTGCAAGCTGAAGAGGCAGGTTGAAGACACATGCAAGGATGTCAGGGTAACAGAGCAAAACAACGAACCATAGTTATGAAATTTTCATTAAATCTATCCCACCTTCCATTATGCTTGGACTATCAAAATTCTATTATTTAAGAATTTTCAATAGATGATTAAATGAACTCTGACAGCACCATCAGGTGTGCTGTAATATTGCCTAACATTACAAACACCCAAGCAAGTTTGCCAATTGACTCCATTTAGTCCGTACAATCATGGTAGTGTTCAGGGCTGTGAAACATGTTTATGTCACAGAAAGCATGTCAAATTTCCTACACTTTTTACAATGTTTCCATGTACAAAACTAGCCATATTTCCCTCCAAATACCAAAATTTCCCTGCAAGGAACTTCCTACATTCCTGATTTTGTCCCCAATGGTTGTGGGGGGAAATATGTTATTAATATCCAGTTAAGTAGTCGATAAAAGTATTTTTAGCACTTACATACTAACAACCTTGCAATACCTCCAAAAACTGAACTGCAAAACCAAAAGTTACCCCTAAAAGATAAGTATGTGCATTTCTTTATTCTTGTGTTGCCAACATTCATCACATATGCATTTTTCATTTGATCATGTTACATGCCCACCATGTATGGGCGTCACCAACAACTACAAATATGGACCATGTTTGACATACAATACAAGCTCTGCATCACATGGGCCATAAAACCATCACAAGAACACAAATGTGAGAGAGATACAAGTTTAACTTATGGATACATCACACGGCCATAAAACCATCACAGTAATACAAATGTATGAGAGATATACGTTTAACTTACGGATACATCCATTGGGTCCAAACCCATATGTGCCAGGTGCGCACTGGTCACATTTACGCCCAATGACATTGGGTTTGCACTGACACTGACCGCCGAACTCATCACAGATTGCACTGTAGGAACCAGTAGGGTTGCATTCACAAGCTGATAAAAAGAACATGTATGCTTATAAGAACAAGGGAGTTATAAAGTAATGTGAAACCATCTAAAATCTTTTAATACATTTGCCTCAGATATGCCGTTTTATTAGTACATCAGGTATTCTCGAAACAGTCAAATACATTTAACATTTTCTATCTTTTCAATTTATTTAGCAATTTATTTTGCATACTGAATCCCACAATACCTACCAGTTCATCTAATGTACTTTGAACTGTACCTGAAATAATGAAGTCAGAATGGGAATTGCATCCCAACACTGGTACCACAGAAAGTTACTTTTGCTTTGATAAATACAATGCAATTTCATCAGGATAGTAAAAGTGAGATGTCAAATAATAAACATGTATTTGCAAGGAAAGGAAAGGGACAGTCAGAACACAGTGTACTATTAATATTTTAAGTTTAGTAACCCGATCTGTAAAATCTACAAAACTCACTTGATTTCGGAGTCTAAGAGCTCCGATACTCGATCACCTCCTATTTACCTGACAGTGGCAAAAACATGTCTTGCACAAAACAGGGCAAAATGAAGACAGGAAGAGTGGTTCTACCAAATCGCACTCTAGCAGTGGGAGGGTGCTATCCCAGGTGCTAATTATTTTATGCCAGATGGTATTTGCAGGCAAGTTGGGGAATTACACATGTAAATAGGAGGTGGTGAGGAGTGAGACAGACTGACAAATTCACAAGCAGGCATTAAATTTCAGATCAAGTGAGTATAGAATAGTTTTTCATGTATAACACACTATGCATATTCAACAGAAAGATGAATATTTAAGGCTTAGGCCTACAACTGACCTAATCCTCACATTATATCATGTAGGATAATGTCTTCATGAGACTTCTAACTTAACTTTATTTCATGCCTTCTCCTGCTAACAAACCTTACGATATGATATGTAGGATAATGTTTTCCTGGGACAAGAATGTGACACAATACAAAGCAACATGTGAGGATATGATATACAATTCTAGGCATTCTGGGACAGTTGTAAAGACATATATACTGAGGTGAAAGAAAGTCACAGTAATCCATCTAGCTTCAAAGAGCAGGGATTACTCTTCCCTATCCCAATCACCTGTCTTTATATAATAGCTACATATGGTTTCACCACCACCAATATAAAGAACTTTCATAACAGGTATCTACTTTCACAGTCAAAAAAAGCTACTCCCATTCAGAATTAAAATATAAAAGTGAGGTTTCATTGACTTCTAACTTATCTTACGCAAAAACATGAAAAGCTGTAAAAATTATTACGGATATACATACGTATGGCTCCATCATGCATGATTGCAGACATGCTAAACATGAGCTGTTGGCATACGGGTGCCACACGTCCATGGAGTCCAGAGAGGTGGGCCTCTCCACATCGATAGTAATACCACTGCTCTCTGCGGTAGTCAGAGATTCTATCACCCACAAACAGTTCATTGTTTGTTATTTGCTGTATTAACATAATCTGATGGACAAGCAAAGAGAAAATATATACACATGAAAAGAAATCACAGCAGAACAGTAAAAAGATAATCAGATCACACCATCCATAGATTTTACCATACTTAATGTCAGTCCAGTCCACCAGCACGACTGTAAGATTACCCTTTGATATACATCAATAGCAACTACCGTCCCAGAAGTATGTATATGTAGTTGGCAAGACAAGTGGTACATCCAGGATTATTCAACAGGCGGGTGGGGGGACACCTGAATGTTGGCCAGGGTCAGGGGTATAAGAAAGCAAAAAATGCACAGGACAGATCTTGAGGATAGCAATATATCCTTTACACATGAATTTAGAATTTAAAAATAGTGTATCTATTTGAAAACATTTGTCAGACTTGTCAGAATGGTGAGGTGAGTGCCTTTTATGCCCCCCCCCCCCCCAACTGTCTCTGCCCCTTCAAGATTAACTTGACTAGGGTAAGTACACGTCCAGACTTCCAACACATTTCCCTCTCTTTGCTAGCTTACACACACACACACACCTGTGTTTCCCACAACATCTGGATTTTACAGTATGCTATGGTAGCTAAAATACGTATTTTGTTACAAGCTTTGACTTTATACATTGTACATTAAACTGAAAGGATATATGCAAAGCTGCAAATATTGCATATTTAATATTTAAAAACTAGTTAAAATCCCCTTTATTAAAGGTGAGTCTATCTTGTCCCTTCAGTGTGGTATCTATAAACCTGATGGCAGATTGGTGTCCTAGTACAGAACCTCATGCACAATTTTCTTCACTTATTTCCTTCCCTTTCTTTTTTTGTTTGAAAACTAAGCTGTCATAAGTTCATTTCATTTATTTCTAGACATGTCTGCCAAGACTATTTGCATGTGATTTTCACATGCAATCATCAACAGAGATGAATTTCAAAGAGACTTACCGAGTCAAAAAGGATTTCAGCTCCTGGGGTTTCTCTACCAATATTGTAGTTTTCTACATCAAATCTGATGGTGTATGTTTTACCTTCCTCTAGGCAAATAGTTGATATATTAACGTACCTACAATAAACAAAGACCGACAACAGTAATTCATACCTGTAAGTCACAACACAGAAAAGACAATATGGAGGGTGGGGAAGAGGAGGGGGTGGGGTGGGGGTGAAAGCTGTGAGACTACATGCATTTCACTGCATTCGTGCCCCCATACCATCAATATGTTCACTGAAAGTTTCCTCTACAATTGAAAAATTTATGTTTTTATGAGCCACGACATTAAGTCCAGCATTTTAAGGCTAAGTTGTCTTTCCCAAAAATACATGTACTGATTTACACCCTCAACAAATAGTGGAAAGCTTACCAACATTTATATTGAAGTACTACACAAAAATAACCACATGCAACAATAGAACCATGACACATATGCTGGTTCACATCAAACACTCATTCATATTCCTCACAGACTAAATGTGTGTCAATACCCATTGTCTCCAGTAGAGTATGTGGTATGTTAAAAACACTTTTTTAACTAGAAGCAGTAAATACAATACCAATGCAGGAGGGGGGATGCCATATTTAGTTTTATCAATGTGTAAATACATATGGTACCAAAAAACAGGAAACTGTTCAACTTATCCCCTTCCTGTCATTATTTCCATAGGACATTCAATTTCAATAGTTTTAAGAGATAAATGGTTTTTTATTTTTTCAAAATTGATGTCTCTCCCGGATATGAACTTCCCAAACTCCCTTATTTGGTAATCCACATATGCCCCCGTACTAACTTCCTATTTACATATATAACCCTCACCTACCCCAAATAAGTACCGAAAGTTGACCACACAGTGGAGGAGACACCCTCTTCTTGAGGGCGTCCACCCTACTCCTTCTACATCTCCCATGTCTTGCATACTTCACACAACCATTTTTCTCTAGCTTTTTCCTCTGTCTGTGAAGTTCTTTCCTTAGATTTATACATATTTTCTTGGATGTGCATATGTTAATAGGAGATAAGGAGGGGGTGACAAAGATTTTCTATTTTCTAAAATTCCCCATTGTGACACATGAGAACTATCCAATGCAGCTTGAATCAACACCCACTGGACATTGAAGAGAAGTTCATGATCTGGCTCAGTGATTCATTCTATATTTTGTTTCTCTTCTCATGACGACAACTGTACATTGAGGAAGCAATCAAGTATTTGCTATGGATGGTAAAATAAATGCAAGTACAAAGTTTTGTCAACAAAGCTAAGGTGACTTCCCCTAGTAAAGAGCCCTTCGTTCATTGTTTCCTTCATTCACTCAGTCATGATAAAACACCAATATCAGTAAAGAACAACATAAAAAATATATAATACTTAACATATTACCTTAACATACATACTAGGGAAGGATAAGAACTTGGTGTAAAGTGGAGTTGTGAGCATAGTCCTGAATCAATAGCATTAGCTACTTTTTAAATAATTGGGAAGGGGTAGGGAGATTTAGTTAGTGGGAGGGGGAAATGGAGGTTAAAATGGTTGTTAAAATTTTTAGGGCATTTAGTTTAATGGGAGGGAATCTGGATATTTAGATTATTGGGAAGCAGGGCTCCATTTTACCAGTTGTCCAGTCGCCCATGACAATCAAATTTTGTGATGGAAAACCAAAAATTGGTGGTTTGGTTGTCCATTGGACAACCAAAATTCATGCAACAAGTTAAAAGACTGTTTCTAGGGTTACTGCAAATTTCTTTGTGGACTTCTAAATTTTCTTTTGGACGACCGAAAAAAGGCAGACAGTTTGTGCAATAGACGACCGTAAACTTTTCTGAAAATCAAGGTCTACGAAGGGATACTGAGATGAAGACTACTGGGTGGGAATAGTAAAATTTACATTATTGGGAGGGAAAAGTGATATTTAGATTATTGGGAGAGGATAGCAAGATTACCATTATTGAGAGGGACATGGAGATATAGATTATTGATAGTGGATTGGGAGATAAAGATTATTGGGAGGGAAATGGATATTTGAGATTATAGGGAGGGGATAAGGAGATTTAGATTATTGGAAGAGGATACAGAGACTTGGACTATTGTGAGATACTAAGTAGAGCATAAGCAGTTAAAAGTTTTGATAGTACATTACCTCCTATTGGATGGAAGAGACGCTGTCATCAGGTCATCCTGAGGGATAGTGTTACCACATATACTAGAGGTATCTATTGCACCTGGTCTGTTTACAGTAACACGAACATCCTCCCACGTGTAAGGACGCTGCAAGAAATGGCATTTTTGAAAAACTCAAATACAGACCTATCTTGTAATAAGAATAAAAACATTTACTCAGTAATGAATCTGATATCACTAACAAGGGGTGACAAAGTTACTCCATCCAATCAAAAAGCTGTTTACCTTCTGTAGTAGTATTTGGGTTCACACCATAATTTATTGGTAGCAATTAAACCACCTTGCAGAAATTGCCTAAGGGAGAAAAAACGTATGAGACAAAAAGCACCTTTCCTTCCATAATATTTGCCAGTAGTCGTCTAACTGTAATAACATAACAAATGCAATTCACTACTGATATTTTTCTGGCCCACTAGCAATAGGAATATGGAGAAATGAGAAAGCACAGAGCACAAATAGACAAGTTATGAATACAGAAATTTTGACCAATTAGCCAAGACAAAGCTTGAACTCTCCACAGAAGTTTTTAAATGAGATACTGAAATATAACAAGGTATACAGAAAAAACTAAAATGTTCCTTGACATGTATTCTACAAATGAAATTGAAGCTATTTTACTACTGAAATTAACTTACTAAAATAACAAATTAAAACAATGGAGAAAGTCCCATGACTCATTCACTTCCACACTTTCAAGCTATTCCAGAATGCATAGGAACCCCACTTCTATACTCATTATTCTTCTATGGAAAAAGTCAAATTAAATGTGACACCAGCTCTATGAAAAGAAATATATAAGGGGCATCTAACTCATTTTTTTCACTTCTTAGACTGAATCCTGAAACTTACCAGAGGTTCGTATCTTAAGAAAAGATCATAAAACCCTGACTGTGGTAAATCAGTTATAGTGAACTCAATGCTTCCATGCTCAGAAATTCTCATAAAGCCCGGTCCGGTCCACCTGATGACAGCCCCGTCTGGACGTATGCGTTGTTCAATCCTAGCAAGCTACAAACACAAGATGGAAATGAAGTAATGACAGCAGTGCTAAATATTTTGAACTGTGTAGTACGTAGTTTGAATCCCCCTCCCCCCCCCCCACTCCCACCCCCAAATCAACTTCAAGTAAGTCCCTCCTTATGATCAGAGTTGCATTCATCACTAAAACCAGGTTATCTAAGAAAGTTCAAAGTAAGACTGCAAGTATTTAAAATTTCTTTCTAATTTCGAGTATGGGAATCATTGAAAATAACTGCCATTTTATCCAGGTATACAAGGGCCACATAGATTTAATGAACATGCATGATTGCCTTTCATGTCAGTCAATCTATAAGAATGTATCAGAAAATGATGCTTTCACCTAAACCTGCTGATTTTAGGAACAAAGCAGTAGCCTTTTCTTAGAATCAAAAGTTACATCAAAGCTCTTACATCGAGGTCTCCAACTATGTCGGCCAGTTCAGCCTCATAAGTGTAATAATCCTGGAAAGTGTAGAAATAGCCAGATTCCACTTCCTTACATCGTCTGCTGGTGATATGGGGTCTGCAATGACACTGTCCAGTAAACTGATTGCATGAGTTGTTATAGGCACCACCTGGGTCACAGTCACAGTATTCACAGCCATAAACAGCCTCTGACAGCCCATAATACCCCTCCTATAACAGGAAAGATAAAAAAAAAAAAGTTAACCAAAAACAATATCCAAAGAAGTTACCTATATGTAAAAATCATATCAAGGAGAAGGTACGTTCTTCCGAAGAAATCCCCTCCCCAGGCCATGAGCTCTTTTAGGACAGTGCTCAGAATCCAGTGACTGAAAATACACACTGTACCATAACACTCCCAGACATAACAATCCCCCAGGGGGTGCAGGTCCATTGCTAGATGACCCCCTAGTCACAGTTAGCACCCAGTTGCAACTGAGTGGACAGGAGCAGTTGGAGTAGTGTCTTGCTCAACAACACACAGCAGCAACCCACAGAGGGCCCAGACTCGCCACCCTTCAAACAACATCCACAAGCACTACCACTGGGCTAACATACTTCTTTCAATCATAACAAACAGGCCTATAAATGTATTAAGCCATGACAAGGAATACCTTTTATTGTAACCAGTATTATACATTTAAAATGCCACATTCAATCATATTACAGTTTTATACCCACAACACACTTACTGGTAATGACTATATTTATGAGTACCACCACATTTTCACACAAAATTCCATGGCATTCCACAGACTGACAATCAAAACTCCATGATTTCTATTCTGATTAATTTCTTGCAATTAGAGTTGTTTCTCATCCTTTCCATGGAATGTTCATGAGGTTACATTTTACAGACATTTTTGGATAATATTTCATGAAATGAATGAAAAATCATGCATCAAATGCTTTGAAATGGGCTGATTCCACTTTCCTTTTACACATTCAAATTGAATTGAAAGTTCCCACAACTTTTCTCTGACATTTTTGAAGCATGTAAAACATTTGTGGATCCATTCCTCTAAACCCTAGTTAAGTATCAAGGACCAATGATAGACCAGTAGAAAGAATATCACTGCATAGCATAGCAGGGCAGGGCTGAACTAAAGTAAGTGGGTGTATTACAAGAGCAGTAAACTGACATCATAACTCACATTTCCGATAACCCATATTTCCATCACACACACACATGACAAACTTCCACACTTGATATTAAAGCCACTGCATAAGAATTTAAATTCAAACTATACCACTTCATCCCAAGGTAATGATGCAATATTTAAAATACTATGCACACACAATAAGAACTACCAAATCAACTGCTGGACCTTAACTTTTTGCTATTCAACCATGATTGTAAAATTACCTTGTCTCACCAATGTGAAGACACCACCCTAATAAAGATAGTACCCACTATTAGAGCATACATTAAAGGTCTGTGAACATGTAACCAAAACAGCTGTTTTACTCAACAATAGTATACTAAGATCCCCAGATGAAAAACTCCGTTGCAATTATTTGAAAATCCATTACTGTTCTCAAGATATACTTCTAAAAAGTTTGACCATTTCTGAGATTTCTCATTTGCTGTGCAAAAATTGTGACGCGAAGTGTTGCACAGGGTCTGTATTCCTTTTGTTAATCCTTCATAAATAATCAGCTAACAACTTACCACCTAATTTCTAGTTTGGTGTTTAAATGTGGACATTTTCAAAGAAGTTAATAATACCTATTTCCAGAATAAACCCCTCAGGGCATGCCACCATTACAACTGTCCTTGGAATTAAGGTTAAACAAACAAAGGATAACATAAGACATATCTCATGAGTCCCTCTTTCCATGTCACAAATGAAGTTTACGTATGTAACTCATGTTTATTCATTAAGCAATTGCAAAAACAATAATTGTCTTGAAACTGGTTTACATTTGATGGATTTTGATGGGAATTACGACTACTTTTAACACTTAATGCCTTTTACATCACATAGGTAGGCATGACATTAAGATATCCACAGACCTTTAACGAAGCTTCTCTTTAATTCATTGTCCCTTTGATTCATTAAACGTAGAACTTACATAACATCTGTCACAATCCCTGCCTGTGACAAAACGCTTGCATTCACAGTTGCCCGTCTCTTTGTCACAGCCCATGTTGCCAATAGTACCCAAGATGTTGCAGGAGCAAGCTGTGTGGTTAACACATGATCAAAACAGATCAAAAATAATGGAAAATTTGACTGGTACCTGCTGTTTTTAAAGCAATGGTACATTCTTTTTTCTAAGATTTAACTCAACTAAAATTAACAGAAATCTCACAATAATTGACAAAAAATTTAAGTATCAATACTATAAGTAGTGAACCAAACTGAAAAGACTGAAAATTACTCAAAATAACCTACAACCCAACAACAAGATGTATGGCCAATAGCCTATAAAACTTGTATTTCTACCTTGCTGCCTTTTTCCCTTTATGTAATTATGTGATATTGTGTCTCCCTCTGCCATCTCATTCCAACTACTTGAGCTAGTTCAATGGCATTTGAAAAACCATCACACAAATCCAACACTCTACCACTGACCTTTAACCTTCAAGAACAATTCCTAATTAATCAAAGCCACGGCTTCGACTGAAGGGATTGCTCCACTTTGCTCTCTCCAAATTGTTGTCATCTATCGCTGAGACAGTAAAAGGCTGGAACAGCGTATGGACAGATCATCATTGCAATCCGTACAGTACATATATAGTACTGTACTATTGGTGCAATGGGCAAGGTGCTTTCATTTATGTGGGAAATGTTTTACATTTGAGAAATTTTCTTTTCTTTTTGAACAAAATTACAATTGGGGGTATTTTTGTTTTATTTCCACAATGTTTGCTTGTTAGAATGCAACTTTGGAGCCGTTCTAGTAAAGAACTATTATATTGTAGAAAATTGTGACTATTTCAACAAGTCAAGATGTTCAAGGTGTGGAATTATTTAGCATAGAATTCTGTGGGAAGGAACAGATATATGTATGTGAACATACTTTGCCATCAACCGGAGGAGGTTACGTAGCTAATTTTCGGCTTCAAATTACATCTGTTTGCGAAAGTTTGCTAGGGTAAGGGTAGTGTGTGCATGAGTAACGTATGAAAGATAGTTGATGGACGAAGTTTGGTGCAAAAATATCATTATTTGAGAGCATGAGAGGTCCCGACATTATAGACAATATGCACAAGGGCTGTGTTGGAGTGCAATGGAATCACATAGTACTGTTGAAGGGCTTGTCTCGATCAGGCTCTACACAGTTACAGGTGCTCGGTACTAGTATAGACAGAAGCTTAGTAACATTTGTATCAAACTATTAACCATCATTTAGTAATAACCTTACACGTCTAAGCTGTGTTATCTTCAAGAGACTTCGATACGTGCTTGCCTGCAAGTACAGGAATGTCTTGTTACATTTTGCAATGAAAACATACTTACACCCCTTTGAATGTAACATAAGATGATAAATCTTGAGTCTTACCAGTGCAACCATCTGGGTTATCTTCTCTCAAATCATAGAATCCATCTTTACAAGTATCACAGCTGTCACCAGCAACATTGGTTTTACAGAAACAGTGACCAGCCTGCAGACCTCGAGAGGGGCTTGAATGACCCAGGCATTCACCATTATCCAAAGACCCAATAGGATCACAAGAGCATGCTGCAATGAGAACAAATGACACAAGTTTACAAAAGAAAAGGGTCACTGGTCACACTTTCAAACGAAATTGTAGGAGAAAAATTTTAATCAAGGGTGAAATTAACTAACATCGAAAAGTGATATGGCTTCTGTTGCCAGCCAAACAGCTGCCTTAAGACCTTACAAAATACTACAAGGAGCCCCCCTTGTTTTCCCTTAAGTAGCTCCCAGTATTCCTTAATTAGATTCCCTTAGCATAACGTGCTGGCTGCAATTGCTTACTGTTTCCAGGTTAATTCGAGTGGCTCCTGTTTCCACAAAAACACCATGGAACCACGAGACACCTTAAGAGTTCAGTCGACCTTCATTTCACTGGCTCCCTTGATTTGAATGTTCCTGCTCCCACATGATGTGTGCTAAGAAGCCTTTAACCATGCAATATATACCTATTGTTTCATGTTGTTTCCTTCCCCGCATCTAATAAGCACAAAGTCAACATTGTCAACAAATTTGCAATGTAACATATTTCTAACAGTTCATGTGAACATTTGATTACAGAGTGCAGTTTTCTGAGACTGATGCAACTTCCATGTACCCAAGATTGCATGATACAGAAGGAACATGATACCAAATGTTCCTTTTAAACAAACCTTCAAATACAGGAATACATGTTGCAACAAGCAAAGGCTACGAAGAATATGTACCTCGTCTCGCTATACGGCAGAAGAAACATGTTTGCTTAACATTTTAAGTTGAGTCATGTAATGAAGGAGTATAGACTGCAGTGTTTGCACGGGTACCCCATTTACCTGGGTACCAGACGGGAACAGCAATCAATTACCCGGTTCCTGTTTTTTGTACCCGTGCATACACTAATAAATTGTCACCTTACAACAAAGCACAGATTCCAGCTATATCCAATGCCATCCACTACAAGCCCTAACATTAATTACTCATACTGCTGTTGCATTTCAATTCTTCACCTACATGCAGTTATTACTATCATCCTAAACGAAGCGATGCGATCATGTGAAACAGAAGGACATTCCTTGATGACAGATTTATCATCAGAACGTGACCTTAAGTAAACCTCAAGTCACATTAAATTCCCTCTTTCCCTTGGGGTGCCCCTTCCTGGTAACATCATTATATGATGGAATGTTATTCCACTCTGTCAAGCTCTTGAATCCTAGTGAACTGTCAATTATCTCAGGATTCCTGCAACATCTAAAACAACAGCGGCCATATCTGTATCTCTTTAATCTTAATTTGATTGACATGAAATATTGCAATGTAACCAGCACATAAGTATAACCATGGCAGTACTACCTCGTAGGCAGTACTTCCATGGAATAACTAAATGGTTGCATGGGTAAAAGCTTGGGGTTATATTTGATTTCAATTCAAAATTGGACTTCTTTGTCAGGAGACAACAAGAGAGTCCACCCTGACTGGAAAAGAAGCTAAACAATTGATCCAGACGGTTGAAGACTGTTGAGAATGTTTCACTAATACCTAACTTTCATACTATACATGTGCTTAAGTCATACTTTTAGCTTATTTATCTTCAAAGCTGTTGTCTACATTAAAATGGATATTTGGGATGACCTCTCTAAATTATCCATTACTTTCTTCCTATCATTAAGAATCAATTTCCTTTGCAAACAATGACTCCAGTAGCAGCCACTGGCACTCAATTCCAAATTTTGTGATATAGCTTAAATAAAGAATGGTTTATTTTGTATCTTCTAACCACATATATAGCTTAATTAAAGACTTTTACCAAGTTTTCATTCATTGCTGTTCCTGAATGTTGATGAAACTTTTAAACCCTCTGAACTACAGAAGTGGATCTTCCTATAGATATTTCATTGTTGTCAAAAATGTAGTTAATTAAGTTGGCATAACTTTTCCACCCATCTCTCCACTTCCTGAATTAATTTTTAGTATAATCAGAGAATATTTTACTTTGCACGAGACAGGATATAGTATAAAAGAGTTGACCTGTGTGGTACGTTGGCTCTCACGGTTATATGCTTGTCAATATGGACTGCTTCTTCACAATACTATGAAGTGGCTCAAGCCATAGGCTGCACAGACGGATCAATATAACAGGATGGGAGAGAGACAAAACAAGAGGTTCCAAAGAAAAGTTTCACCCAAATACATTTCAAGACATGTTCAACTACAGTTGTATGTAACTAGGCAAAGGTGTACAACACACCTGTTACAAACAACCTAACCACATGCCTTGTCTCATCTACAGTTTTTAACACAGTTATGATGTTTTGCAAGTGGAAACCTGATATCACTCTTATTGAAAAACATGGAAGAAATTTTAAGAAATCAAAAACTGGTAACCAAAACTATCTGAATGTTCTAGGGTCTAACTCATGTCCATGGCATTTTGTGCATAGCATGTGCAAAGTCATTACTGCAAAAGCAGTAGGTGTACTGTGTGATTTGGCCCTCTTACCATAAACAGGATAAAATGTTACAAGTCTGTATGTCATCATGTCACGCTGTAAGGTTGCAGCTGCCTCAGCAAAGCTGCACCTGCCTCAGAAAAGCTGCAGGGTCTGTGATACTTCCTTCCAACACACACATATCAATTGCAGGTTATAACTGTACACATTACAATAGCTGGCTTAAAGTAATCCTGCCACTGTCATATGTATGGCAACTGAGTCACTGAGGCAGTTGCAGCTTTGCTTTTTTCACATGGTAACTATGACAACACTAGTTGGAAGCAACAGGGAAATGATACCCTCCCTGGCAAGGCTTAAGCCAGAGAGCAGTCCAGGAGTCATTTGGACTCCCAAAATTTTGGATTGCCCCATATATATATAATACATTTTAACACACAAACTTCACTAGAATTTACTGTTTGGACTCCCTGATCTCACCATGCTGGCTAAAGCCCTGCTCCCTGGTATCAGGCACACTTACGAACACATATTGATGGATCCCTAATGTCTCTGGTTGGATCCTGGTAGAAAAATGGTCTGCACTGTTCACAGTTTCTTCCCATGGTATTATGCTGGCAGTCATCACAAACATCACCGGTGGTACCAGTCAGTTCAAAGACAGCACCATCGTAGTGGCATTGAGTTGCATGGTTATTACAATTGCACACTATAATTTGAAAATAAACAAGAAAAATCTTATTTTCACTATGTAACAAACATACGTGTACATCAGGAAGCTTTTAAAAAATGTCAACAACCAAACAATTATCACAAAAAATATCCGAAATATATAAAATATTATAAAGTGGGCCCTTAAAGGGGAATTTTCATGATCCCAGACAGTTCCAATTCTCCCAACTATGCATCTTCTAGCTCCTCCCATAACTGTATGAGGCTCTTCCTTGTGCAAGAAAAAACCTGTTTCATTGCTTAAGGCCATGTCCTGGTGAGCATACAAGGCTATAAAATGTAATAAAAGTACTCTCTCTGCCTTGTGTGGAATGTGAGCTACTCTGCATCTTTCAAATTTTCAAACTTTGATGTCAATCAAAGAGCAGTCACCAACTGAGAATTTTGATATACATACACTAAAAATATACTTTGGGGTGATGACAGTCTGTCTTTAAAAGATTGTGCAATTTTTATTTTGGGGGGATTTGCTGGTATAAAACAGACTGAAACAGAACTGGTCCATCAAGATGAGGGTTGGGCAGGTTACTTAGCTCTACTTCATGATTCCCGAGTCCTGGTCAGGAGTTGAGTCATGCCTCTACTTTCCTGGGAATTGCAAATTATACTGGGTTAGTTTCATTACTGTTAAAAGTATGCACAAAAATCATATTCTGGATTAAAATTTGTGTTGATTCACACATTTTAATGACATTTATAATTAGTAGCTCTTCTGATCTTTTTCTGTATTCAATCATAAGTTTTCCCTTCAGTTGGCCAATATGATTCTCAGTCAATGTCAGTAACAATAGCCATTGAGAAGCCAGCACTGTAAGCCTACTGATGTATTAATATATATTGGTAGGCTAGGGTCCCAGTTTACAGCTGTTGAGATATGTACACGTGTTTTATAAAGTTCCTGCATTGGGTTACAATGTCTTTGCTGGATTCGCGACATGTAGGGTGCAGGTACACGACTCCAAAGCTGTAGAAGTCGTTCAAGACCAATAAAGATGCTGACGTAATTAAATCAACCGCGGCAAACTGTTTTTATTTCACATAATGTAGAATATTGACTGTCAAGTTTGCATGGCAATGTCTATAATTTCAACTTTTATCACTATAACTATGTAGAATAAATAATCCAACATGCAATCCATGCTAGTCCTCGATTTTCTCATACATATTTATATCATTTCATAGTTAAAATCAAGTTTCTAGAACCCCATCATGTGTTTTTCTTTCCAGAGCTATGACAGGCAATGGATTACCATGGTTAGTAACTTAAACATATTTTATGACAGACTCAATTGCATATGATTAACCAAAAAGCCAAGCAAGATGTCATCTAGATGACAGAACCCTTGTGGATGGAATATTTTTCACCTCATTTACAGCAAGGTCATGTTCCTAAAAGATCACTGAGGATTGACTGGTTACATACTTTCGGGAAAAGCTACAACAGTAAAAGCAACGGTAACAGTCACAGATCGGGGTTTCTCATCAACAGACCTTGTATAAACCCATTTCCTTCCTTATTAACAATTAATTATCGACTCACGATTTCAGATCTTACGACATATATACCTGCACATCCACATAAATCCTAGGACATCAAAATATACCCTACCCTACCCTACATAGCTAGATGTACAATTTGGTCATTAATTACTGAGATACTTTTATGAATCCAGGAATGTGCAGCTAGCTGCTACCCACAATGCCCTTATTAAAGGAAAGGTTTAAGCTAAAATTTAGTTTTGATATGCATGGAGGGTATTGAAATACGTAGCCTGGTTAAAATGCATTCAATTCCTGGATGAAGCATTGAACATACAGTATAAGCAAATCAAGTTCCAACATTTGTTACCAAAAGTGAACTTGAAGAAACTAGGGCTGATTTTGTCTCATCACACTATAAAGCAATGCTGTGTTTTCATCATTTTTCAATCTACCATTCTGATCTTTATGGGGTTGGTCGGTGACATATCCCTTCCCCATGACAAAAATGTATTGGAGTGAAAACAATCTACTGTGGGTATTTGGCACGTAGTGCAGTCCAGGGATTGTTTACGCTCCAGCAGAGTAACGCATAACATGTTCCCGTACTGTAGTCAGTTCCAATACTGTAGTCAGTTCATTTACTGTCTTCACTCCAAAGTTGCTAGGGTAACGAAAAGACCCGGGATGACCGACTGACCCCATATGGAGTGGGTCTGTGTTTACCCAATTGGAATGTGGAGTTTGTAAACTTGCTGTAAGTCTCAAACATTCACACTATTACCAAAGCATAAGATTATGGATGAGAAAAATGGTAGTTATTGAAGTTTAAAGGAAAACAAAACAGCGCTGAAAAGGAGAGGCTATGATGTAACTTCTGCTTAAGTCAAGTTGAATTTGGTTTGAAAATGTGATAATTTCATCTACCAATATCTTGACAGCCATGCAAAGGATCTGAATGCAAAATTTACCAGAGTGCTCAGATTTTGTTACTCTTTAAAATGTCAAAATAGATTTTTGCTCTAAAAGTATTTCTTTCAAACAAAAATCTACATAACAAACTTGCTGTGAACACAAGGAGTAAAAATGAAAAAAACAAACGACAGTATATGCCAGGTCCTCAAAGAATTACTAGAGGAAGAATTAGTTTGTGACAAACTGGGCAAACCCAACCATCACTTTCAAATTGGTTTCCACAATTACACCTGTTGTAGCTTTGTGTCAGGTGCATTCAGGTGCAAAGGTTAACACTGATATGAGGGCAATCATACAGTGGTGTAATGGGGTGAGGGTAGGGACGCGAAAATTGCAGAGCATAATTGTACTGGTAAGTACTTTAGCTCTTGAGTTCCAGGAAAGTTTCAACTGTGAAAAAACATTCAAGTTAAGAACCTTCAAATTTCAGATGGGATTAAAAATCATACTTACATTTGCATTCAAACACATCAGCAGGTGTTGACGGTCGCCACTTTAATGCATGATAGAATGGCCTACATCTTTCACAGTTGTTCCCTTCAGTGTTGTGGGTACATTCACACTTTCCAAATACCTGTTATATTGGTGACACAATACAAAACAGGAACCAAATCAATGACCTGTTTGCCAAAATGTCCATTTCATGCAAAACTCTGTAAGCACCACAATGAATGAATTTATATAAACAAAGGCTGATAACATAAGTGAAGAAATGACAATGGGCAAAGTGGTACACAAGCACTCTCTGTGTAGATAATGTTCAATTAAAATGCAAATGACTTTTGGATTAATATGCACCATATGTCCAACAAAAACCCTCAAACGTTGTACTTTACTAGATCAATCATAGATCTTGTCACTATATGTTTCATCATACTGAATAACTTAGTTTCTTTTTGAGCATTGAATACTTCAGATTTTGAAACCTGTACCATTCTTGGGATTCTATTTCACCAAGGTGAATATTAGAAGGAAAGACAGAATTCTACTAATGGTGAGGACTCAATGACACCAGTAGGATGGCAAAGCCTATTTTCTTGCAGTCAGGCTAGCCTAAGAGATGTAAGCTATATGTGTGTACTGCACGAAACACAGGGATGCACAAAAGGTGTGCAACCTTGTACACTTCTTTCAAGGGCCTTTTGTCCTCTCTTGATTTATCCATTGAATCCCATAGACCCTTTTCCAAACAGCAATTATAAAGGATTATGGGATACGTTTTGGAATGGGTCGTTTTGTCAATGGCATTTTACTGTGGACAAAAACGACACACACCAAAACTATATCCCAAAATCCTTTGTAATTCCTATTTGGAAAAGGGTCTATTGGACTGATATAGGTTGGCAAATGGATATCCATACAATTTCACTCTTTTACAAGAGAATATATTAGTTTCCCATATATATGGCTTTCAGCTTATTTTCCCAACCATCATATTCACAAGCTTACTGAATAAGTTGTTCTGAAGTTTAGGCTTCAATGCACCAAATAAACCTTAAAGCTGCTTTAAGTTACAGAGCATGTGTACCACAGAAACTGAAGTAAAGGAGAACAAGCTACTCATCTAGCTGTCTATACGGCAAGTTAGCAACAGCATGTAACACAAACATTACATTGTTGCTCTTGCATCAATTAATGGCAGAGGAGCTACAAGTTTTCAAAATCAGGAACATTAACGGAAACTCAAGGCACCATGACTCATATCTTTTGTGCAAATTATTCCTAACCTTTACAAAAATGGATAAAATAACATTTTCAGTTCCTAAGCCGAGAGCACACTGTAAGTATGGTGACGTTTTACTGACATACAAATCATCTGACATTTTTGCCATAAAGCGAAAGGGCCCTCACTATTTTTGTGGCTTCACTGGTTAAACACACAGTGATACAATGAGTCAGCAGTCTCCCTTACTTCAATTTCTATGATGTGTACAGAGATATGCAACTTGTTTTGCGAGAATAGAACTGTTTTGCATCATATCTGTACCGTCCACTGCATATTCTTTAATGAGATAAAGTACCTCAAATGCCTTTCTTTCTTAAAAATATTTTTTATTCTTATTTCAAAAACATTGTTCACACCAGATCCAGCAACATGAGGGTAGCAAAAAGGGCAAAAAAAAAAAGCAAAATTCTGGCAACTGTGTAACAAATAAAACTGTTGAGGCACAAGGCAGTGTCTAGAATTGGAGTATCCTTCTCAGCCTTGATAAGACACCATCTTGTCACCTTGCATGCTGGGCTGGTGCTGCAAGATAGAGAGCCTTGCCTGCTGCATGCATTTCTGCATATCATGTGTGCATAGAATGCAAACTTGTGGTGAAACCCACACATGCTGCATACAAAACTGTTGCAAACTTTCACACCTGAGGGTAAAAACATTTCTCATAATGAAAACACTTCATTAAACAGCAGCATTTCAAGAAACAAAAGCAAATAAAGCAATTTCTCGTGTTTTGCCAGCAAAATTATCAACAATATCCACACTCCGAACTCTGATGGAAACTCTCCAGAACTGAAAAAAAGGTGTGAGTTTGATATGGAATGGTATCATACAATACACCACACAAAAATAAACTGAACAAACAAATATGCTAACAGCAAAAATCTGCAGAACAGATTCACATTACTTTCACAAAATAACATGGCAAATAGCTGAGAACATAAAAAAATTTTTTTTTCCTAGTCATATAATAATAAATCCTCTCCCAATGTTGCATTTGTTGCAAATTCTTAAAGTCTAGTCAAGGACTGATATAAATTATGAAGTATTTTATTTCAGTTTTCAAAAAGAAAGATGGAACATGAATTGTAAAGTTTCGACCACCTTCAATCCTTGACTAGTAAAACATTAACATTACTTATAATACTTATAACACTGACTTCCTGCAAAGAGCTGTAAACTTAGTGTAAATTAGTGTTTTGCCTTCCTTTGAAGAAGATACTTTTGATTAAATGGGAAATATTGCATTTGTTGAACAGAAAATTTTCATTTTTTTAAACCAATATTTAAAGATACAGAAAGAGATAATTCAAAATACTGCAGTACGGTAGCTTTCTTCTCAAAAAATAACATTCTCACTGGAAAAAGTTCAGTTATTTGTTGCTAAAGAATAATGTGTTGAACCAAAATTTTAAATCCTGCAACCCTTGTAATGCACAATATTTTGAGGATATAAAGCTATTGATGGAGTTCACTAGAGAGACTGAATAATTTAATGATGGTTATAGCTATTTCCTTTATATACATTATTTGTGCATTTTAAATGCAATATTTCCGTTTAAGCAATGCATATATATTTTTTTTATTTGCACCTGATTTTATATAACAAAACCCAAAATATTTTCATTGGCTCATAGTGCAGTATATCTCAATCAGCGTATCAGACTGTGCTTGAGTAGTGCAGCATAAACTTATCTCCATGTGTTGCAGATCAAGCTGAATTCTTTGTTTTTGCAAAACTTTCATATATAAGCTTTGATAGTGCAATGATCTCTTTATGATCAATGAACTGCTGTTTATTTTTCAGTCCAACAGAAAAATCAACAGGTAAATATAGATTTCCGCTGAAACAGACTTGATACAGCCTTGTAATTGTAATATGTAGATTTTTAATATAAAGTGAGTATAACATATTGAGAAAAGAACATATTAAAAAAGAACAAAACATACATGGTTGCTTATCTATGACTATACTAGTATTTACCAAACACATGAAAGGACTGAAAATTTAGATACAAGAGTAATTCTCACTTTTGAAGAAAGTAACTGGGATAAATAATTTGTACTACTCTAAGGCCATTCACACAAGGCCCTATGCTACATCTTTTACAAGGGAATAGAAAAGAGGGGATTACATACTGCTGTACCACAGCAAACATGATGTTTGAGTTTTTTAAGATTTCTAAAGCAAGTATGAAGAAGGTACAGTACTCTACTGTAGGTCCTACTGTACAGAGTTCACTACTGGAGTTTTTCTTGAGAATGAAACAAACTTAGGCTGTATGGCTTAGACTGAATACATATGGGGAATCAGTTGTGGCATTTTTGACACCCCACACACCACATTACTTGATATGGTCTGCTTTCAGACTAAAGCAGCATAAAGTTGAAAAGGCCTCCCCAAAAGGAGATCAAGTCTATCCAGGGCCCCTGTTTCAAAATCAATCACATTCAATCTAAAATTTGGTTAGTAAAGCAGTATGATAAATCAGACTAAAGATGGAGGACACTCTGTATGAAACATGGCCCAGATCTAATCCCTACCACACTGGCATTCAGGCTAGTGACTAAATTAACCTTGTCCAGTCAAATCTTCCCTTACTCTACATTCATGCTCCAGTATGCATACAGTCTTCTCCTGGAGTTGATGGCAGTTGCATGGGGAAAAAATGAATACTGTGAATGTCTACTCAAAATTGACTGTCTTTAAATTTGGTAAACTTCTTTCTTTCACAATATGGGAAAGAAATTGTATGCCAAAGAAACTCTCAAACAAAATTTCAAGTACCTGCAACAAAGAGTTGTTAATAGATGTTAGAATTACAAAAGATGGAACTATCACCCCAAAAACCTTGAGTTTACTGTACCTCCTATTTCATGGATACCTTGGGTATCCCACGAGGATAAGAAAGTTTTCAGATTTAGCTGGTACAATGTAAGGATTAAACTCAAACTCTAAAAGTACCACTAACTGTTAACTGTGGCCAAGTCAAGTCCTACTGTTTTTCCCTCTTCTACTCTCAAATCTTCCTTGCTACTGAATATAATCTATATGCTATGTATGAATGTTTCTTTAATTTCATTATCCCGCCTTCTGGTCAATCTGACCGACATTGATTTTGGAGATGATATACATTAACGAAAAGGTACTTACAACACTTATTTTTAAATGGCAATAGATAAACAGTACCATGATAGTGTGCAACCATAACTGGTACTGAATATACAGCACCGTTAGTTGGGGTTACAATATATGCTCACATGTGGCGAGGATTAGGGGGGCTAAGATAGATCACACCATTATAACCACCCAAATAATATACTGTATTATAATTACTTTTGAAGAGAGTGTTATTATTCATTTAGTAAATATCAATACTGTTATGAAAGATACATCAGGGAGTTACTCAATGTTAAACTTTTCCAAACCTTACACTCAGGTTTAATATTTTGTCCTTTAGGACAAACATCTGAAAAGTGTTCTTCTGTACAGACAAGAAATGTCACAGATTTTTGCATAAATGAGTTGACCAAATATTATGCTACATGACCTAGCATTCATTAGTTCTTATTTTGGAACAATATAAACACCAGGAAGACAACTTCTGTGCCCACCCAGTGTATGAGGTATTGCTCTGGCCCTCACAGTAAATGCACTTAAGTACCTGTAAAAGACTAAAAGTACTGCACATATTCGCCACCTGCTGCAAAGTGTACTACAGTACCTTCCTCATAATAACTATCACTTCATGATGACCTTTATGTCTGTAAGTCTCATCTATAAACATTGAAGAAGCATACAGGCCTATTTGCACAAATGTGGCCACTGTGAGAGAGAATGCAGGTCATGTCAATTGATGCTGACTGGTCTAGATAGCATCTCAACTCTCAAGTGGTCAACATGTTATACAAAAGCAACATTTTACCAATAGCTGCAAATATGAGTGTAGGAAATTCATACAATCAGAAGGAAATACAGACAGGGCTTAGTGATCACTTGATCTTGTATGGACCAAATTATTAATGGTTGCAAACCTGATACCAATCTGTATGAGCAAAAGTCCTCCATGTATTGTATGTAGGGCTTGATTCCTGGAGCTCTCTATATAGTGCATTCACTGATAATCTTTTAACGGCAGGAAGGGGTCCCCAACACTATACCATAGGTAAAGATGGTAAGCCACTAAGCAATGTTCGGACATCAGAGATCCCACTACACACAATGCAGAATTTGACAGAAATGTCTAGTATATATGCAATATTCTAAAAAGGTTCATCAATAGAAGAAAATGTTTCTCAAATGTGCTGACTTAAATGGGAGACTGATGGGATTGCAATGCTTCTTGTCATGTCAAAAATCATACAATTTAATGCCACAATAGAAATGTTAAAGCTACAGTACTCTGCTTTGTTTACTTCTAATGCTTCTCACGCTAGAGTTTAAGTAATTTTATTTCTATTTTTAGGGGAGATGGGGGATTACAATCTTCTTGCTACATAAATTCTTAAATTGAGCAGCACTAGAATTAAAACATTAGCATGAGTTCTACAGTACTAACATACATTACAAACTACTTTAAAGGGGGGGGGGAGGAATAGTCAAATTTGCAAGGTCTAATATCATAACTATGCCGGGGGGGGGGGGGTGTCAAAGATCATTTTGTATGATCTAAAATAATGTAAAATTGGGTGTTTAATTACTTGGAGGCTAGAGCAGATAAACAGGTCAAAAAGAGGAAAAGGTCAAAGTTGGTATTTCTACAACTACATGCTAAAGTATACAGCTTTTCACAATGACTTCTTTGTACAGTCTTTTTCCATAATGGACATGAACTGGTTACCTAGAGAGGCCTAAAGTGGAACAAGCACAAGTCAAGGAAAGGTGTAGGAGTACATGCTAGCAAACTACTGTAAATATTTGCAGAGAAGTCAAGATGGCTTTTAAGTGTTGTAATGAGCAGTAATTAGAGTCTCTAACACAATCTCTACTTGCTTGAGGGACTATAGAGTCTTGTGATCTACACACTGTTCAAAAGGCAGAAGAAAACGTTTTGCTCCATAATGTTGCATTGAAGTTAAATTTCTCAATTTAACAAAACAGAAAAAAAAGAAACAAAAACAAAAAGTACAAACAAAAAGGAGGCTAAATGGATTTTTAAGGTTACAAAAAATGGGAAGAAGTTTGTAGTTCAACTCAAAAGTGGCAGTTCTGTAACAAAAGTGTATCTGAATTTAAGAAGATGAGAAGAAATTTAACAAAACCAGCTTAAACGCTATGAACACCTGCAAGAAGGATTATGTGTTATTGTGGAAGAGTTCCCAAAATTGCCTTAAGCCACATTTTACTTTTCATTGTGACACATGAGACTGACTTTCATATTAAAAAAAAAAAATGTAAAGCACAGTAATAAGATGAAAACTTTTATCTGGGACAGCCCAAAATGCTTTGCCTGTTGTGAATTCACTTGAGTTATTATGATACCACCTGTAATGATATGGAACAATGTACAGTAGTTTCCATGAAGTATTGAAATAAAATATGCACACAATGTAAGTCTCACTATAAAACAAAAAGTTTTGCCCCTTACCCAAAACTGCTATGTGGATATGGAACTTTTGTGAGAGTATGAGAATTTCTTTTTTGTGAAAATATAAATGTGTCCAAAAATACAAAAAGAAGGCTGTGTATTATCTATAATATAATTTAAAAGGCTTTTCTGGTCCCTCTTTTCATAATTGTTGTTAAATTTGGTAAAAATAATATATACTGTATCAAGTCAAGGATATGAATATAGAACCATAAGCTATCAGTGTTCAACTAACAGTAGTTCACAATATCATCAATGTTAACATTACAAACTACTGTACGATAAACCATTTTTATGTCTCACAGATTTCGTGATTTGACCTTTGACAACTCCCAATCACTTAAAGGCTCTCTAATCTCACCCCAGACAGTAACAATTCTCCCTACTTTTAACTTCGAACCCCTCCTTCAGTTTAAACAAAACCTGTCTAGTACCCCTCCAAGACAGAGCCACCATGTGAGTTAGCCTGCACTGATTTTAAACTGTTCATGGAGACAATAGTATCAAACACAGTGTGTGTGTGATTAAACTGGGAACACAACTGACTGTAAAAGTCACTGTTGACCAACCAGAGTGATTCTATTGTTTAAATGAATATCAGTCAAATTGCAGTTATCAACTGTATTTAGAACTCTAGGGCTATTCCTAAATATGATTGGGCAGGGGGTTGATAGCAATTCCCTGGTTTGGGTGGATGCCACATCCCCTTTAAATCCTCCACAACTTTTGTTCCCCTTCACTACTGAGTGCCACCAACTTTTGTCAAAACCAGTCTATGGCCAGAGATATGCATTTCTAAGACTTGTATCCATGAACCTCAACTAATAATTGTTCCGCAAACTGGCCAACAACTTCTTGATGCACTATGATGGAGTCATTGACTCTAACAATGTATAATGAACTTTGCCCTAGTTCCATCTAACATTCAAACTGAATACAATAATGTTAGATTGTTTGAGCATATGCTCAAAAAATATCAGGTTCACCAGGAGTCTCTGAGCAATGGACACGCTGTAATTTGCAGTAACTGAAGGAGTGCCATTGTGTAAGTGTACTACAGTAGCCTGTATCAAATGGAATGAAAACCAGAATTCAACACAAGGAGATAGAAACCCCTCCCCCAGTCCCAGCTGCTGACTTCTCTGTTGGTGCTGAAGTAGAGGGTGTACCTGAGGAGATGGTATACATATTTCCATGCCATCTTCTCAACAGTACTGTAACAATTCCAGTTTTTAAGTCACATCTCAAAAATTCTCTTTCACTTTCCAAAGCTATAAATTTTCAACAAATTTTCTTGTTCAACTTACACCCAGAATATGACCTGGACCTCAAAAACAAGGGCCATTGGATAACTACACAATTCTTGTACTGTATGAACAGCTAACAACAATAAATTATCACCATGGTGTAGATATAATCAGACTACCAGTTCAAAACATACTGCTAGTCTGACCCTGGACCAAGTCAAGCACAAAGTGATTGGCAATTACCATACTGTAGGTTCCATAGTAGGCGGTCAAAGGAAGGACTTGAAGTTGGTTGCAGCTTTTATCAAAGTGGCTCTGGCTTCTTCAGGACTGATCAGGACTGAAGAAGTCAGTCTGACTAAAATTTGACCAACTTAAAGTCCTTCCGACAGTGTACTTAAATTGAAACCTTTTATAGTAATGGTATGGATTATTGGATTACCATTGTGAAAGCCTTTCTACTTAAAACCTGAGCAGACAATCCTTATACTAAGGGCAATGGATTGGATAATAATCTTATTGGTATGAACCTAGCACACCACAGTACTTGCCAAAGAATATTGCCCTTCTTATCATGAAGCAGTCAAAATCAGTGACAATCATCACAAAGTACAGGTCACTATTTTGGTTCCGAAATACTTCCTGTAATTGTGATTTCTTGAGGTTTTTCCGGCTTTCAAAACTCTAACAGATGTCATGGCTAAATGAGCTGTGAGTATGAATGCCATGAAAACTGCTTGTGTAACTGCTGACAATACTGTATGCATACAGTACTGTGTAGACCCTAAGCCTTCTATTCACTGCAGATTTCTAAACTCTAACTTTTTAGCATAAATTAAACAATGATGTTTGATGGCAACTGTGCAGACTTTGAGCCTCACCATCATTGTTAGGGGGCGTCTGGAAACCAAGAGAGCAGCTAGGAATCAAATAACATAAAAAGACCAATTAGTGCAAAGTTTTCAAAAAGTACAAAAAACCTACAAATTTCATGACACATTGTGACAGGTCTTAAGACTGATCTTGGTCAGATAGATGTACTTAACAATACAATAGCAGAATTCAACTGTACTTAAATCTTTCCCTTGCAACCAGTTATTTTCAATAGTACATAATCCTGAATCTCACCTGGTTGGGAGTCTATGAGCTCCAATTTTACCTCCCATTTACATATGCAGGGTTTTCCCTGGGTTTAGAATTGAACGTCGCGGCTCTGCCGCGTCCGATGGTGGATCGTCGGCCTGGGGGTGGGGTATAAGGGGAGGGGGTGTCCCCCTCCCCTTTTCGAAATTTTTTGAATTTTAGAAGTGTCTAAACGCAAAATAGCAGCACTTTTGAGGCCAATCAGTCAACAGAATTTCTTTAAGTTTCCGCCACAATATTCACCATTGGTGCTCACAAACTCGTAATATTTTAACCTCTCCAAATGATAGCGATCATTGGCTATTGTTAGTAGTTACCGCAATTTCTTTTGTTAGTAGTTACCGCAATTTCTAATGCAGCACACTTCAGGTACGTCAGAGAGCACACAGTACTTTACTACCCGGGTAGCGTTTTTCAGCCTTTCCCTTTTGATCTTCGCGAAACAGCATGGTTATTGCAACTAAAAAACTGTATTTACCCTCATCTCATTCACGATTATGTTGAAATGGAGTTGCTTTTGTCAGTTAGTCGTACCATGCTTTTATTAAATTGCAGTTTTCACCAGAAACAAGCCCCACGATGCGTGTTTCTAACATCAAGCCGCCCCTATACTAGACAACGAAACAACATAGGCCTACTATACTGTATAATAGCCTAGACTATCTCTAGAAATGAACGTCGAAAGACAGCTCATAAATATTTGCACGCAGTGCGTATGGATGGGTAACGTTCCAAAACTAAGGCCCAGAAGTAGCGCGAAAGACCTCCTAGAAATTTTACACATATCTTTGCCGTTTAACATACCCAAATGGATATACGGCACGTGGCTCGGACTTTCGATGTTGCTAGATTTCATACTTGTCAAGTTATCACTAAAATTAACGTGACATGATTTCATGATCGAAAGAAGTAAATTTTGGTGATTCAGTTATGTCTACATAAGGTATGCACTTATTTCAACCACAATAATATTCTGTTGACTCGAATCAATCGCAAAACTTCGTATTTTTGGTGGAGAAACTTTTTTCTGAAGCAAAATTCACTCCATCAGATTTAAAATCGTACAAATTCGTTCAAGGTGTATTTTGCGCTGTGTGCACGAAAAAAATCTTCTTTCCGGTTACTTCTATCCTGGTACTACCTTATATACTAAAATGATTCCTATCTTTACATTGCTCGTAATTTTTTATTGCTATTCAAACTACTTGCAAAAGTTTTACGTCCAAAGTTTCCTAAATATATGGCAAAAAAGAGCAAAATATTTTCCCAGTATTTTCCGTACCCCCCATTTGCGAAAAATGGAACGTGCCAACGTCATGTGCTACTGCCCCAGCATGCACAATATGTCGAACAGAGAGAGCACCCAGGCAGCGAACGAACGAACGTTCGTACGTACACGGTGTTTGCCGTATCTTACCGTACATTTTTAACGGTGCTGTGCGGGTGAAATCTCGGCTAAGAGATGCATTAGAAAGATTTTTACTGTCATTATCACGAAGGTGTGGATTTTTCATATGAGTAACAAGAAAGCAGTTTACGAGAAATTTGAACACATGGTTGAGGTACATTACAGTACAGAAGTTGCAGTGACAAACTGGATGTTATTTTTTAGTTCCGATGCACACGTTACGGCACACTTGGACACAAAGCCACAGTAGGTAATGATAGAACTTGTTTGAAATTTGTACTAACCGCACTAAAATACGGTCAAATTATTAATTCCCGTCTGATTTCTAAACTCACGATGTTAAAGGGGAATTTTCATGATCCCAGACAGTTCCAGTTCTCCCAACTATGCAACTTCTAGCTCCTCCCATAACTGTATGAAGCTCTTCCATGTGCAGGAATAAACCTGTTTTATTGCTTAAGGCCATGTCCTGGTGAGCATACAAGGCTGTAAAATGTAAATAAAAGCACTCTCTCTCTCTGCCTTTTGTGGAATTTGAGCTACTCTGCATCTTTCAAAGTTTCAAACTTTGATGTCAATCAAAGAGCAGTCACCAACTGAGAATTTCGATACCTCCACACTAAAAATATACTTTGGGGTGATGACTGTCTTTAAGAACCAACGGCACATTGTAGATATAGAAAATGTGACGTATTGTTTTCAACAGATCGATCCGACCAGAGATAAGGGGCCGATGGGTGGAGTCTTGAATTGTATGTACATACCATGCACTAAACTTAGGCTAGATGTTGCAAGGTTTACGGTCAGGTATACGGTCAGGTACCAGGGTACCTGACGGGTAATGCGTTTTGGGTACCCGGGTACGATTTTTCTACCCGGTGCAGACACTAGTTTCTACACAAAAAATGTGTTCATATTGAGAAGATTTGAAACCAGCAAGATGCGTAAGTTGAGTAGATTGTTTGGCGGCCCTGATAATGCAAAGTTAGTGTCGTATTTTTACAAAGGACACGTCATCAATAATATAGTCGGTCAAATGCTGATATTTCATTTGTTCATTGCATTGAAAATTTTCAGACACAAGCCCCGCTTAAAACCTGCGAAACGGGCATTTGGTTTTGGCTTTGCAAGTTGCGTCCACAAAATTATAATACCTGTGGTTGCGTCACATGAGTTTACTCGACTGCTCACGTTGGAATGTACATAATCATTACCAAATGATGACATGTAAATTCCAACTTGTGGGTACATATTCAATACCTGGTACGAAGGTTTAGCGATGTCACAACAGTCAACGTGATGAGTGTGCAAGGTTGGCAGTGCAGCTGAGTTACGAGATTGGTAATGCAGTTTTAAGTTTGGAGTTGCATTCCGAGGCGGGGCTTTATTTTTTGTGACCACGAAGATATGAAATGCGGGATTTTCAAAGGGTTGGGCGGGTCAGGTGGTTGAGGTGTCCAATTGTTCACCAGGTTAGTGTTGGAAGGCGAATCTCGCCGGTGTCAACTGTTCATCCACCCTCACTCGGCATATTCTGACCTCGAAATGTTTACATGTGGTATTACGAGTGCAGCCAATATAGATTGTCCACCGAGCGGGCAACGTGTGAATGAAAAAGGGCTTGCTAAACTCCGTGTACCTGTGTGGCATGCATACATACCGAACGCTTAGCTTAGCTGTTTGCATCTTGAGACTTGCGTGTATGACTGTGGGTATGTATGAGCACGAAAGTACTACCGCAAAGGTAGTACTACATGGCTCGTAATTTTGCCGTGACAAGGTTTCGGAAATAAGCTTGTGGTTTCACTGCACATCGTATTAACAAAAAGGCGATTGTTCACAAAGTTTAAGAAACATTTTTTCAGGGTACCGGAGGAATTTGTGAACATCGCGGCTGTTTTTTGAACGTCGCGGTCTTCCTGTTTTTGAAGTTTGAACGTCGCGAGCTGCGACGTTCAAAAGGCCCAGGGAAAACCCTGATATGTATACCATTATTACATGCCATAACCCTCTGGCGAAAAGCAATGCCACCACGGAATCCCCTACCTACAGATGGCGCCCTATAACCTAACTTAGACGGCATAATCTAGGTTATAGGGGCACCCTCTGTCAGTAGGGGATCCCACAATGTCAATGGTTTTTGCCAGACAATTATTGCAGGCAATAATGGTAAGCATGTAAATAGAAGGTAATGAGGAGCAAAATAGACTGTAAAGTATCATTCATGAGTGACATTTTCTCTTTTTTCTCAAATATTTTCTTAACCTCATCTTATCTTTCTCCCTGCCCATCTACTCCTAACTCAAAATACAACCTTCAGGTACAAACTTGAAAACCGCCTGTGGTATCAACCTGACCCTCATACATCTTCCGACTTCACGGATGCACATGGGTCATCCTGGATACAAAAGATTGTGTTACAGGTCTTTAATTCTGACTATCTGACTAATTTATAGGACTTCATGAAAAAGTTTAATAGAAACTTTTGTTTAGTTTAAATTTTTATAAATATCCAAGAAAGATAAAAAAATAATAAATTCTAGTCCTCTGTCACTACAAAGTCTCCCTCCCATCTACACATTCTTTTGTACTTCACAATGGAGCCACAAAAGTGGCTAACTCATACTTTGATATTAACAAGGTTTTGAAATCTCTGAAATGGGACATTTCTCAGACTATATGGCAAGCATTTATTACCAGTGTGGGTGTGTAGAATTACAAGGCTTCATATATCACCCATATACCAAATAATACCCAGGACACTGCCTTTTAATGTTATAAAGGTCATAACATTGACATGGAAGCCATCAAAAGTTCTGATGGGTAGGAGTTTTCATTATCAAACTGGCTCCACTATACACTGTAAAACTGTTTCATTTAGCATTATTTCACGGAAAATATAGAGATGGACTCAAAATGACTTTGGCAACTCTGGGGGCATATAGAGATGAATTGAGATCTGCAGTATATGTTACTTGTTGCTCGTAAGTTACTTTAGAACAAGATATGTTGTGAGAAGTTATTGATAGTACCCACTGTTTGTTAGCGGAGGACTTGTAAACATACAGTAATATTGAGATGGCAGCAGAAAGCAAAATTAGTTTCAAAAAGAGTTTCAGATGTTAAGAAAGATGGCCAAAAAAGCTTTGTCATACTGCTCTCATGACCTCCCCCCTCCCCACCCCCATATTGTTGGCAAGATGGGACCTAGCCTACTGCTGCACAGTTTTGCAATGGTTACAAGCAAGTTACTCTTTAGACAGAAAATTCATTACTGCACAGCAGGCTTTTACTTCATAGCCAACCAACAGTAGCTTTCCATCACAAATGCCAAACTTTCTGAAAAACTGAGACACAAACTTTTCTCAGATGAACATCCATTATCTTGCCTACAGAAACTACTTCAAGTGGTAAAGTGGACCCACATGTGAAAAATCCTCCTGATCACTTTTACCTCTATTACCTGATTCATTCTACTAAAGGGTCAAGCTGTACAGGGTAAGCTATACCATACATTCAACTACTTCTAACCAAAGTTGGACCAATTATCGGTATGGGAAAAATTTATCTACAATGCTTGAAGTCCGAACATTCTATGAAAATAACATCCTGTACCACTTGGTTGAAGTGCCCAATAGCTCATGATTTAATGCATAGTACAGTATGCTCATTTCCCAGAATATCAGTACAGAATCAGTATTGGCTGATGAGAATTGGAATACTGGTACTGGTAACCAGCTGAATGCAATATGGGTGCAATACTACTTATAACCACAATCATGAAGCTAATCTGCAATGGCCCATGCCACTATCGACAGTACTGCAATACCGAGTTCCAACCAAGATGATCACAGCCATACAGCCCAGCCTGTATGTGTAGTCACAACTACCACAACCTATATAAATATATTCATTTTTCTCTTATCTATTAAAAGTAAAGTTTGCCTGGAACTTTCTGTGAAATCTACTTGCATACTTCAGGATTAAGTAACTCCTCCTTAGAAATGTGTCATCAATTTGAAAATACAATTTACAAAAGAAAATATTAAAGATCTATGTCATCCAGAGCTCACAGAAGGCATTCATCTCCTGAGTGTTTCAAGAATAGTACAGAATGTTGACTGACAATACATGGCAGCTGGCTATGATGAAGATGTCACATGACATATGCACTCTAAACATCTTAATTACTCCTACCCTAAGACAATAATGCAAATCTCCAAGGTTTCACATCACTTGATATTGTCTCTGAAAGAACATTCCTTCTCAAAGATGTCAAGCATGCGTTAACAGGACTTAGCAGTATGTTAGAATTTCACACTTTAACTCTGCAGCTATCTCTTCCTTGCAATTCTCTCGACTTATGGGACGGGGTGGTATCACAGGCCAAAAAGGGGTCAGGTACCACCCCCTTCTGCAACATCACTATTCCCTTGTATTCTTACTGTACTTGATACGGGAGTACAGGACTCTTTAACTTCTTGGCTCAACTGTTAACTTGCTCATTTTTCCTTCCTCACTATTAGTTACAGTATCTTCTATGGAACCTAGCCTATTGTAAGTTTTTCCTTTCAAAACTCTTCACAAATACTCCTATTTGACAAAACAAGGGAGGCAAACTAGATGTTATAGTATGGCAAAACCACTACGTTTGAAGTCCCGCAGTTTTTCTATAATACACGACTAGACTTGTATTTTTATTATGCAACAGGGAGGTTTCACACGTGCAAAAGTCAACTAACACAACCACGTTCTGGAGGACAAACAAACACGCGGACACTAGGTCATGTACTAAAGCAATGTGGTCCATGACGCAGTGTCCTCCAGAACAACTAGCCTGTCCACTAAATTTGACCTTTTGACCTTTGGTGTAAGCTCCATATAGGCCCAATTCAATTGTGGTGTAGTCATACTATCTTCTGAATCAAGATTCTTAGATCAATTTTAATACACACATTCCAATCTTCTGCATACTGTATGTCAGATCCTAATAAAATACAGAATATACCGCCAAACACAGCACACATATTGAAACTTTCACTTACTGTACAATGCAATCTCTTTTACCTTTTCTTGCAGAGCATTCTTCGTACGACAAAATGATTCGTGATGTGTATACTTGTACTTATGCTATACATTGTGGTTCTACATAGTGCTTGGTGCACAATAATTGCAAAGTGCTCAGTACGTAAATGCAATATAAATATAGATAAATATGGATACTTTTTACTACAAAAGTGCAAAGGCTATATAAGGCTGTAGTGGGTGGAATAATTATATAAAAATTCCATACACGTAATATATAAAAAATTTTTGGTTCACACTGCATAACTGGAGATGTAGCCTTTCGGCCATGAGAGATGATGATAGCTTCACACACATTTCAGCTAGTATACATGAGTACACTCATGGCAAAAATGGGTACAACTTAAAAATTATCTCAAACGGTAAAGATGTGACACACTGAGTGGGTATCATGGCATGGAAAAGAATCACAACATAATTATCTTTTAATCACTTCCTTTGGCTAATTGTAATAAGCAAGCAAGCAAAAAAAAGTTCCAAAAAGATATTTCAAAGCAGCACAAAGAACTTCATGGTGAATAAAGTGTAGTATAGATGATAGAAAACTCATGTTTGCATTTTGAAAACAAAGCTAAGTTGATAACTAATATGTGCATACATCAATGCAACATGTCACTGTAGAATTTTATTTATGTGATACTGTATGTGTTTCCAAATTGGGTTCCTGAACACTTCTAAATATATGCCTAATGTTCATGAGCTCATAAAATTCAAAAGACCATTTTCTTCACAGAAATTTTGATAAAATACTGCTCATTGTCATTGAATTTATTCCTTCTTCTTCACTAGAATAGCACTGTAAATGAGGAAAGCCAACAAGCTTTAATTCATGAAATCTGGATTCCAAATCCCTTCCACTTTTCCTATGACCACTGATGGGCTGGGATACAGGAATTTTCCAGGGAGGGGCCCACAATGCCAAATCTCAATTCAGCTTAGAGATATTATGCGTGTGCAACATCTCAAACCTCCTAGTATGCATGAAACCACACTCTTCAAGACAAATTTGTCACTGCTGATTAGGCTTTACCCCTCACCCCCGCCCCCTTAATGTGCCAGTAATTCCTTAAGTCCATTCCCCTTTATTTCAGCGTTTTGGGTCCCCCACCCCCCTTACTGAGCCAGTAATTCCTTAAGTCCATTCCCCTTTATTTTCAACGTTTTGTGCAGGGTGGGGGCACGGCTCCTTTGGCTCATCCCCTAAATCCATTTCTGACCATTGAAACCTAGTTTATTGCTTCTTCTCTTTTCATGAAATCTCTACTGTGCACAAACTGCCAGGTCCAGACACTGTATAACAAGGTATGCTTACTGAAATTTGATGGCAAATGGCATATCATAGAAGGAAATTTGTCATCAAAGTACAGTCTGTATAGTCCATTTGGCCACTGATAAGAACAAATGTTGGAAATACTGTCCATAGATGTGCTGTACCTTTGTACAGGCTGTTACATTGACCCAAGTGACAAAGAAGGACAAATGTAAGGTCAAAACTTCAAAGTTGTCAATAAAACTGAAGAAAAAGTGGCATTTCTTTAAATCCAACAGTAGGATAAAAATTTGACAATGAAAGACTTCATTTACAGTATTGATACTCAGCAATGTTGACAGCATCACACTTTCAAATGGCCCTTTTCCCAGTTATAGTATATTTTATTTTAAATATAAATTTTTCAAGATGAAAAAGGACAAAGTGGGAAAACAGTAGGATAAAGTAAGATTTTCAAGAAAAAAAAAAAAACAGTAGAAGGCAGAAGGCTCAACCATAGGAGAAATTGGGATAAATACAGGAGTCATTTGAAACCTGCTTTGTACTGTACCTCAACCCTCAACTTAGCTACTCCTAAAAAGATACATCTAGCAGGTCCACCATCCCTGTACAGGTAGGTTCTTTCTATGGTACAGCACACAAGACAGTCATAACTATCAATTTAGGCTCACTGAGCACAAGACCTGTCATTTCACTTATTTCAAAGTTAATGATTATTCTTTGGTTCATATGAACTTCATAAAATTCTTTTATCATACCGTTATCAGTACATCCTATTTTAACTTCACGATCAAGGCATACTGAAAGATGGCTTGCACTTTTTAAAAAAAATTCCCACCCAAACAAACTTTGAAAGTTCGACTCACAGAATATAAAAAACATGATGCAAAAACATGGGTAGGAAGTAATCCTGGACATGGGAACTCAAATCCCAACAAGAGCCCAGATATCAAAAGTCCTTGGCTTCCTCGACTTTCCCACCATATAACTCAGACAAAAAGAGGAATTGTTTCCTGAGGAAGTTCCACTTTTTTCTAAATGCAGCATAGTGATTCTCGGTCACTGCAAACATGTCATCCTTAACTCTTGTAACTCAATGAAGAATATGTGGGACCCTTTGCTACTGTGGCATTAGCCACCTACAGTAAATATGAAAGTATTTGTACATTCACCACACAGGCTGTATTTAGTCCATTCTGATTAAGAGTACTGTATATCCTATTATCCTAAAGTGAAATTCACTCTACTTTTCTAATTCCTAACTGAGTGTTTTCCTGGTCCTAAAACTAAGTCAAGTGCCACGTTCTTCATCAAATTCCACTTTCAACTTCTCTTTGCTTAAAATCCCACACACTGTTCAGATGAAAACAAAATGGTGTTTGGTCAGATTTTATTGAAAAGCTACCTTTACATTTGTATTTTTGACTTTTTCCTTGATTTCAAACTTCATTTTTCAGTTTGTACAGGTATGTGAACATGAAAAGAGTATAACCCTACTTTCACGGAACCATGTCGAAGCAACTTTGTTAGCTCCTTTCATGGTCGAATCATACCTAAGATCAGGAAAGTGCAAGTCTGTTATGAGAATTTCACATAGTTACAACAGCCAAAAGGCCTCCTGAGAGAGTAGCCCAGTTTAGAAAAATTAAAAAAAAAAAAATGCATTTGTCTTGATTTAAATATTTACTGTATGGTAACAAGGCCATCCACCACCCAACCCATAATCCTTGGATTAAGAAATATAGTGGATTTCTTTGCAGTGTGGTGCGCACAAAAGGAAAGAATTCTTATCAACAACTTCCACTATGGTGACCCCATTAAGATCAGTAGTAGTTCTTCTTTACTACAAAGAGTATGCAATGATCCTGTCCACTTTTTGATTTAATTGAACTGACAATTGTTCTGTCTTTTGTAAACTTTATTTCAAATCAGTCTGGACATGATTTAGGTGGAACATAGTTGTAATGATAGCTGTTGTGTTTACTATTCCACTCCTATGTAATACTGTACACCTCTATAAGTGGCTGTTTTAGAAATCAGTAGCAGAATAATACAAGTTAACACAAAGTGAACTACCAACTAGAGCAGGGGTGGGGAACCTCCAACCCATTGGCCAAGTACTTCCCCAGAGATCCAGCCTGCCAGGCATTTGGAAATGCAATTTCAGATGAGGAATTTATTGAAATGTCTTCTAACCAACCACTCAGCATGCTTTCCGTTTTTCCAAACAGGCATATTTAGTACTATTTCCCACAATTTAGCATGCCTTGGATGGCATGTGTTGGTACAAGTCAACCATATAAAGCAGCTTAGCCCATGTCCTCACAGAAGACCTCTGGGGCCCCATATGCTTTTATGAATATCAACATGGCCACTGATAGGAAAAAGCCCCCCCCCCCCCCTTGAACTACAGAATGAACACCTCTCAAATTTTGTTTCTATTTTCTAGCCATATTTTGTAAGCATTTTCATTATTCCTTCTAAAGTATGTCTGCAATGCACTTACACTGATAAATACACATAGTATTTAATGAAAATGAATGTATTTTTTACACAACAAATAAAAACTTTAAAAACAAAATATCAAAATTTCTCCCCTAAAGGCTGCAGACATATTTTTTCTATATTGTTTAGATGACATGAAGGCAATGCTTAACACATAGGTATATGAAAACATACTATGTATAAGGACCATCATACAATTTGCAGTCTAGTTTTCGTGGGTGGTTCTGTACTAAAGCGGGGGCACTTCTCAAGGAGGGCATACAAACTACAAAATAGAATTACACACCTACGTACTGACTTGACATCTAATTAATACAGACAAAGTTTTTCTTCTCTAAACAATAGGAGGTATTGAAATATCTACACAAAGGGGAGCGGGCATATACTGGCACTAAGGTTATAAAAGGCAGATAGCGTACAGTATGTACAAGGGTGGAGAACTTTAGGTTGCACACAAGCTGTATAATAGACTGCAAATCAGATTCCTGACAAAAGCTATGTAAAGAATGGGTACTTTAACAAGGTAAAGCAACTATGTACAGTATTATACATGAGAATGACAGATAAGGATGATGGGTACCACACACTGTACAAAGTAAGCTCTACTGGGCAGTGTTATGGAAACTCCTTTAAAGTGTACCTAAAGTCTAAAATTTCAAAAATATATGTTACAAAGCTTGAAAAATGCATCCAGATGGTCCAACTCCCATCTTCACAGGACATTCCTGAGCTGAGATATAAAATGTTGAAGCTTATTCACTCAATTTGAAATGGTAGATTGTGCAATAATTTGTGATGTCATTCTTGTACTACTCAAATTACAATCTTTGTTTTTCTTTGTTTTTTCGAAAGCCACTGTACCTTGTGCCAAAATGTGATCTTTTTCTTAATATTATAGGGTGACTTGGCTATAAAAGCCCTCTTCCCACAACATGCTATGCAAGCTAACAGTAAATGTTTCAAGTTCATATAGACATATTAATTTCATAAGGAAACAAAAGCAAGTAATTTGAGTTGTACAAGAAGGGCATCACAAATTATTGTGCAATCGACTTTTTCCATTTAAGTGAATAAATTTCAAGATTTTATATCTCAGCAACGGAATAAGCTATGAAGATGGGAGTTGGATGAATGGAATTCACTATTCAACCTCTAAAATATATATTCTTGTAATTCTAGACTTTAGGTCCACTTTAAATCCCAGACTTCTTGTCAAATGATCAAACTGTCTGAAGATGGAATGCAGAAATTTTTTTTACTGACTAAAAGTTAAGGTCTAAGGGTTGACAAGATTGTCAGTGAAGTTTGCATTCCTCCAACGAAACTTTTTTGAGTAGTTTCTGATTTTTAAAGATGACAACATCCTGCAGGACTTTTGAACAAACCAACCCAAATTTTTGTCTTTGTTTTTATTAAGAGCATTATATAGACCTACCAGATCAACATTCAACACATCTTAATGGTATAAATAATGTAAGTAACTTTTCTAAACCAAAAGGGAGTCGTTTTAATGCATACTGCAGACATGCTGAAATTATCTATCACCTCTCTCTCATAACATTCTGTAGATGCTGTACATTACACATGCTGTCTACCACACACTGCAGGTCTTCTATATGTAAAAATGACTAATATTTCTTCAGGAAAGGAACCGGTATTTGCTAAAATTCTAAATAAAATCTGAAAATGTTAGTCATTTTGCCACACTGGAGGTCACTTGGAAATGTCATTCTCCATAGTGATGCAGATTTTAATCACATTTCCTCCCTCATTCTTCCACCCCTCCCCCCTTTCTGCCCAAGTCAAGAATTTTACCACTCCACAGCTAATGTTCTCCCCAACTCACTCACCATTCATCAGTTTTTTTAAGATGACAATAAGTTCCTTAAGTAATTTCTTCAAATTTGAGTAATTTTATAAATATTTCCAAATTTCTTTTGAACAAAAATCACTCTTACAATCACAGTAAGGATACATCCTGCAAATTTATAGCACACAACTTTATGCATCCAACCATTTTTTACGAGCTTTCAAAAGTCTTTTATCAAGAACTAGGCAACTGACAAGAAGATGGGGCTAATGCTAAGGTAATTTAAAAGGAAGACCTTGAATAACACTTGGATTGTACAAAAAGGCTTTTCACCCTGGGAGGCAAACTGGACTTAAATGGGATTTAGTTGATATGAGAAAGCATACCCTTTCAGCAAACTAACTAGGTCCTTTCTAATACTTTTCAAAATGAAGGCATGTTTCTGTACAGACCACTATAAACTATTTATAGCACTGAGGATTCCTGGGCCTCTCATAATGGTGTTGAGCAATGATGCTGTGCATAGTACGCAGATACTGTACCTACAGAAATCATTGCAACAAGTATGCATAATGTAGGGATAACATGTTCAATGCCATAAAATGAAATTTGATGCTAAATGCTATTTCGGCAAAAATTCCTTTGATCACTTTTGAACATTGACATTTGTTTGTTTTTGCAAATTCAGTTTGTTCTGCTCCCAACTCAAGCCCTGAGCTACAGTGATAGAGGAAAAGAAATGTGACGCAATGCAAGAACCGCTCACGTGTTATGTAACTCTAGAAGCTATTAATTAACAGATAATAAGATTAATAAGGTAATTTACTGTGCCTACTGTACAGTACATCTTAGTTGGGACTGTTTTAAAAGAAGCAAATAGTCTACTTCACTTTTAATTCAGTCAATACTCTTTTGCTCATACTACTTTCAAAACTATTTACCCATCCAGCCTTCACTGACTACTCAAATGTATCCCATCAACCAACTCTGCAATCAAGGCATTCAATTATGGTATTCAAGTCTATAATATTTACATACCTCTTACAGTCACAAAACATTTTCCTCTTACAACCACATAACATTTTCCATTTTTTCCACAAAGAAAGCGTTCTTAACAATAGACTTCCAGTCACTTCATCTCAAGGTTACAAGTACCTCCTCACAAACCACTGCTTGTAAACAGGTCAATATCTTCTCTTACATGCCCTTCCAAAGCAAAATTACACATGAACCAAAACGTCTACCAAAAGACTGAAAATTCTTATTGAGAAAAGATCCTGTTCAATTGGGAGATTTAATTGAATGTGGTTTAGATGGTAAATTAAGAATGCTTTTTTGAGGTATAACACTGTATTACATGTTAAGTACTCCAAGATTCTCTAACTGTCACAGTCCACAGTCAGAACTACAAGGTATGCTTAGTACTGACATGAAAACATAAGGTACGGAGTACAGACATGCATATTGTAGAGAAAATTAAAAACGGAAGAAAAAAAAAAAAGAGTTGATCACGATTAAATATCTTTGGAACTAAGCTAGAAGACGGAAAAGGTGTGAACAAAATTTTTCAAATGTGAAAAAAGAAAAAAAATGGAATAGTACATGAAAGACAGAAGTGATTAGCAAGATGGTGAGTTTGGAATGAAACCCATCTGAAGAAATACTCACCTCTTTAACATTCTCATTTTCAAACTGTATCAAGAATCAGATAGATTTATTAATTTGAATACAATAATAATTCTCACATCATAAATATTCACACTCTTATTGAATATTCATGTATGAATCCAGAGAGCCATTTGAATGTGCATATGGCATGAGGGTATCTTGGCCCATGAAAGCTTCTCTTTTCTATCATATTAAAAGAAATCAAAGAAAAGAAAATCTCAGGAAGATATTCTCCTGTCACACTGAATTCTACAATTTGACAGGGGCTATAAAAATTTCTGTTCCTCTTTCTTGTCCCTTTAATGCTCTATCACAAGAACCTCCAAAGCTTTTCTTGATAATTTCTGAATGTCAATGAGAAATGGAGGGAATAACAGAAGGACGACAACAGTTTCTAAAAGTGACCAAACTGACCACAGATTTTATACTCTGCAGTTCTGCACTCCAGTTTGAAATGAGGTGAAATGCTTTCTGAACTTTCTACTTCTAGCTAGAGAAAAACGGCCAATAACATTCAATGGAAGGACTGCTGTAAACTACATGAACCATTTGTTTGCCATCTGTGCCCACATTCAAAGCTCTTTGGCACTCCTTTTGTAGCTAAATTGAGATGCAAAATTACTGTAAGTTATTCAAGGATCTGTGAAAACAAACATTCATATTAGTGCCATTTATATATAGACCTGGTTTCTTAATTACTTTGACAATGCTTAGTGCCTGGAGGCTGTTGAATGAGATATCAATAAAACACAAATCCAGAAACTGCACAAAAATAAGAGGCCTTGAATAAAAAGTTTTTGTAGGTCTAGTATGAAAACAACTTATAAGAACTCCAAGGAAATCTTTCCAAAGGAACTAAACTTAATTTTTTTTTACTTTAACAGCTAAAATGCAGGTTCCTGTACTATTCAGCACTAAGCAGAGGTAAAGGTTTGAGAAAATCAAGAAAGAACCATACAAAAGAAACTGCAGTTTAATAGCCTATTGCTAGCTGATTTACAATGGATCCTTTTCAAAATGAAAACTTTACAGCCTTGCTTGTGAAAACATTTTAATAAATGCCCAATCTTTTTGTCTTGTATGCAAATAGACCCTTTTCGAAATAGTGATTACAAAGGATTGTGGAATAGAGTTTTGGTGTGCGTCATTTTTCGCCACAGTAGATTGCCACTGACAAAACTACGTATAGCAAAACTTTATCCCACAATCCTTTGTAACTGCTATTTGGAAAAGGGTCTATGGCAGAGACATAGAAACATACATGTAAATGCCAATCATGTATGTACGTGTCTTCCACATTTTAAGAAGGAAGGTGTCTTCCACGCTTTAGGAGGCAACAGAAGTGTTCCTACACTGCATCTTGCTTCGCAGATTATAAAGGAACTGAAAATCCCTTCCTCTGAACCTACTACAGGTCAAGCCAAATAATGACAGCTGTAGTTAAGTATTTTCCTATCTAAAAACTAGATGTATGTAGACAAGAGGTTGAATCCTTAGAAGTCCTTACCATCTGACGTCTACCTTCCATTCCATCTGCTGGTACACATCTAGAAGCATGGCCAAAACAGTGACAGCTCCCTCTAACAACCATGTCATACATAGCATAGTAGTACTTTTCGATGACTTCAGGTCTGTTGTCCACCAGATCATCTCCAAGGGTGTGCAACTGTGTGAAGTTGATCCTAAGGTTGGTAATGTTGATCATATCTTGTACAGCATCACTGTATGGATCGTCTATAGGTATATGAGGAGGCAGGACCCTGAAAATGACCTACAGTGAAGCACAGACAAAAGAAATCACATGTACATCCAAAACTGGCAATTTTTTTTAACACCTAAAAATGATGCACTTAAAAACTCTTTCACACTGTATGCGACACAATAAGATGCGATACAATACGACACAATAGAAATATCACCAGCCCTTTCACACTACAGGCGACTTTTCTTGTCTCCTAGCCATATTCCGAAAACCGATTAATCATGTGACCTAACAAAACAGCAATTCTATCTCATCATTGGTCACACAAAATATCGCTTGGCGACAAGTGGGTGAAAGCTGAAATTCTTTCAACTCAATTTTATTGTGTCGTATCATGTCACCTTGTATTGCACCTAGTGTGAAAGGGTTCTAGTAAAACATTACAAGACACCATTAGAACTGACCAATGAAAGATTCCTACTGTAGGGTGCAAGTATCAATGAAGGGTGCATTGTTACATCAGCGTTGGCTCCCTTTTCTGAAACACTATTGAAATTTAAGTTGAAAATAGAATCCCCGAAAACCTACCTGTTTTGTGAATCTATAAGCCCTACTTATCTCCATTATAGGGGAGGTAACTCCACTTTGAACTGAATCTTACAATACAAGTAACCTATAAGGGGCAGAGATGCTAAGCTTTACTGTACTTATTGTTGTTGATTTGCAATGATCAAGGCTGAAAGTTCCAGGCCAGTGCATGCTGTACATGTACTGAGCCTGTAAACAGCTTTGCTTCAGTTTCTGTAGTTTCCCTGTACTCAGTCAGTCTCATACAAGCACAGTTATTTCAAAGGAATTTTAATAATAAAAGGAAATTACCTGGATAATCTGGGGGTCACTTATGCATTGCTTTTGATCATACAAGAGTGGATTACTTTCTACTTCATACTACAAATCTTCATTTAAGACCCTGTAGACAATAAATACTACAACAAACCTCTCCATCAGAAGAAGGCTCTACAGTTGAGTAACTCTCTTCACAAATAACATCGTTCAACTTTCGTAGAGGACCTCTGGGAACGTCCGGGAAAGACTCCTCACAATCGTAAGCAAAATGCCTGTAAACTCTCCACGTCATTCCAAAATCGGATGACCTCTCAATCGTCAGTGCACGAGGACGGAACGTTTTGAAAGTCATGATTAAATGCGTAAAGTGAAAGATGGCTTCCAGATCAAACTGAATGTGAACTTCTTCAACTCCATTCTCAGATTGCCACCACATCTTCTTGCCATCGGGCATGAAAGAGGTGACAACATTCTCAATCCTGTGACTGTTGGGATAACTTTTGGAGTATGCTTCCCTAGAGTCACAATTGAAGCACTTCTTTACATCCTGAAGATGACTCACTATGCAATACCTTTCAGGTTTATCAAAACCACAAGTAGATGAAGCATAAAGTCTGTCTTCCCGTCCAATCAAAAGGTCTCCAGTATAACAACTCCCACCCTCACATTCACTGAAGGGGATAATAGGTCCCAAGCCAATAGGAATCTGTCCATATGTAACTGCAAAAACAAAGAAAAAATTGCAAAGAGTGACACATTTTATGCAAATAAGGAATAATAACCTCTGAAGGTACTTCAATTACAATACCATACAGTTTTTGTTGTATCTTTTCTTTTCAGCATGTCTAGAGCTGAGCCTCACATGACAGACACTGGTCTGAAAGCTGAGCAATTGTGGGGATGTAACTCCATTCATGAGTTATATTTGGGTTTTCCCACCCTCAGAAAATTCATATCCCTTTCCATATCAAGGTGACAGAGATACTCAGTACATTGAAAAAACAGAGAAGTGCAGCATTCCTCACACAATGTGAGAAGATGACATCACTCCTGCTTGCTTAAGATCACTTAATATTACAAATGTGCTTAATTCATCAGTCAACATCTAGAGAACAAATGTACTGAAGGAACTGAGTTGAATATTTCACCAGAATGCACAAAGCTCCTTCTTCATACCAACTGAGGCAAATTTTTACCTTAACCCTTCCTTTAAAGGGAATAAGCACATACCCCAAACTTATTATGAAACACCAGCTAAATCTCACAAATCTCTTATTTCCATTACAAGTACAGTATCTTTTACGATGTTTCTGAACGTTATTTATATTAAAGGTTAATGATGGAGTTGCTCTGCATTGAATTTAACAATTCAGTAACAAAAACATTGTCGCATAATGTGAACGCACCAATAACAGGGTATTCTAATTCCACCTGGTGTGACTACATTTTCCCTTTAAATGTACTACACAAGGTGAGAGATGTGACCAGTTTTTGTTCTTTAAAGTTTTATGCCTAGCAACCAGACCTTGTGACCCATGAAATCAATATCTCCCTTCACTCTGCAATATGGAAGCAATACGATCATGAAACTTTTATTGCTTCTTTACAATGGGGAATGCTATGATCTCTCTGAGACCTAATATGGTCCAGGTTAATTTGTTCAATACTATTATAACAGTAGCCACATGTCAGGGGCAGGTAAGGTTTTAATGCCAAGCAATACCTTCATCAGAATACTTATTTCGTAAGACAGTTTTGCGGTACCAAGCTGGTCTGTATAAGCCACTATGTCAAGTTGAAAATGTATATCTTGTAATAGCAAGTACTGAAGATCCACTAAATTGTACTACACATGCATGCATGTAGGGTATACAATCTTATGGTGTGGTGAACTGCTGGCTCCATAAAACTGGCCCTGGTTTCTCTGCTTGCCCCCAGTACGTTTTGTGTTTTACATCACACAAATTGCAATAATAGTGTAAGAAACTTTGCATACATTTTCTTCTAAATTGATTCAATAAATAACTACGGCCTTCAAGAATCAAACACAGGGGTTTGCACCTTGCAGACAATAAAATTCCATGACTTCCATGATTAAATCATGAAAAATCAGAGGCTACTGTATGCACTTTACTGGATATAAAAATCCTGGGTATTCATTTTACATGTTTCCTAACAAATTTAGACAATAAAATGCCATGACTTTCTCATGACATCTGCCTTGTTTAACTTCTATGACACTTCCAGGGCCTAGAAAGTGAAAACAAACTTTCATGACTTCTTTTTGGTTTAACTACTCTAAGCCACATGAACTCTGCAAACATGATTTAGGCTACAGTACTACTTATATGTCACTTACAGTACCAAACAGTACTTTGGAAAAATTTTTAAATTGGCATACTTTACCCAAGTAATTCAAACTGGGCAGATCACATTCACATATTCCCTATAGGCCTATCACAATTTATAAGCAAAGGGTACATCATGAGACATGCAGGCCCACAGTCAAGGGGGGGGGGGTGCCCCATACAAAACTTTTTGCTCCCTCGAAAAAATTTTAAATGATAACTGCCTCCACGCATTTCAACACACTTTGCCTCCCTGAAAAATATTTTACCCCTATGAGGCTATTTCACCCCCCTTCAGTACCTCGTCTGGCTACCACCCTGCAGGCCTGTGCAATACTGTGAAGTACTGTCATTGGCTTTAGCCCACATGAAACCTATTGCTACTAACTACTATGAAGACTTGCTACTACATCCATCATTTCAGTGCTGAAAACCAATTGTGCTTTTTAAGAGTATCTTATCTCCTGGGCACTGGAAGCAAAGTCCGGATGCTACTGTACTTCCACCAGGAGTTTAAAAAATACAAACATACTGCTAGGATTGAACACAACATTTTAGCCAATATTACCCAAGAAAAAGGCTTTTCCCGGGGTGAAGCTTACCTCTATAATTGCAACAGTTAATCCCTTTTACAAACAAACTTGCCCTATTGACCAAACAGTCTTTAAAGGGGTTCAAACCCCTTTAACTTTATTGATCTCAGGATACCTGAACAGGAAGTTCCCTGATAGATTCTGGATTAAGAGTGGTCAACTAGAGATGGCTAAACTTGCTATTCGTTTCTAGCGTCATGAAAGGACATATACACACATACCTAGTGCAGGCAATCTACAGTAGCTATCTTAAACGGCTTGGACAAAATTAACAAACAAATCACAGTCCAACCAACAGCTGTCATGAACAGCTTCAAGAAAATTTGCACTGCACATTGCCATTGCCAATACTACAGTACCGTCATTGTGTGAAAATCCTTTACCCCAAGGTCTGACCATACTTGACATTGCAGTTCCAACAGAGAATGTGCCCTAGGGCTAATACCAGCAATTGGTGTCTACCAAATGAGTTGGGTCACAATCTTATTGCCCTCCTCCATCATGTTAGTTGTGAAGGGAAGACTAGTATGTGTCACAACTTCAGGACTCTTTGTACATAGCCTCAGGACAAGGGAGGCAAGAGGGTCACTCCTTCTGTACACATCACTCTGGATAATCTAAAGATTTTTTCTGCCGAACATTCCAGGGTGGGTTAAATTAAGAGGACTCACAAAGCCTTTAAATCAACATCATAACTCTAAGAAACCCTTCCAATGTCAATGTCACAGTGGACTGGAAGAAATGAATGGTCAAGAATGCTTTTAAAATAGCTCTCATGCAGGAAAAGATAGTATTGGTATTTGATGATCAAAGTTTAAGTACACTGTACCATAAAAGTCACACTGGATATTCAGCCTACAGTACAGTATGTAAATATTTTTGAATTGGCTTAGAGCCTTTGAGGGGATGAACAGTTTTTATTGGAATGCATCCACTACACCTGATAATATGTTTAACTTTAAAGGCAATAGGCAGTCACCCCAATCAGAGTTAGTGTGCCCCATCATTCTTGTTCATGGATGGCCTATTTTGATCACATGACTATGTTTTTGTTAGTGAATTGTGAAATTCATGGAAAGCTCTTCCTTGCTTTACCTATTGTTACTAGTAGTTATGTTCAAAACGTCTTCAGAGGTGCTTGTAATGCAATAAGAGGTGATTTGCAAGAATTTGCTGATTTTTCAAAGCAAATTTTTGGCGACTGCCTTCTGCCTTTAAACAGAGGCTATAAATGAGTGATAGGCCTGTAAATTTGTATTTACCTTGAACAGTATGATACGTACATACTGTGATGGCACTGCACATGGTATTTGTCTAAATTATATCAATTGATAACAACAAAATATCAGACTTCACATTTGGTGCATTCACATAATGCACAAAATCCCCAAAACTCCCTGGATTGGGAATCTACGAGCCCCCATACTTACCTCCTATTTACCTATGTAATCCCCACTTACCCGCAACTAAAACCTGGTAAACTAATAACACAGTAGACAAGGAGGGCGCCCTCCGAGAGGAGGCCGACCTCCCAAGTCCTCTTCCGCTTGCCACCAGACCCCGCACTTGGGCCTTGGTGGAGAAAACCCCTGAGGAGAGATACAAAGTGATGGTTAGGAAAGGAGATAAGAAGAACCCATTCTCACCTCACAAAACCTTCATCTTCGAACGGCCACCATGTAGATCTGAGACATCATCATTGGTGAATGGTATAGCGGGACTACTCTAAGGTGAGATAACTGATAGATGAGGGACATCGCCTCGAATTCATGATCCAGAAAAGTTCACGATAAGGATGGCTCAAGTAGGTGGACGTCTCGAATATTCGTGGATGTGAGTAAGGGAGTTACAACTCCAAGAGTCACTGATAAATAAAGTGTCCAGGCACTGAGATAGATTACTTCCGTAACAATGTAAAAATGTCCAGGCACTGAAGGTGAATAGTATTCGCACAAGTAGTAAAAGTGTCCAAGCACTGAAGATGAATAGTATTCACTGGTAGGTAACGAAAGTGTCTCAGCACTGAGGTTGAATAAACAAGTCTGTGGACCTAACTCTTGTAGGAGAACGTGACAGTGTTCAAGCACTCGGTAGTAAAGTAGTGGCACATACAGTGAACTCCTAAAGGTAGATAAATGACATAACAGTGTCCGAGCACTAGTAAGTTACGTAAAATCACAATAGGTAACTTGTAAGTTCCAAGGTAAAAGTCGATAAGCAACACTTTAACTCCGAGGAAAACCGTGTTGAAGGTCCAAGTAAATCGGTTAATAACAACTAAGGATCCTCATGTAAGAAAGAGAGTCACCAGACATCCAAAGGATAAGTCCGAAGACAGTTCCAAGGTGGTATGGTGATAGCAGTACTAAATATCCAACAAAAATGGTATTGGTTATAACACAGTTTGAATCCAAGAAAATAGCATTAGGTTCGTGTGAGGTCCATTGAGGGTATCAATATAACTTGACCTAGATAATCCCGCACGTACTGAAAAGTTCACGAAAAAGATATAAAGTTCTGAGCCCCAAAATATTAGATAAACTAGTCAGTCCAGTGGGGCTGGGAGGCGGGATCCAATAGGAGGTAAGTATCGGGGCTCGTAGATTCCCAATCCAGGGAGTTTTGGGGAATCTACATCGCCCCTCTCTTACCTCCTATTTACCTATGTAATCCAGATTAGCACCGCGAAGTTGGAGGGAGGTGACTAGTTTGGCGAATGCCACTCCCTAAGACAGTTCTGGCAAAAGCTCCCTCAGAAGACACAACATTGGTAAGATAATTAGAGACGAATGATGAAGGTGTCTTCCAGGCTGCAGCATTCATGATTTCTTGGAGGGGAAGGCCCTTGAACCATGCCATAGAAGAAGCATGGGCCCTAACGTCATGAGCTCTAACCTGTTCCCCTGGTTGAGTGTGTTCCGAGATCAGCTTGACAATCCATTTGGAAATCGTGTCTTTCGTTGCTGCAGTGTAGGGAGTCCTAGGAAGGACAAACAAGGCGTCTGAGGATCTGATATGCTTTGTTTTGTCTAAGTACCACTTCAGACATCTCACGGGACAGACCAGTCTGTCTTCCGGAACCGAAGAGCCTTCTGACATGTTTGGTAGGAAAATCGGGCTCGGAGTGAATGACAAAGCCTGGTTCTTTGATAGAAACTCGGGATCCGGTAGCAAGTGAACGCCGCAAGAATCGAACCTGATGAAACCTCTCTTAACGGACAAAGCATGGATGTCACTTCTCCTTCTTGCAGAAGCTGCCGCAACTAAGAAGAGAGTCTTCTTCGTGAGAGCATCCAGAGGGGCTCTTTGGAGAGGTTCAAAAGGAGGTCTCGATAGTGACTGAAGGACATCGTTAATAGACCAAGACGGAGCTAGTCTTCTCTGAGGTGGCCTCTTATTGAACATGCCACGAAGCAGCTTGGAAATCACCGTGTTCGAGCTAATTGAAGAGCCGTCTGAAAACCCAGAATGAACGGCAGCAATAGCTGACCTGTAGTTCTTTATCGTGGAAACTTGTCTGCCGTTATCATAGAGGTGGATCAGGAAGGAACAGACTTCATCTAGGGAAGCATCCAAGGGATTGACAGAGTTAGAACCTGCCCAGTCCGCGAACTTGGCCAATCTGGAATCGTAAGTTCTGGAAGTAGAGAATCGCCTGGCGAGAACTGCAAGTCCGCAGCTTTTCCAGAAACTCCTCCCTCAACGAGGCGTCGGTGGACAATTTCCACGCTGTTAAGTGAAGAGACTGGAGGTCTTGATGAATATCTGGCCTTTCTTCTGGGACAGAATTTTCCTTGAACTGGAAGCTTGAACGGGCGATCGACCAGAAGATTGAGAATTAACGGAAACCAAGGTTGGTTCGGCCAGCAAGGAGCGACGAGAATCATCATGCCCTTGGAGCGTGAGAACTTCAGGAGAGTCGTTAGAATCAGGTTGAACGGTGGGAAGGCGTAAGACATTAGATTGTCCCAAGGGATCGCCAGAGCGTCTGTTGCCCACGCCTGGGGATGAAAGAACCTGGAACAGAACGTCGGTAGTTTGTGGTTCTCGTGACTGGCGAACAGGTCTATGTGAGGTCTGCCGTAAAGGAGGAAAAGATGGTTCGCCCATTCCTGAGATAGGGACCACTCCTTGGTCGATTGGCCTCTTGACAGGGCGTCTGCAAACACGTTTAGCTTCCCGGCTAAATGGGAGGCCTGAGGTTGATATCTCGTTGTTGGCAGAAGATAAGAAGGTCCCAGGTTAGCTTGCACAGCTCTAGAGATCTGGTTCCTCCTTGTCGGTTCAGGTACGAGACTGTCGTTGAATTGTCCGACATCACCGTAACATCCAGGCCCCGAAGCTGGGCTTCCCAAGCTTGAATGGCTCTCTGGACCGCAGTCAATTCCAGAACGTTTATGTGAAGGACCTTGTCTGAATCGGACCACTGACCTGATTGGGACTTGGCTCCCCAAGCAGCTCCCCAACCGAAATTGGACGCGTCTGTTGTGATGGTTACTTGAGGTCTGGTTACTGAGAACGGACGACCCTGAAGCAGGTTCTCTTGGGACAGCCACCACTCTATGAAGGGACGTAAGTGGGATTCGTAAGGAGGGGGTGAATGTCCGGTTTGAAGACTCGGAGAACATGAAACTGGATCGGGCGCATCCTGAGGCGGCAAAACGGGAGTATCTCCACTAAACTGGCCATGAGACCTAGAAGACGGAGCCATACTCTTGCTTGACTGGATCTTCTTGAGAGGATTTCTCGGCAAACGAGACTTAAAGCTTCTATCCTCTGAGGAGTGGGAAAGGCCTGACCAAGGCTGAAGTCTAGAGAAGCACCGAGATAAGTAACTTTCTGAGAAGGGGTGATGTTGGATTTCTCCCAGTTGATCACCCAGCCTAAACTCTGAAGGGTCTGAATGACGAAATCTGTGTCTCTGGAGACTTGGTCTTCTGAATTCCCTAGGATTAACCAATCGTCGAGATAGGCGAAGAGTAGAACTCTCTGCCGACGAAGGTAAGCTAGAACCGCTCTCGAAACCCGGGTGAAAACTCTTGGGGCGGTCGCCAGGCCGAAAGGAAGAGCTCTGAAGCTGTAGTCTACACCCCTGTACCTGAACGCCAGGAATCTCTGATAAAGAGGGTGAATTGGAACATGAAGATAAGCGTCCTTCAAGTCTATTGAAGTGGCCCACATGCCCTCTTCTAGAGTCGGAATGATTGAGGCCAGTGTCTCCATACGGAACCTCTTGGTTGAGATGTATAACTTGTTCAGAGGCTTCAGGTTCAAGATTGGTCTCCACAGGTTGGGTTTCTTTGGAGCTAAGAAGAAACTCGACCGGATAAGGTTGAGACTCCTGGATGGGTGGACGACGTAAATAGCCTGTTTGTCTAATAAACCGAGGATCTCTGTCTCGAGGGCTGTTCTTTTGTCCAAGTCTTTTGGAACTGGAGTTAACTTCAATAGCCCCTTGGCTGGAGGAGACTTCGAGAATTCTATTTGGTAGCCCTCGGTTACTACTCTTAAAACCCAATCGTCCGGATCTATTTTCTTCCAATTTCGACTGAACAAAGTAAGTCTCCCCCCCACTGCTGGAAGAAAGGCAGTGGAGTGGGCACCCTTAGGGCTTGGAAAAACCGCGACCCCTGCTGGAACGAGAGTTACGGAAATTCCCTCTAGGAGCCGGACGGGCAAAGGAACGTTGAGGCAAGGCACGTCTAGTCTGAGTTGAGCCGCTTCCAGTTGGATGAAGGGGTCTTCTGGAAGTCGAAGTGGAAGGCTGATTCTGACGCCGTCTTAACTGGTTCGAAGGACCTGGCCTCGAAAAACGTGAAGAACGGGGGCGATTGGAGTTAAGATTTCCCAGATCCGCCTTCATTAGGTTCTTCTTACGTTTAACTTCCGCCTGCAGTTGTGAATCAAACTGACCACCGAATATGTCCTCGCCCGAGACGGGAAGTTGCCTAAAGCGTCTTCTAACATCCCTTTCTGGAAGACGTAGGGCGTTAATAATGACATCCCTCTGATCTATCACTGCTTTCGTCGAAACTCTTGCAAACTGGTCATACACTCTTACGAGAAATCGGACCCAATAAGCTGACAAGAGTAGCAATATCCTTCTTGGCCACTTGTGAAGGCTGTCTCACGGATTTAGAGAGAATCTCGGCAATGAGCAGCAGGGACGAAAGAAAACTTTAAGCCGACACGGGCAGCTGCGTCCAAAGATTTCAGTGACTTCAGGCTCGTTTGTCTGCTTGAGACTTAAAGTTTCCAGAAGAGTCGACTGAACCAACGGAGCGTAAATAATCTCTAGCGGCCTGAGGAACAGCAGGAGTTTTGAAAAGAGTGAGCCAATCTTTCTCTTCCACTCTGAAGGACAAATTCTGAGCCTTTGAAAAGGCTGTCCACTTGTAAGATGTGGCAGAAGCTGCTGAAGCTCTGTAACGATCCTCACACTCAGCATCTACGGGCATAGCGGCTTTTGAGCTCTGGGTAGGCTTGTTGAGTGACAGTTTTGACTTAGAAGGAGGATCTTTCGAGGCTGGTTCCTCATAACCCAAATGATTCCTGACAATAGAAACTGCCCTGGCGAAAACGTCCTGAGGAATATCGTACCGTATAACGGTTCCTCATCTGAACCGGAGGCTGACAACTCTTCGTGAGGGGAGGTTGGTTAACCACTGAGAGAATGTCTATACCCTCCCTATCTTCCAAAACTGGATCAACATCCGAACCAGGATCAGAGGAGTCTGCCGGAGAAAAAGGAGCCGACTGATCGTGGAAGGAAGTACTCGGCTGAGATGAGGTAGAAGCTTGGGAGCTTGGTTCCAATTGAGAAGAAGGCTTTTGGACTAAACCAGATAATAAGTTCAGAATACTGTCCAAAGTACTTGATTTGGAGTGATCTCTCTTTCGTTTCGGTGAAGGAGAAGAGACGGAACCAGAGGAGGAGGAGGAATGACGACGACGATGATGTCTCCTTTTGTGTCTCCTTGATCTAGATCTAGACCTACTACGTCTAGAGTGAGAGGCTTGATCAGAGAATCCTTCAAAATCTCTCTGGGAAACAGAGCTAGCATCAGAAATTAGAAGCAGATCACGAATAGCCTCCGCTGGTTGGTTAGACACTTGACCAACTTGACTTTGACGAGTCTCGGGGTCAATGACCTCCAATGAAATAGATGACTCCTGACGGTTCACCTGAGCAGCCGTGAGAGTGGACGTACCTTGTTGAAAGGATTCAGTGGAGCGTGAAGGCTGTGAAGTTGATGGAGTGGGATCAGGTTGTTGAGTTGGCAAGTTGGAACTCATCGATTGACAACGATGTTCAGAAGAGCTAGCTGGGCTAGCTAGGGACTTAGTAGCCCTTGATTGATCTGAGGAGAGCCGACCGTTAACGTCCGTAAACACGGTGGCCGCTCGGGCTTGTCTTGCATTTGAAGACGTTGCGCCCTCCTCATCCTTATCCTTGTCCTTTGCCTTCTTCTTGGCTAGCCTTTTGTCACGATCGGATTTAAACTTTGCCAACTTATTCCATTCCTCTTTCCAAGCTCTGCAAACACTGCAGGAGGATTGTTCAGAGCATGACCGGCAGTCAATGCAAAGATCGTGACGATCCCACTTAGCGATGCCACGTTTACAGGATCTACATCTAGATGAATTGGATTGCATCATCTGAAAGAACGGTCAAGGAAGAAAACAACAATACATCGCCAGCCGAAGCTGGAATCAATAAAGCCAACGGCTTAAGGGTCGTCCTGAGAAAAACTCCAAAGCTCGAGAGCTGCGGTCAGCAGACCGTGAGACGACCAAAACGATAACAATAGCTAACCCCGAAGGGTTGTATGAACAAGTGCATGAATGCTCCATGTAGAATGAAAGAGTAATCGTAAACTGGGAAATGCTCCGTGTGGAAAATGTAAACGTAATGTGACAATACAATATAGCACATCAAGAACAAACATGCCAGAAAAAAGGGCATGAACCCGAAACTCCCGCTCTAAGGGCGAGGGAGTCTCGGGAAGACGTCATAGGCCATGAGAAACATGGCCTCAGAAATCCCCGAAACTCCACAACTAGGGACACCCGACAGGGAGGGGGGAAGGAGTCCAAAAGGACTGGGAAAACGATCAAACAGATCGGACGACAAGCTAAACAGGCCCAGCTGAAAGAGATACAATATGACGCAGTAACAGATCCAACTGAAGGAACGAATGACGTAATACAAAATCGCGGAACCGGTACCCATAGACGAGACTAAGGGAAAACCGAGAGGACCAAACCCGCAAAGGGCGGGAAAACTACGGGACCCGAAAAAACGCCCAAAGAAAGGATACTCATCAAAATCTTCGGTAAGGGCGTCGGAAAGGGCCAGCTATTAGTTGAAGTCGGAAAAATCCGTCCCCCGCGGAAATCCAGTAGTCGGAATCGGCAGGAGAACCAGAAAGCCAAAAGGCTTAGTGATTCCTTGCCAATGAAACTTAAAAAGCAATCTTCGAAGCACCAATCATGTTTGCTAATGACGTTCTCTCCCTAAACTCATGTTTTGAGGTTACCCTTCTTGAGATAGTGTTTACAAGCTAAGTGTCACATACACACACACATACATACGGCTAACATGGCATCACCGTTGCATAGATTCCTCTATGTCAGGGAATCAAAAGCTTTGTCTGGTCTCAACCTTTCTCAAATTCACATAGTAGGCCTAGGCCTATACATACTGAAAAGTTTGTATGATGTACGCCACAGAATTACGCCAAATTATGTCATGCAATGGGACTAATATTTCACGGTATACCGGTATTTTTGTAAGTACAAGTATATACCGGTACCCATATGTTACCACCCATCATAAGATACCAAAGTATCGATGAGAACCGTACCCGATGGTACTGCGAAAATATTTTTTGAAAATACAATTGAATGGAATATTACTGAATTATAAACACCACATCCATTGGATAACTGCCTTGCATTTTTTATATTAAATTATAAACCTGAAACGTGCATTTGATAATTATTTTTCACCATTCCAATAACAAATTTCACCTCGGAAATGTTAATTTTAATGTTATCCTATGTTGCTAATGAGTACCCTTGTGACGTTTGTTTTAACTTGGAGAATAAAAGTTTGCAAAAACAGCTTTGCGTTGTATTTGTAACTCATCTAAGCTTTAAACTATTATAGAAAATATTATTAACCAATGGAGGAGTACAACAGTATTTATGAAAAACTATACATGAAAACAAATGTGCTTGCAGCATAATGGTTCCGTAAGTATAGGCCTACACATTACTATGCATAGTATACAGTGTGCAGATATTTACTAACATACTGGAAGCCCAGCACCAAGCGGTCCTACTAATTAGAGCCCGGCTGTCCATGTACGTACAAATCAACCGCCGTAAAGAAGTTCAATTGTTTAGCAAACGTATTAACAGCAAATTGGTACGTAAATCACACGTATAGTAATATTAAACAAGTTTGTCCCCCCCCCAAAAAAAGCCAATTACTGTATGTGTTAAGTTAGGCTATGTTGTCACATCATGGGGGAAAAACTTTAATTGATCAGATTAGCAGGCCCGTAGCTGGGGGGAAACCACTTTGAGGGGTCACATCAAAGTAGGATTGTCGCTGGCCTGGGGGAGGGGGCGTCCCTCCCCTTTGAAAAGTTTTTGTCTTTTTCAAGGAGCCTAGATGCAAAATGGTGTGAGATCATTTCAAAATTTGACAGAAGTAGTCTTGAAGGTTTAGTTGTTTTTTCTTCGTTTTTGATTTTCCAGGGGGGCAAGTGTCCCCCCTTGCCTCAACTTTGGACGCCCATGTTGTCAGAGCTAATGAAATTACGGTATGATCACGAATGTACCTCTAGTTATTTTCACATACAGGATTCCATCTGCCGGGAAAGAAAAGTGGCCGAGTGGGCGGAGAATAATCCCCTACACTTTCAAAAGTAACATGCCCGTCACTCAACTGTTGATGCCCATTCAAGCTGAGGCACTCCAGGCAGGCCTATGGACCCGGCAAACTTTGCAGTAACTTTGCCAAAACACTGAACATGATCTTTGAAATTTATGATTGATAAAAATTAATATTGTCAATGCAGACTCATTGACTCATTCTGTAATTACTTTTGTTAAAAAAATATAAATAAAATCATACTTTTGCCTTCAAAATACAACATTGAAAAGGTATTTTTCGGCCACCAAGTTCTTTAGGCAGTCAACTTTATCGTACCTCATTACGTACATTTACGATGCTTCTATAATGTACACTCATGTATAGCCAGGCTAAGTTTAGGTAGCACAGGGCGAGCCGGGCTAAAATTAGTAGGACCCCACCAAGTGACTGCTATCCGGAATTGCGACTGAACGAAACATAAACTGGGAGTACTGTACAATTGCCACAAACCCCATTAGCAATATCATGGCACCCTTAAGGGAAGAGTTGGCGCTCTATTCCCTTCTACCATAGCACCACAGTGGACACAGGTTGGGCCAAGTCCAGGGTAACATATGGCGGAGCCACTCCATGAATGTTGCGAATAAGGGTCCAAGGAACCATTAACTGACATCCATGTACCAATATTCCATTTTCAATAGTACATAGTCGGGCCGAAGCCAACAGTCGGGAGAATGGCAGTGACAAATAATGCTATCTATGCTCAAATCTTTTTGTTCTTATTGTGAGTCAAGTATTCACTTCTCTTAAATAAGAAGAGTATAAATATTGCTGCCACATCCCTAGCCACATCCCGGCCATAATCTTAACCAAAGTCTCTCACAGAACAAACTATAAATGGAACTTCGAAGCCCACAGTACTGCCATGCAACTAGTCCTACTTGGCTATTTCACACCATCCTACCGTGTAATGCATATACACAAACACAGGGTGTAGGCCCACATGTGCTTGTTTTTAGGTGTTTTAGTATCATAAAGAGGGGTAGGTACTGCATGCACGCACTGTATATTACTAGTTTACTACATAAGTATCCGTTCGATACTGTCCACAAATCGATGGACTGTACTCAACTACGTACGCATTATGTAGGCCTATGAGTTGATAGATCGAATGTGGCCTACTGTCTTTGTGATTTGCTACAAAGCATGAAAAATTTGCTGCATGAAATGTGAACTAGGGTTGTAGCCTACCCACAAATATTAGCAGAAAATTTTGTTGTGGTTCACTGACCTGGCACGGACCAGAGTAGCTACAACCCTGACTCTCTATCACTTAATAAGCTTAGTTTTGAGCTGATGAATCTAAACATTTTTGCAGGTATTTTGTGTTAAAAACTGGACTATTTTCTCTAATGGAACCAGTATTGCGGTATTACCGGTACCATTTGTGGCAGTACCAAATTTCAGCGGTACCGTGAAACCTTACAGGGGACTAGGCCTATGCCACGCCAACTTATTGTTAACACCCCAGTCTCAGAAAGCATAATCCTGCAGCCTCACACTACAATACATTACTGTTGGTTACTGCAGACATAGGCCTACTGTGTACTTGGCTTAAGGTGTAGGCTAGGCTAACATTAGTGTTTGTTATAGTACCGACATTCACTTTAGTATGCCCCCCCCCAATGACGTCGCCATCGTGCACCAAAGCGGGCAAAGCCAGTACGGCATACAATTTCATTTGCCACAGATCTGCATGAAAACTCTTGAACTTTCCTGTATGGGCCTAGGCTATACTCGTAGGCAGGTCTTGGCCTAACTGATTTCTACAAATCATTAGCCAGCTGCCTACATGTAACTTTGTAAGACCCTTCATTCTAACGATACTTGCACTTAGTAACACTAACAAGTAACAGTTAGTCACAGGCTGTCCTAACGTTATACAGTAAACGAGTAAGTTAATACCTTAGGCTATATACAGTACATATAATAGTGGAAAGGTAGCGCACTTCACAGCCTTTCGCCTTTCGGTACCAACTTCGCCTGCCTGAATCACGCTGTTCATGCCTTATTCTCCGTTATCAATTCACAACAATCTTCCAATCGTGCCCGTACAGCACTTCTGTGGTATGACGACTCATTTGGACCGATAAATGTGTTTAAAAAAGGAATATTTTTCTGCGAAAATTTCGTTTGCACATGATCACGTTTAGTCGTCGCGATGGTGACGTCACTTGTATAAAGGGATTTCCCCCATCTTCGAAATCCGGTCCTCCCACTGGATAGTTCGGCCTATCGTCATGAGAGACTCACTACGTCAGGACAACTATCCAATGGGAGAGCTGAATACCATCAGCTAACAGCTATCATGATCTTCTGGATACGGATGCCCTTGGGTATGGTTAAGTTTTACAGAGCGTGTAGTAAATATACGTAGACCGTTATCACATTATTGATATGAATGGTTCATCACAGCTACCGTAGAATGAAGACCTTTAAAGAAAATGCCAATTTTGACCTCAAATGACTTCTAATCTTCATGAAATTTTAGGACAAATATGTACTACATAAAAGCCAGCTACACAGCAAGTTTCAAGTTAAACCAAGTTCTACATTCAAAGATATTGTGCTTGGACGATTTTGGCCCTTTTCACCTCTGGTGACCCCAAATGACCTTTGACCTCTACCAAAAACAATAGGGATCACCTTCCTGATATGGGCCATGCACATGCCAAGTATGAGATTCCTTGAAGTTACACATCTTGAGATAGAGTGTTTACAAGCAATTTCTATGGCGTTCACTATTTGACCTCTCGTGACCCCAAATGACCTTCGAGCTTCACCAAAAACAATAGGGATCATCTACTCAATATAGGGTATCCACATGCCAAGTATGAGGTTCCCCAAGATTACCTTTCTTGAGATAGAGTGTTTACAAGCAGCGTCACACACACACATACATACGCACACACACACATACACACACACATACACACACACGCCATCACCATCGCATAGATTCCTTGCCTGCCTTCGGCAAGGAATCAAAAAACCAAGGCCAAAGTTGCGTTCAAACCGTCTGGTGGTAAGCAGGAAGAGGACTTGGGAGGTCGGCCTCCTCTCGGAGGGCGCCCTCCTTGTCTACTGTGTTATTAGTTTACCAGGTTTTAGTTGCGGGTAAGTGGGGATTACATAGGTAAATAGGAGGTAAGAGAGGGGCGATGTAGATTTTAGATTGATTTTCTTCTTTTTATTGGTATGGGATCATTTTATCTGCTGACATCAGGTCAGTGGCCTACTGTACTTTTCAAATTATATTGTTACAAAGTGCAGTGATGTTGGTTCCTCATTACAGCAGAATGATTTACCCTTATCAATTTGATCAAATGATAAGCCACCCAATATGTGTTGAGTACTTCAAAGTGCACATAGTGAGCCCTGAATTTTGGAGTAATTATGTGACCGAGTCTGAATGTTCAACAGCAAGCCCACACATCTGAGCTTTATCATAGCAATAGGCTACTGTGTGGCAATTAGTCAAACCAATATTGTTAATATGAGAAATGTCACTTTCTAAATACTAATTCATAGATCATAATATTGAAGCATAATCTACAAAGGCCACCTACGGGGCTGAACTTTCCTGTAATATACTGTACAGCAGGCTAGGGCTAGAGGTATGTTGTATACATGTGCAACCGAGTTTTATTGATTCTCCAAACCAGGGCAGCATTCCTCATGTCCTCTACATTCAACAGCTTTACCTTCAACAGTTCAATGACTGAAGCAGTACTGCAAGTCAGTTAGCATACAGTAGAGGAGGGTAGAAGTCTGTATGTAAATGGTCTGATGTCGCAGTCGTGCAAATCATTACAAGGGAAATCTACTGCACGATCAAAGGAAGGATAAAGAAGTGAATCTAGTCCACATGAAACACCTGCAGATACTTTTGCTTGCCATCTGGTACAATGAACTTTAGTCACCACAGCATAACATTGAACACATGAATGGTACAGTGCCTGATGCAGCTTCACACATGAATCTCACATACTGGATGTCAACATTCAGGACTTCATTGCAAAGGGCAAACCACAACAGGTAATTACTTTCCACCGCAAATTTTAATGTCAACATGCTTTACCATGCAAAGTTCTTTACCTTCCTTACTGTACTGGACAACTAGCTTAACATTTATTTGCATCCATAGGTAGGCCTGCAGATTACCTGTAGGAAACTGATCTCATCTGGGGGCTGACCATTGCTTTGTCCAGGGGGAGGGGTCTGAAGGTTCTAAGATGCAATTTGGATTTGGAACAATATTTTGGGCAAATTATAAGGTAAAGTACAGTACTGCACATTTTGGAAATTTTTTACATAGGGAACAAAAAAAGCTTTTTCTACCTTGAATTGTGGGAGCATACTTCTGATCTACCACATTTTGACCAGGGGGGAGCTCAATGCCCCCTGCTTCCTATGCTTATGCGTCTACATTCCCCTGTAATGTGTAGAATCTTTGTAAGTTGTCACTACAAGGAGATACAAAAAATATCTCCAGTTACAGGAACTGAACAGGTGGTTCCAATCTAAGCTTTCACCATTTCCCAGTGGCTGGGCAAATGCTAAACGTTTTAACAACTGTGGTGAGGTGACTAAGTTTGCAGCATTGATGCAAAGCTAAGAACATGAGCACAGTGCACTATATTTCTTCTGGATTCTCCCTGAAATTATGTCAAAGAGGGTTTAACAGGAAATATCACATGTGGCTAAACAAAGTGCAGAGGCAACATGTTATGTTCACATGCAAAGAAATGAAACATTTTTTACATTGAAGTGCATTTTAAATGTGAGCCTTGGAAGTTAAAAATTTTACAGGACCTTAAGCTATGGCATTATATATTTGGCAAAATAAGATCCAATTTAAAGTGTGCCAAGATGGGCAATGATGCCAACACAATAGACATACACTTCAAAAACTTGAATCTTCTGAGTCTCGGGTCTCCACACTCATAAGGTCTTCTTGTAGGCCTACATGGCTGAAAATCTCATAGCCATAGATAAGCACTGTTATACAGTACTGTAGGTATGTGAAGTGGCTAATTACAGCCATCTGGTGTCATTCTCTGACCATGTCTGTCACCAAAAATAGCCCTTATGTTCAAAAATACCGCCCCATGAAAGAGAAATGCTAAAGAGAAATCCAAAACGAAATGGTACCCCTTCCAACACAACAGCTCAAAAAGTGAAAGTACACTGGCCCAAGAATGACTTCAGCTCCGGAACTCAACTTCGGAGTGCGTGTAATGCGCTTTGACCATACCTTGTACTGTTGATATAAGGGAATTTTCCATGATATGTATGTATCAGAAACTTTATAAAGATGATGCATAGCTTACTGCTCTTGCAAAGAAAATAATTGATGTAATTATCAAAGTTTTATCTCTAAGAAACCTTCATTTGCCTCACAAGACAATCTTCATTGAGTCATCTGGTTTGTTACAAGCAGAGAGTTGTCACAGACTCTCTGGCAGTCTGGTATACAAGCAAATGGAAGTTCCCTGGTAAAAGGTTATACACACAGAACAATATCCCCCGGGGAGACGTAATTGCATCCATTTCTCCTCCAGGGTTACGTAACCGTTACTTTGGGGTGAGAAGTAGTGCTTCATTCACTAGTGTATATATGGGGGTTCATTAATACACAGGCCCATGTGCAACTGTACTATTCTACATAGTGGCAAACAACTTCGGTTATACTTCGTACAAATGGGAACATGGGACCGAGGAAAGTTAACGGAACATAAAACAGAGGCAATTTTAGTGTGAAGGGAGACCAAAATTTTGGTTGTCTAAGGAAGTACTGAGTATTTTTCTCAGAAATTGACATAGTTACTATTTGAGTTTCAAGAATTTCAAAGTCTAGTACGAGATCCATTGTTCAATTTTCAAACTAACGTTTGTGACAACTTGGAAAGGAGCATTTCAAAGGAATATTGGGAGATAAATCAGCCGTCTTACCCAACAATCTGATTTAAACATGAGTTAAATGTTTTCTTTTTCTTTGCAAAGGGTTGCTGTCTAGTTGAAGTTCAGCTAAGTAGTCTGCAAAGTCAAACTGATGGGCTTAAAATATAACTTAGAAATACGGACGAAGAAGAGAGAAAATGGCTTCTGTTTTCTGCCTTAACTTGCGCTTCTATGCTTACGAGCATTTCAGAGTTTTAAAATCCCATTTCAATACCAATTCTTGAAAACTGGAGACCATCGGACACCATTGCGAATAGGCTAGCAAGATTCAGTGTATGTCTTCTATGTACAGGGTCTGGATGTCAGCTCGAGCGAGTAGTGTCAAACATCCCCTTTGGGGTAGTAAGAATTTCAAATTATTTTTATGTTACATATATTTTTTGCTTGATGCTGGCACATTCTTCAGATACGTTTTTACGAAATTATATGGCCAGTAACGGACTCAAGCTACAAAATCTGTGAGCAAAACGTTACTAGAAGTATGGAGTCTCTCTGAACTACTCGTTCGCCGTCTTCCTCACACTGTCAGACTTTTTCTTCTTCATAGGCCAGCAACTTGAGATAGTTGGGCTAAATTCCACAGACTGGCTCTTCATGTGGCCCTTTGTTCTCATTCTTGTATTATCTCAGTCAAAAATGGGCGAATTAGGGCAAGTTTCTGTACATAATCGATATTGACGTGATAAGAACATTACAAGGGAAGTGCATTGTACATACACACACTGTGAAGTTGAGTTCCGGAGCTGACGTCATTCTTGGGTCAATGTACTTTCACTTTTTGAGTTGTTGTACTGGAAGAGGTACCATTTCGTTTTAGCATTTCTCTTTCATAGGGCGGTATTTTTTAACACAAGGGATATTTTTGGTGATAGATATGGTCAGAGAATGACATCAAATGGCTGTACTTTGTCACTTCATAGGCTCTTTAAGTTAACACTTTGCAATCACCTCAAACTGTCTGAATGTGGTGTGACTCACCCTGAGCCTGAACTGAAGTTACAAACAGCATGAAAACACTTCCCACATAGGTAAACTTTGAGGTTTCAGGCTATAAAAACGACACAAATTCAAACTTTGTAACATCTTAGCCCATACATACTGGTTGTAATCCCCTACTAATTACCTGTGGTTTCAAAGTCTATTGGCCTCAAAACCCTACAGTACCTACTTCATTAAATGTACAGTAGCATCTCCTTGATTGAATAATCTGCATGAATTGTTACACACATACAGTATGTATGATGTCAACTTGTCCACAGTTGTTATACTGTTAAGTTCTGTCTTTTTCGTAAGTGGCATTAGTCCCAACTTTGACTCTAAACCATCAGAATGTCTGACTGAAAAACATATTGTAGTGGGAAATTTGGGAATCTGGATTCAAGGGACTACAATTAAAGGCTGTAATGGCATCCTGACCCTCCAACGCTAATGCCAATAAATTGCACCTGTGCAAGGAGTTGCTGATGATCTAGGCCTATACCATACAATAATGTACAATATTTCTATATTACATACTACTGCAGCCATAGAGTGTCAAATTCCATTTTATGACCCATGCCCCATAATTCACACCCTCACAAAGAACAACTTTCTCTGGCATTGCAACTGAGGTAGTGATATAAAAAGCATTGTATACTCCCAGTGCTGTTTGCTTGGCTGAAAGTTGCAGAGAATATCATTCAAGAACTATGCCATGTTAAGTCCACTGTTGGTAGACATGATACAATCATCAAAATAGAAGTGAATTAGAAGGAATATTGTCACAGTACCATCAAAAATTTCCGTGAAGACCTTACTCTTTGCACTTTTTTCTGACTGCCAAAGACCAGCAAGACATGATTCACTCCTTCAACAAGTGTGTGCTGAGCAGTGATTTAGCCAGCCTGTTTTGTGCGACAAATGTTGCATAACGCAGAAGAATATAGCACAAAAAATAACTGAAGGGTAATTTCTGTGCATGTGTTTTTGCAAAGATATCACCTTGATTCGGTTCTGCAAAGAATCTGTCATTACAATTTACAAATTGTACTTGACACTATTTGCCATCTATATAGGCACCTTCCACTGAAAAATCTGTCCAAGGGGAGGGGGTTAGGCCCTCTCCTTAAACCTCCCCCACCCCACCCCCACCCCCACATCAGGCCATCCATTCAGAATGTCGCATTGCAGAATTGACCTGGCTAAGACACTGGTACTCAGCTATGGAAATGAAATCCCTTTTCCTTTTCAGCATGACAGAAGCATGTGTAAGAAGTATACTAGTAGTTGCAACTTTTGTAACCATGGGAATACTGTGAGTACAGTACAGTACTACAAATATCTGTAGGCCTACTGTGTATGTAAATCACTGTACGGGTACCATAAATCTGATGTTGTGTTTGTGGAATTCTTTCACACACTGGAAGACCATAACAGCTGACCCAAACTGCCCTTACTCAAGGTTGGCAAGTCAGCATTCCTCCTCAGGCTATCAATTGCCTGTTCTAATATCTTAGGTCATCCAATGTCACAGTTAGGTGCCACTCTCAAAGACTGGGATGTGTGCCACTCTCAAAACTGTGATGTGTGTGCAGCCTGATAGCATGGCCACCAAGGGATTCCCTGCTTACTAAGAACATATGTGAACTTCAAGTCACAATCCTTTATGGTTAATCAGCAATGTGTATAAAGTGTTTTTCAGGCTTTTCCTAATGTTTGCCCAGAACCAAATTGAAAAGGCTTGGAGTCCAGTCTACCAGGTATGAAAGAAGAGCAAGTTTGGTATGACAAATACAGATGGATAGTTGATCTTTCACTAAGTAAATATTACAGACCTGTGTGGCGGGTCTAGAGTACAGTATTTACTGTACTAATTGACATAGACTGAACTGTGCTTTAGGTATCATCACAGATTAATGATGGACTCCTCTCAAGGACGATATTTCCCACTGTATGAGGAGAACAGCTTATTACGGTAGCTCCCTGAACTTGAGATCCATTGATTTCAAAGAAAGAAGAGCAAGATATTTCTCAATAATTTCAACAATTTCAAGTATTGGTCTATTCAGAAAATGGTTAGGCTCTACAGAACCTACTGTACACTAGGGAACATGTAAAAAAAGGAGAGAGGAGTGTAGTATGTACCATATATTAAGGGGGACAGTCCGATATTTATAAGGTTTTTTATTCATAAGGTCCATTGCTCATAAGGGTCGTTATTCATAACATGATGAACGGCAAAAGTAAGGTTCATTGTTCATAAGGTTCGTTATTCATAAAAATAAATTATAAAAAAGGTTCATTATTCATAAGGTTCGCCATTCATAATCGAGGATAAGGTTTGATGTTCATAATCGAAAAAAGGTTCAATGTTCATAATCAAAAAAAGGGTTCATTATTCATAATAAAAAAGGGTTCACTATTGATAATTGAAAAGAGGGTTCACTATTCATAATCGCAAAAAGGGTTTGTTGCTCATAATCGAGAATAAGGTTCCCTATTCACAATCCCAAACTATTTTGACTAGTCTCTTTGAAAGGCCAATTGCAGCCAATCTAAATAGACCATATAAAACTGCCATCAACATCTTCTAAATTCATACTACCCTGGAGCCATCATATCAGTGTTATCCAAAAATATTCAAAGAAAATTTATTTTTTTCGATCATTAAAATCTGTAACAACCATCACAATGAGTGTGACGGGTGTTACAGCACCAATGAAAATATTCCATAAATTCAGTAACACATGCATGACACTTTCTGAGTACATAACACATAACTTATACTCTGACTGCTAAATTAATCAGCTGCAATAAAACAGAGAAAAGTAGTTATGAAAAGTAATTAATTGCCTCTTTTCATACCCAGTGCAAAAATGTGACGGGTGTTACATCATGTGCAGCCTGATTGTCAAACAGTCATTCCATATTGTATCACTATTGACAATGTCCATCATGACAAGTATGCTATTTGCAATAAGCCATTAATACAGAATAGAAAAGTCTAATTTAAAGATGTAACATCAATTCTATTCACCAGTTTCTTCATGTTATTGCAATGACACCATTGACTCACCAGTAAACTGACTGTATACTGATTTGATGCAACTGAGGTAGCACCTGATGCCACAGCCAAATTTGACGATTTCAGTAGTTATCAATGGGTTGTTTTGCGATTTCAAATTATGGCCCATCTCCATGTTCATCAGTGTTATTACCAATGGGTGGTAGGGGGTGGAATGTTCTATCCTAACAATTTTCCCCTTCCCCAAAAGTGACTGCACCCTATGGAAGCCTGCCCCCTCAGACAATATTCAACATTCCAGAAAATGTTGTCTATTGTCCTAGCTACTGTACTGCAATTGTGTCAGATGTAAAGGAATGTTTAATAATGTCACAGAGGCTAAACCTATGGTCTAATATTTATTACACAAAAAGGCATCTTCAACAAATTAATAAAATGTTACATATTATCCTCAGTAATACCGTAAAGTGAATATGGGAAAGCACTACAATCAAACCCCTCTACCAATGATGACACACATGTGTAAAATTGGCTACCCCCTGCCACAAAAATTTGTGAAGAACACTGGTTTATAATATACTGAAATAGTTTTGAACTTGAAATGTAATTCTGTTACAACTTATAAATATTTGTTTAAATGGATTAAATATTAAATTTAACAGATCTATGTCCTGGATGGTGCTGAACGACTGGCCAATCAAACTTTTTAGCTCTATTTAAAGACTTCATTAGAAGTACAAAATATATTGGGAAAATGTAACAATTTATACAGAAAATTATATTCGACAAACTTCTAAAAGGGCGCTTTTATAGGTCTTCCAACTTGATTTTATACTACTTCAAACCAAGTTCAAAGAACTATGACTAATTAAGATAGCCTGGGAGATGTATTTTTCAGACACTGTAACACCCGTCACATCTTTTGTAACACCCGTCACGCTGCTTAAATCAAAGTTACTCAGAATTAATACATGATTTTTCTTGGAACTGGTTATGTTCATTAACTTCAATGTTTGTACCTTTCATAGTTTCAAGTTTGGCATAAATGCCCTGAACTCACAGAATTTTACAAGAACTGTCTTTAATCAGAATTTTCCAGATTTTGTGATGCAACACCCGTCACACACCTTATGAGCAACATACAGTAAAGTTGCTGTACATTCTGCCAACTTAAATTTTCTTTTTCTTATTTAGATACATCTCAACCTAGAGACTACTGTTAACCACTACAGCATCTGACTCATCCTTCTTGGTCTTTAAAATATAATTCAGGAATGATCAGAAATTATCTCTAAATGGTAACACCCCCCACATGGAATTGACCTAATGGTCTTGTAGGAGTAAATTACCCACATCAACCAACAGTCAACATGGTAAAACTGCCATCTGTCTAACAGTAATTCTGATTTGTACCAATGGATGAATCGTAAGTGCCCCCATACGAATATGGCAATGACACACTATTGACTATACTGTCCCCATCATTGACCTATTGTAACTTGGTTTGTTTACTTGTTTCTAAGTTGTTTGGTTTAATTTCTAGGGATTTTTTACTTGGAATCTTATTATGCCTACTGTAAAGCAGAAAATTTCTGCAAGGCTAATTTTTGGCAAATCTGTACCTTGTTCACATATTTGTGGAGAGAAGAATTCGCTGTTGCAGGCAACCGTCAAAGTCTTGTACAAAATAACGAAAGTACTTTCGCAAGTCTTAAATTTGCGGTTAGATACTTGGTCGCGAAAAGCGCGAAAATTTCCCACTATACAGTATTTCCCATCTTCACATTTCAGAAAACTTACAGTTACCTTTTCTTTAGAATGTCCAAAATAGAAGAATACCCATTTACATGTAGGCCTCTTATCCTGAGATGCCTCAAAAGTAATGTGCTATAAATGATGTACAGTAGCAGCCCACATTGGATCTGACAGCAACAAAACTTTTCAAAAAATGTTTATGGCAACAAGAGAAATGTACCAGTTCTTTAAGGCCATGGATTAATTTACAATATTGGATGATATTTCTTCCAGCTACTCCCTGCCACAAATTACGTGAGCTTTAGGTGAACTATGCTGGAATCAACCTGATACAGCTTTTTCCTCCCATGTGCTAGAAATCCTCAAGATACTGTACTGTGCACACTAGGTCAAACTTTAATTTTCTCCGCTACCAAACACTGCAAACAGTTCAGTATTACCCCTGCCAAAAATGGCTGTAAGGCATAATTTTACGAAAACTTAACCTAGCAGGGGTGCTCATGGATCAAATTTTATAAATTAGTTTTGAACTTTGGCTCCTGCAACAAGTGCAAGCTTTAAGCTATGCCTACAAATATACAATTTAGTTACTTTGTCACACACAGCATAGCCTATGCTGTGCGCAATTTGTCAGTCAACTGCAGCATACTGTACAATAAACATGTACATAGCAAAGCACACACAAGCATCATGCTAGAGATCTGCAGCTAGTGCTCTGGAATCAGGGAAATTAACATGTGCAGTCTTTAAATTTAACTCTTTCACCTTTTTCTTTAACCTGCTGAACAGGTGAAAGGATTTGGTGTTATTTTAGGTGTTCAGCAGTCTGATAAAGTACTTTTTTAAATAATTTCAATATGTTTCCTCACCACCTACAAGGTGAAATCATTCACTCCTATTGTACATCTCGTAATTAAACAGGACTCAAAAGTTAATTGAGAGTCACAGCTAAGCATGAACATTATTAGCATTGGTCGACTAAAAGAAACTGGGAAACAAATTTGTGCAAACATTCTTTTAAATAGGTCTCAAAGTACACTGACCAGTTAATGATCTACTGTACATCAAGGCTGGAAAAAATATTTATTTCTAAGGGAGTCAAATTTTCCACAATTCTTCCTGTTTTCATGTACAAAAAGAGATATTCCCCTCCAAATTCCCAATCTCCCAGGAAGGAGCCTCCCAGCTTCCCAACATTTTCCACCCATGGTTAACGTAAAGCCCCCCCCCCCCAAGTATCCCCCCCCCCCCCCAAAGTATCTAGGGCTACTGTATAGCCATACTGTAGGCCAACTCCAGGCATAGATCTTGCCGAAAATATACTCTTCTTCAAGTTCACAAAGACTCTCTGTGAGCCTAGTGTATTCACTGGATCAACTGAACATAAAATGTTCTAACCATAACAAGCCCAAACAGACTACATATCACTCACAATAGTCCTGTACCACAGGGTCCTGGGTGGAGTGATATCCTAAATACTGCACATGCATTCTTGTGAAATTTATCAAAAGACATCTTTCCCAATGGCATTTTAATGTGGCATCTGGTTCAAACAAATAACTGGTATAACAGGTTCCATCAGTCCTCATAGGTAGCAATGAAATAAACATTTTGATCTGTAAGGTCCAAACATTTCCACAAGATGAGAGTTATGTTGCTACTGCAGCCATATGACATGTGTCAATGATGTTTGACCTTTCCTCTCTCAGAAACCTGAAAACAAGTGTGAAACATGTGGCTGTTCCCTGCATACCAAAACTATGAGCACCATTAAAACAGTCTGGTTTTGCTTTCTATACAACCTTTCTCTGTCTCTATTTCCTGTCAAAGTTCCCAGACTGGTTTCTCTGACATTTGGGTGGAAATTTTTTGGTTTTGAAGTAGTAGCACAAAGGTAGGCAGAAACAGTGTACAGTGCATTATCCTAAACATGGCATGAAATAATTTTGACAGGATAATTAATGCACATAGCCAGTAGCTACTGTACCAAATATTAAGAGCCTGAACAAAGGCTGTGAAGCTGCAAGGTTGAGAGTGGAAACATCTGGCTTCACTTCAGGTGCAGCAGGGGTACAAAAGCGACATTTTGCAGAAACAAGCAACCCTTCACTGGTTTCCTGTTACTGCCAATGTCAGTCTGCCACAGTGCATGGTCATGTATGTATACTAATGCAGTTTGCAGGCATAATTTGGCATTTAACTCTAGAATAGTGTGTTGCAAAGTCAGACAGGTCCATCTACAAGTTAAATGCAACTTTAACAGTCAACACAAGTTTACTATAAACATATACAGTAATCAATTGACACAAATTATGCAAATGCCTTCTGTTAGTACTGAATACTTAAAGGGAGAATGCAGTCACCCCAATAAAGAATTGTATAGTAGACTATCCTATTTCCTGAATGGATCTTGAGAATCATGTGACAGAATTTTTCTCGCTCAATTGTGAAATTTACAAGGAGCAACTGCTGGGTTTACAGTACCTTGAATATGCAATATTTATGTCCTAAAATATCATGAAAGATACTTGGAAGAGAAATAAGAAGAGATTTGTGACATTTAGCTATTGTTTTAAAATAAGTTTGGGGTGACTGCTTTTGACCTTTAAGGATTAACATGACCATGCACATGGTAAAGAGCTTAATGTTACTATACCAATGTTGTAATGATAAATACACAGACGAATGTTCATCTGCCAAGCATTGACTACAGATAGATTTAACCTGGGAGTAAATTATAAGTCGGTTCAAGCATTATGGCAGAATTTTTATTGTTACAAATCATCAGCAAACTCCTTCACAAAATCCTCATATGTCATAATGAATGTTACAGAACTAATCCATTTTTTATTTTTTTCATTCTAGTAGGCCCTACACTGTGCGTACACTAGAGTCTACACACACAGTCATAATAATGTATTGCTGTGCCTATTTTAATACTAGAAAAGCAAAGAAGGAAGGTCTTGATATGTGTATGCCAAATAAATGACAGTCATGCTGTCAATGGTACTTAAGCATAAGTTCAACTATAGTGGATATGACAAGTGCTAATTACTATAAGGCTTACACCAGGGAGTTGCTATTTGACTGGAGATTTGTCTTCAAAAATTTTATGAACCTTGTCCTTAAATCTATCTCAGGACACACAATCCTGCCTTTGCAAACTCTTTGAATTTTAACCAAGGACAGGCTCCCCAGGGGACCTGTAAAATATCCTTTGAAGACAAGGATGTTACCGACAGCTCCAAACGCCCTCTATCGGTTGAGCTGGTTTTGAAACCATTGCTCTGTACAGAAATCGATGATCTAATGGGACTCTCCCTATTTTTATACCATGCGCAGTAGAAAATAAGTGAGGTGTTACAGTTGTAATATATGTGCAGTTCAAGCTTGGACATAAATCTATCGATGGGTAAGTTCCTTTTCTTTCGGAGTTTTTTCTAAGTTAAGTTTTCCTCCGTTTTTGTTGAACCCTAAAAATCGTATTGTGACAAAACTTGGTGGTCAAACTGCAATTTCAGGGCCTCAGATTTGAGTATTTTCGTGCTTTTCCGCAATGAATCGCATTTTCTGAACGTACTGTGTAGGTAGCTATGTTTGTATGCGTACATTTCACGAAGAGAAAAAACGTGGCACCAAGCGCCAATTTACCGAAAAGAGCATTTTTCGGGGCCTAGATTTTGCAAAATTTCCATTTGTTTCTATGGTTACTGAAGTTGACGAATTTTGGCGCGTTTTTGCTGAGCGGAACTAACGGAAATTTTAACGTTACTTTTAGTCCATAATGCCATATACTAATTCTGCGAAATCTTTATCGGGATAGAAAAATAACCCTTTTTCAGTTCAGCACCGTTATTATTTTAGGTAGAAATGTGAATTGGCAATAAGTTAAGTGATTTATGTCGATTTTGTGGTCTTTACTGCTTTTATTTTTAGTTCTTGTTGTCTTTACGGCAAATGTTTGTTCTATATACATTAGTGTGTGCAGTCAAAGCATGCAGCTTGTATTACGCAGCTATGGCGAAACCTGATCAGGGTAACCCAGACTGTAGTTAACATTCGACTGTATGAGGTGATTAGACCATTATGTATACATGTTCTCACATCGAGATTACTCTTACTAGGCTAGTTGCTGTTTACACGGAGAGCCGAAGCTAGCGCTGTAGTACAGTGTGTGCGGCGTATGCAAATTAGCTACCGCACACGGAGGTTTATTGCACCTAGCTGTTTTGATAAGAGTGTTATGTTACATGTCGGTAACTTGGTGACTTCAAAGAGATTGTGAAGACAAATCTCCAGTCAAATAGCAACTCCCTGCTTACACCCCTGTAGTATTCACTATTCTGTAGTCCAAGCATCTTTTCAAGAGAATTTTCCACATATGATGGGTACCAGGGCTGGAAAAAATGCTTATTTCCCGGGAAGGAAGTGAACTTTTCCACAATAATTTCCGTATTTTCATGTACAAACCAGAACGCAAAAATGCATTGAGGTTTCGATGATATATGTTCTATTCCAAATAATGCTACAATGTCTCATATCTTTCAGTGAATGGTCAACTGCTATCTTAACGTGTTGGAAAAATACAGTTTTGTGTTCCTATTTAATCTTGGGAATTCTTGGGAATTCTTGGGAAATTTGCAGTTTGACCTCTGGTGAACCTATGTAATATTCTTGGGATTTCTTGGGAAATTTTGCTTTTTTCCTCTGGTGACCCCAGATGACCTTTGACCTCCACCAAAAACAATAGGGTCCATCTTTTCACCATAACACATCCACAGAGTAGGTATAAAATCTGTCCAAGGTTCCTACCCAGAGATACGTGATAACAAACTTTTCAGTGTTTGGCCCACGTTGACCCAAAATGACCTTTGACCTTCACCAAAAATGATCAGATTCTTCCTCTTACTATAACGCATCTACATACAAAGTATGAAACTTATCCAAGCTTCCTACCTTGAGATATCGTGTAAACAACGTTTTATGGGTTTGACCCCCGGTGACCCCAGATGACCTTTGAACCCCACCAAAAATGATAGGATTCTTCCTCTCACTATAAGGCATCTACATACAAAATATGAAATTTATCCATGCTTCCTACATCGAGATATCATGCTAACAAGGTTTTCGGGGTTTGACCTCCAGTGACCCCAGATGACCTTTGAACCCCACCAAAAATTGCAGGATTCTTCCTCTTACTATAAGGCATCTACATACAAAGTATGAAATTTATCCAAGCTTCCTACATCGAGATATCATGTTAAAAAGGTTTTCAGGGTTTGACCCCCGGTTACCCCAAATGACCTTTGAACCCGAACAAAAATGATAGAGTTCTTCCTCTTACCATAACGCATCTACATACAAAGTATGAAATTCATCCAATCTTCCTGTCTCAAGATATTGTGATAACAAGGTTTTCAAGGTTTGACCCCTGGTGACCCCAGGTGACATTTGACCCCTCCAAAAACAATTTAGGGTTCTTCCTCTTAATATGGGGCATCTATGTACCAAGTTTGAGAACTGTCAGAGCTTCCCTTCTTGAGATATCGTGTTAACGAAGTTTTCAGGGTTTGACTCCCGGTGACCCCAGGTGACCTTTGAACCCCACCAAAAATGATAGGATTCTTCCTCTTACCATAACGCATCTACATACAAAGTATGAAATTCATCCAATCTTCCTACCTCAAGATATTTTGATAACAAGATTTTCAAGGTTTGACCCCTGGTGACCCCAGGTGACCTTTGACCCCTACCAAAAACAACAGGGTTCTTCCTCTCAATATGGGGTATCTATGTACCAAGTTTGAGAACTGTCAGAGTTTCCCTTCTTGAGATATCGTGTTAACGAGCAAAGTGACACAAACACACACACACATACACACACACACGCACATACACACATACATACACACGCCATCGTGAATGCATAGGTTTCTCTTATCATCGAAACCAAAAAGGGAAATTTCCTTCCAGTTGCCAAAATTTCCCTCCAAATGCCTAGGAAGGAGCCTCCCAGCTTCCCAACTTTTTCCACCCATGATGGGCACTGTCATACTGTATAGCTAGTACAAGGGCTCAGCTTGAAAGTTTTATGATAGACACAACCCAGAATATTCACCTTTTGCTGCACTGTTTACACACTGCAACTGCACATAACCCTTCTTTACAACTGTGAAACATTCTTAAACTATTCATCCTTCCTCCTCTCTAGGCTCTGCCACTCTGACCACTTTCATCTTTCCACCCTCCCTGCAAAGAACATTACCTTTACCACTTAAGAGTTTTGATGTCTGGAATGTACACTGAGGAGGTCCAGGCCACAAATTATTTTGTATACATGAGTGGGCCACCATAGGCCTGGATGAGGTATTGTGACCTCAAGACATGAAAGGAATGCTGAATAGTAGACTGCTGTTGTGAACAAGAAGTGAGTGAACACAAAGTTCTGCAATATATGCAAGTATTGTAAAATGCAGTATGTTCACACCTTTAGGGGGAGTTGTCATTAACACTCCCAGGTACAGGGTTCAGGGAATATTTATCTGGTATCACATCACAATTTGCTACACAAGCTGGCCATACTGCTTCACAAATGCAAAAATATGTAGCACTTTTTTGTGCATAACCATAGGGTTTTCAGTGATTGGACACTATGTAGAAGGAAAACATTCTCAAAACCACTATGCAAAATTTGAATATTCAACTATTCCCTGGGGCTAGAAAAATGTTTTATTTCCTAGTGTAGCAAGCAAGTCCAGTTTCCCATGCTTTTTACAAGTTTTCATGTATAAAACTAGCCAAATTTTCCTCCACCTGCTCATACTGTATTTCCTTTAAGATGTATACCAAAATTTCCCAGCCAAAGTTCCCCATATTCCTGACTTTTTTCCACCCATGCCCAGGCACACACTGTAGGACTGTGTGAACGGTTACATCTCTATGTTCCGACGTCTCTAAGTTCCGACGTCCCCATATTCCGACGTCTCTATGTTCCGACATCCCTGTATTACGAAATTTCTATGTTTCGACAACCCTATGTTCCGACATCTCTATATTCTGACGTCTTTATGTTGCGACGTCTCTATTTCCGACAATAGTGTACTTTGGCGCAGACAATAATGTACTTTGGCGCCAATTAGAATGGACTTAGGCGCCAAAAATGTACTTCGGGGCTGACAAAAATTTACTTTGGTACCATCAAAATGTACTTTGGCACCGATGAAAATGTACTTTGGAGCCGACAGTGATGTACTTCGGCGCCGATGAGAATGGGCTTTGGCGCTAAAATACACTTTTTATCGGCGCCAAAGTAAATTTTTTTGTCAGAACACAGAGATGTCGGAACATAGAGAAGTCAGTATATAGAGTTGTCGGTATATAGAGGTGTCAAAATATAGACACGTAAATGAAGTCTCTATATTCCGACGTCTCTATTTTCCGACAAAAATGTACTTTGGTGCTGATTCGTCGGAACATAGAGATGTCGGAACATGGAGATGTCGAAACATAGAGATGTCCCCGTGTGAACTACTGTATATCTTTACATACAATGAATGCTGCATATAGTTACCTGGCAAGCCCAGTCCAGGGGAATCAAGTGGCAGGCCCAGGAAGACAAGTAATAAATGGTGGGAAAATGTGAATGAGGGCATTCCACAAGACAAAGTTGCAAGCACTCCAGTCTCCAGCAGTCCTGGGTACAGAACTTTTTTCCCAAGATGAGTATGGGCAACTCTTGAAAATTTCCATAGAAATTATGAAAAATGAAAAATAATGCTCAGGTCAGGGTCAAGATTAGGGCTAGGGTAAACCCATTCGTCCTGGAAAAATGTGTCCTGGACAGAACTCTGGTATTCATATCACAAAATCTCCAAAACCTACCTGTTTTTCGAATCTATGAGCCCTACTTACCTCACCTATAACTACTATTGGACAGTCTATATACCGCGGAATGATCACTGACAATGAAAATCCTACCCACACTAGGTGGCGCCCTATGCATATCCTTGTTGCTTCCCTGTAACTCGCCCTTGTTTCACTGTCAGCGGAATGGTCAACATCGCGAATTTTCACTCAGCTTTTTTTCTCCCTTTTTTGATTTGCCTTCCTACCCTTTGGATGGTTTATCTGTCTTCTGTTGTGGCCGCGGTATATGGACTGTCCAATAGTAGTTATAGGGGAGGTAAGTAGGTGCGAAATAGATTTGTAAGTTTGTACATGTACTGATATGTTCATACTTGACCCAGGAGTTCAGCTAAGATTTAGCTGACAGTGGCAGAGAAGGAGGAGAAGCATTCAGTATGTTTCCTGATTACCAGCATAGGGTGGTCACTTGAAGGGGGGGGGGGCATGTCACTTCTTACAGTAACAATTGGTCCTTACATGCCATGCAATGTGCAAAATCTGCTAACTCTGGAAATCAAATTTGTGTTACTGTACTTGAATTGTGATTTTCAAGATCATTATTGAAAGAAAAGCAAAAGCAAAAAGCTGTTTTGGCACACTGGGTATGAGCAAGTACTATTGACCAGTATGATAATTCATGGACATGTGCTGATCCAGCATTGGCACTGTCTCAGAATCTTTTTTGAAGGGAGGGGGAAATGGGAGAAAGGGAGAAAAACCTCTTCCAAAATATTTTGAGGGGGACTAGGTTCAAAGGGATATCTTGACAAGTTGCAACATATACAAAGTCAATTTTTCCACTTCAACTTTTCCCAACAATTTGAACCTCTACTCGTCAACAATGCATGCATCATTCATGCATTCTGTATTTCATCTTGAGTTCTACTAAACGTAAATTCTTCTGTTGGACATAACTGGTACATACCATGACAGACAAGAGACTAGTCATAAAACTAAGGGCACCAGATTGAAACCAGAGTTGTGTTGTGATAAGATTTTAAAGACAAAAGATCAAGGAGCACTTCATGAATCATAGAAACCTCCCTCTATATGAATCCATTTGTAAGTCTGAACTCTGGGGGCGAGAAGATGACATTTATGGATCATAACAATACACAGACAAAAACTCAGACACCTCCCCAGGTGACAGTGGTCACCAATGACATGTATGCCTACCTGATGTATTTCCTCCCACAGGGGTCAACTTGATTAACCCAGTGACCCATATGACATGGGGGGACAGAACCACAAATGACCGTTAGACCTAAATGAAAGATGGAGACCAGTCCTGCTTTGATTCAAAGATAACTTCCCACCACTGACAGGATGTAGTGCATTGCATTTTAGCTAACCAAACTGCTTTTATGTTAACAACTGTGTTTCCATATCCTTCCTGAGACTAGAAAACTTCCCTTCGAAGTTGAAAATTCTCACTGTCTAAGCTGTCAAATTCTGTACCTTACAAATAATTTCTGGATATCAACAATAACACATTTTGCTCACAAGCTACCATCACGAGTTAGATTTCCTCAAAAAAAAAAAAAAAAAAATATTTGAACAATGAAAAGTACTGCCAAAGTAAGTAACCACTCACTATGTAATATGTGCTGTAACAACAAACCATCACTGACCGAAACCACACAAAATACAGAATGGGGAGGAACCATATCCTGACAGGTTGTTCCTTCTTTTTTTTCTTTCTGAATCAAGCTGAAAGTCATTTCAGCTTTTCCTTTTTCCTAGACTTGCCCCAAGTCTCCCACAAGCCTCTCTCTCCACTGTGCACTGTTTCCTTAATTATGGCCTGGCATACATCACTGGAATGATACCGGTACCTATATCTACATGTATAGGCCTATAGTTTGCCACAAGAAACTTGCAAGAAACTTGCATCTTGATCATAATGTTGTCAAAGTTTCAAATGGTGATTTTTCAAACTTGAACAAAACCATCTGAAACACATAGTAGTACTGTACTTGGGCCTACATACTGGTAGATAAAATATATTAGCTCCACATTGAACATATTGTGCGTGGTCCTGAAGGTAGCCCCAGCTATGCAGTTTTCTCTGCCAAAAATGGCATGTTGCAAGGATTCTGAAGAGCAGTTTAAGGTCAAAGTTTTTTGTATAATGAGAAATGTACTTCTGATGCCCCATCCCTTGGCCTAAAACAAATAACTTTGTGTTTCAAATACTGTACTGTTTTATTCATGTACAATTTTGGTTCACTACTTTGAGCTTTCTGTGACATAACAACATCATTGATTTCTTGTATGTAATTGAAAAATGTTGTACATTTGGTATGGAGCCTTTATAAATGGCAATCATCCAGTCCCATGCCTAGGCTAGAGAGTATTAACATCACTGAAGTTACAGAGTCAGGCATGATCATAAGTCAGCCATAGCCCCATAACTGGAAGTTGGCTAAAAACAATTAATGGAGCCACCTACTTACACAAACACATAGGGCCTATCTGTTTTGGTTGAATTACTGGAGCAAAGAATTAGTTTTGCAAACATGATGTATTCATTTACATAACTTCACTTTCAGCACATGGACTATTCCACTAGTGTATCCTGTAACCCAGAACTTCTTTCTCTGTACCACTTTATGGTATCTCTCTGTCCAGCCCTACTCAATAACCTTAAGAGCAAAACACCCTCATGATTTAGGTAAATGTTAATACCCAAAGTCTGACAAAGATTATTGTTACACAACTACAGCAAAACATGTACCCTAGAGCAAAGTGATGTATGGCTAAACTGAATGTTGCATAATCACCCTCTTCCATATTTTAACTGCAAAATGCTAATATAACATAATTTCCCTCTTGGCCAAACTTTTAACAAACCTCTACAGTTAGTTCGTAACTTCTCTAATGAATACTGTACAACCATTTGAGACTATGACAGAATCCTTGTTCAGACATGATATATCAGACAAACTATCAAATTTTACACATCTAAAACACAAAGTGCAAAGCTCATAAAAGACAAACCTTGGAAAAGACAGAGCAGCAAGCACACTTTGATCAGACACTGCATTTTGGTGAGTTTTAGTCCAAAATCCTTGGCCAGAAGAAGGGAAGAAATCCAAGTAAACTCCAACTTCTCACCAAAAGGAGGCTTGGAGATAGATGGCCTCTGGAGATGTTGAACTGGAAGAAGAAACTGCTCCCACAAATCCTATTTCACTTTGATTTGTTCCACCATCCAACAATTGATAAGGTGCACTGAAGTGTAGAGTTTACAAAGCTGGGGTATTGTGGTTGGATTTACAATAGCATTTCCTAGGCATCAATAGTAATTCAGAGCTGCAGCTTTTTCTGTAAGACCCCAATGCACACACACAAACATTGGACAATCCTGTGTGTGAATCAATGTGTGTTGTCAGAGCCTGCCAAAGACCAACCTATCTCCTGTGAATTGTACACCGCACACCTCTGACAAGAAAGATAGTGGGCAGCCAATCAGGGCAGATTGGAAGCTCTCTTCCTTTTGACCTGTTCTGTAGCAGTGCTGTCAGACTGAAAGAAAAATAAAATACACCATTAGTTATAGGAACAGGCTGACTGGGATATTTCCTGTGGTAATACAGTAGGGTGCAAAGCACAGGTGTATTTCTCACAATGGGTGAAAAAGGAAAAAAAAAACTTAAAACAGAAAAAAAAAAAATACGTGAGGAATGAACTTTCCATATCACCTATCAGTAACATTGCCCAAACATATCTGAGTACTGTACTGGTGGGCATAACTGCAGAAAGTTCAGTACCTTCACTATTTATCTAAGCTGTAGTGTTTGTTATTTTGTACAATGGAACCAGGTTAGCAGAAAGGAGCCTCCTTCAAATCACTGAGTCAATCATAACTTTACATAAGGTGTACATGGCACATGTGTATTTGCACCAATGAAAATTGATCTTGTTAGCATATATACCATCAGAAAGTATTGACTTAACAAAATTGTTTATTAATATTAATTTTACCAGTTTACATTTTATATTAACATTCACAAGTCTGAAGCATCATTGTGAAACCACCTATCTGATGGAAAATAAATAAAGCTTGGTACATATAATGCCCTTGAAATGAAGTATATAACCAAACAAAGGAAAGCATATGTCTTGTGAGTCCCTCCTCCTATGTCCCAAATTTACATAATTACATGTTTAAAGGCTCTCTAAGCTCGCCCCTGGCTGTAACAGTTCTCTCTACTAAGTTAACTTTTAGCCCCTCCTCCAACTTAAACCAAGCCTCCTGTGTAGTTTACCTCCATTAGACAGAGCCACAGTAGCCTGCACTGAGTTTAAATTGCTCGAGGCAATACTGTAAAGCACAGTGTGTGAGCTTAATTGGGAACACAACAGACTGTAAACAAGTAATTGCAATGCAAAATGGAGAAAACTTGGATGAGAATTGTAGCTACAGTATCTCTACACGTATGATTTTTATGTCACATAGCTAAATTAATCATTTTCATGTCAACATACCCTGAAACAGCCTTCAAGCTCCCTGCAGTAACAATACAGGGAAAGAGGCTATGTCAGCTGAGAGACAAGCATATAACTGAATAAAAATGCAATCTTTCTATCCATGAAACAGAGCACGCTGGAATAATACTGAAAGGTATGAGACCGGTTAGACTCAAGCAGCTTTCTGCTCAAGTTAATAACCCTCCAAAAAGTCAGAGGGCAACTCCCATCAACAAGTGGAAATGTCTATGGATGAATGAGTCATACACACCCTGAAGGCTTCTGGCACACAATTTAAGCCACATTGTACCTCAAACAAATTGAAAATTGTGTACAAACTGACAGAGTGGGAAAGATTTCACTGATGTCACTTTTAACTTTGTGGGAGATGACTTGGTTGACCTTTGACCTTTTGCATCTGACATTGATAATACACATGTGAGTGATATTGTTTAGAAAGCTCACTGGGGTGCACCCTATCACCTGCAGCTTTCCTAATCAACACTTGCGATTATGTATTGTCTGGAGCTAATAGGCCTAAGAGCACATCAAACATTTTCACCTGCAAGAGTTTGAAAACAAGAAAATTGGAACTGTTTGTCATAAAATGTCCCTTCAAGGCTTTAGCTTACAATGATATAAACTGATTTTCAATTTAAAACAACCACCACATACCTTACTGTAAAATCAGTTGCATATCTAGACATTGTCTGGTGGAAAGACAAAGGCAAAATATTTTCTGACAGATTATAATCTCCAAGCAACAATTTTACTATGAATTACGATTTTGTTTTACAAGTGCTTTTCTTTCTTTCGGGGGTGGAGGGGATGGGGGCTTTGGGCTTGAAACTTACAAAGAGCTTTCCTGGAGGAAAAAGGTGCAATCCAAGGTCTACTTTAATGGTGAGGTACAATGGCAATGCTAGGGAAACTTGGTGTTATTTATAAAACTATGGGCATTAGACAAAATGTTATCCATCTACAAATGGCATTAAATTCACACTGAGCAAGCTACAAAGATCATACTTTATGACTTTTTAAGTAATACAACACCAATGGCCCATAGAGTACATGAGAAGGTGATATTGTTGAGACAGTGAATGGCAAGAACATTGGTGATGGTTTTGGAAACATTTATTCCACTCATGCTGTCATACAGAAAGTCAGTCCTCAAATTTAAGAAAATTCTATGCTTGTCCATCGGAAAACCAGTCCACCTGTTTTGGTTGTCAGAAAGGAAATTTAGTTGCCCTGGTTGCCATCTGTTTCCTACTTTTGTGAAATGTGGTCACCTCTTGGACAAATTTGGGTTGTCCATCACAAACTGGGGTCATCACATGCAACCAGACGTCTGTTCAAATCAAGCCCTGAGAGTAAAAACTGAGACGGTTCTATTGTAGTAGTACAGAAAGCAGTGGTAATGAGAGAGACTAACTTCGTCAATGAACTCAATGACCACTCCAAAATTTTTTACTGACCACTTGGGTTTATAATTCAATTCAATTCAAATTTATTTCTCATATGTTTTACAAGAGTTACAAAAGTTAAAAGAAAAAAGTGTGGATGCAAAACATATGATAGGCACTAGAAAACAGAGGAAACCTGTTATCAAAGCTAGTGACGAACACAAAATGGTTTCTGAGGTGTGTATTCCAGGACCTCCATCCGGTGTTTTTAATCATACTCATTTTAATCACAAAACACAAAAACTGGAGCCCCCACATGGCCCATGCCTTCAACAACACTGTGCATACATTTGCATTGTAAGAAATTTTAATTAAGGTGCCAAAACCTTCAGACAGAGGGGCAATAACAACCTTGGCCCTCTCCCATCCCCACAATGCCACTGTTTTACAACTGAACATCACAATTTCCTAAAAGCTGCTGAAGTACAGTAAACTACAGCAAACTGCACAAATACTTTGAAAAAGGAAGACTGAAACAGCTGGTGCCCATTAGCACAGGGTAAAGGGGTCTTGAATTACATGCAGTAATACACTTTCAGTGATGAAGATTGAAAAATGAAACTATGTCCAAATCTCACTTTCACAGTACATTCCAGTAATGCTGAAATTTATCCACTCAATATCAACTTTACAGCAGATTATGCCATAATTAGTATTTGTACCATCTTAATATTTTACAGGTCTGGTGATGCAAAAAATAACTAAAAACCCTGGGAATAGCCAAAAATCCGATCAAAATCCAACAAATATTGACCATTTTACATGGCTATTTCTATTTTACACTGATTTCATGAATAAACATACCCTAAATATGCAAATTTGTGACATGGATGGAGGTATGCCCATAATGCCTTTAACACAGTGGCAGTTGTATCACTGACATGTCTTGAGAGATTTATTTCCAAAGTAAACATCAACTACCTGGTACTAGAAAAATTTCACTACACTCAATAAACACTGGTAAGTATCTTGCAAGTCACTTTGCAACACTACACAAAATTTATGCATAGGCAATAACTTGCTTCCGAAACCAAGCCTGTAGTCAAGGGAGGGGGGAGGCTGGAAAAGTTTTGGCCCCCCTATAACTTCAAAAATTACCACTGTCTTAATGCAGTTAAGTATATCTTGCCCCCTGAAAAATTTTTTGCCCCCTCCCCCATACGTTGCCCCACCCCACCTACCCATGTTCCATACCTTGTCTGGCTACGGGCCTGTCAGTAACAATCAAGCTTTGTAGAGGTTCATTTTGAGAACCGTTTAAAATAAAAGATAATGAAGTGATTCCAATGGATCTTTCATGATTAGATTGTATTCTTTCAATGGTTTCTTTTGGTTGCAAGTCACCATTCCTTTAATGACAAAGGAAAAACTTTGCTAACACTGGCTTGTTACCTTGTAACCTTTCCATTTAATTATCGTTTCTGTTGGAAGAAACATACTATTTCAAAATATCCACCCCCTCCTTTCATACACAAAGGCAAACAATCAGTTCAATTGTGCTTCTCTGCCATACCTTTTTATTCTTTCCAAACCCTTTAAATAACCTACAATGTGAAATTCTTTTGTTCCCTTTGTTTAGGGAACAGTGCATAGCAACTAAAGGAACCAAAACAATGGAAAATAGGGTTGAAATTTAAAATGAACTTCTAACATCATTCTGAAATCTGTATAAATTTCTGAAAAAAAAATGCCACTATAAACTATGATGAAGTTCTCTGCTGTGAAATTTGACACCATCCATGGCCATCAGAGACTCTTGCAGGTTGCTAGCACTACAACTTCCTGTCAACTGTTATGAAAATCTTACAACCAGTCCTTTAAAGGGACTATGTGTCAGAATTATAAAACAATCTGGAACAATACAGCTGAACTATACATTCAGAGTTTGCCCAAAATAATACGACCATTGCCCAGCCTTAAACAGGAAATGTTCCAATTATACCTCTTGGAGCTTACAGTATGCTCTGCTGTGCATTGCACACTCTAGTCAAAATCCCATATAAATTGTTAAAGGAAAACCAGGGCAGGTCAGTCAGTTAACTGGGCCCAACTCTCGTCACTTTGGGGGCACACTACTAAAATAAACTTTCAAAACATCCTTTCAATCAGGAAGTAGTGTGTAATAGCTGTAGCAAGGGAAACAGAAGTCTGTGAAGTCAATTGAAAACTTTACAAGAGCTGGCAGGTTAGGAGGCTTCAGCACATACATTCGATTACTTAGCTGAAGTGGATACGTGTGCAGTATTACACAGAATTTAGGGGTTAGGCTGCATCTTTTGAGCAACCCAAAAGCAATTTGCAGGGCATTGAAACCCTCCACAGGACCAGAGTTAAGTAAAGGCTCTTCACTTAGTGTGACACAATGCTACTCAATGTGATAAGATACAAAAAAAAAAAAAAAAGGTTTACAAAATTACAATTATATTGTTACTTAGAACCTTTCACACTTGGGGTGCAATACAATGCAATATGATCCAAAGTGACATAGTACAATTGAGATGAAAAATTAAACTTAATTGTTGCTGAGCTATATTTTCGTGTGCACAATCCATAGCATGTAGATGGGTTCAAATGGGCACAAGGACCTTACACATTTAGGTTTAGCAGAGCTGCCAGGACCCTGGAGTAAATAATTGTAAACAATACACAATAAATCAAAGCCTGGACAGCCACAGGAGGTCAGAGCAGGGCAACTCCCTGGTCAGAGATTTCCGTCATCTGCAATTTCTTCAAGGGGAAAATAAACTCAGAAGCACAAATTGTTCATTCTGTAAATCACTAAATATATGCTATAATCCAAGCATCATCTCCCCCTCCCCAAGTGTTATATTCTTCACAGTTAGTGTTTAAAGAAAGGAGTAACAACCTGAAGGGCATACATTCCTATGGACTGAGATATATGCACTGCCAAGGTCAAACAGTATCCCTCCCCCCCCCCCCCACCCCCACCACCACCACCAATCCTGTCACTTGTCTCTTCTTTTGATTTCTACAGGATTTACACTAAATTGGAGAGTGTAAGGAAACTAGCACAAAAAGGATTTGTCTACTACATCTACGCTAGACTGGAAGCTTTTCTCCACTTGCAAATGCAGCCCACAACATGGCCATTTGTCACTGAAATAAAAAAGGACCCAATCTCTTGATGCCAGGCACCAGGCATGGCAATTAGGTTTTATGTAAAATAATAGAAATGAATAAATGTCTGGTTATTTCAGGAAACTTTTGGAAACAGTCCATATTACTGTAACAACTTTTGTCTCTTCAATTCATCTACATATGGTCCCTTGTTTAAGGAAGGGGCAAACAGTTTTCATTTACATAAATTACATAGCATTTGAATTTTTATTGCACCTGCCCCTACCTACACATCCACATCCACATATATAATGGTCTATGCAAGCCACTTTGTTTACAAATGAGTAGCCTAAATGATGTTGCGAAGTGACCAACATCAAATTGAGGGATCTGTGAAAGCCCCCCCAAAAAAACAAAGCTCATCATTGGTTATCTTCCCTCATTTTCTTGGAGTCCTACAGTATGGACATAAATGTTCCATTCTATCTCCTTCCACAATCAGGCACTTCCTTGTTTAAAGATAAACCCAACTCACAAATATGATGGCAAGAATCTGTCAGTTCTCCAGAAATCTGTTTGTAACTTGCATCACATTTTGACTTGATGACAGAGACCGTGTAAAGACTGTGTTGACAAAGCTTGGGGTTGTTCTACCTTTTCTGTTCAAATTTTTGAAACACTCTGAAGGGTCAATAAACTACAATGAAACAGCCAACTACAATTTGTTTGGTACAGTTTAGTAATTTTACTCTGAGAGGAGGTAGTGGAGCATCTGATCTGTGTTCCATCAATCAACAAACTTTTCCATGAAGATCAATTTTCTACACATTTTTTCATATATTTAAATAGTAGAAAATGGGTATGATGTATTGCTTAAAGGCAGTAGGCAGTCGCCCCAAAATTTGCTTTGAAAAATCAGCAAATTCTTGCAAATCTCCTCTTATTGCATTACAAGCACCTCTGAAGACATTTTGAACATAACTATTACAAACAATAGGTAAAGCAAGGAGAAACTCTCCTTGAATTTCACAGTTTACTAACAAAGACATTGTCACATGATCAAAATAGGCCATTCATGAACTAGAGTGACGGGGCATACTAACTCTGATTAGGGTGACTGCCTATTGCCTTTAAACACTAGCAATACCTACTCAATGTGTCCTGGTCAAACATAACCTATCCTGATACAGCTAAATATTCCACACTCAGTGACAATTAGTTACATCACAGATATCAATTTTACCTCTGGGTGAAGAGATGCATCCTGCACAGGCAAACAACATAATGAAACAGGTAGGACTGACCCAGCAGTCCCTGGATCACAAACTCTGGCTGATGTCTTAGCTATTGGTCCACCATGCTCCCATTTTACATTTGAAAGGGGAGCCTGAACAAAATATGCCTATTTTTATCAGGAGCTTCCCTGCCAAATGAAATGACTAAACTGTTACCTCAAGTGTGTTCCAGAATATGCAATGACATGTACAGTACTGTAGCTACACCATTATTAAAAATGTTAATACAGCTCTATGGATATACGGCAAATGTACACAGTATGCAAATAATATATTCTCCTAACACAGTCTATATCATTTATTAACCATTCAACCTCATGTGATGGGGTCACAGTGTGACAGATTCACAAGTAGGCCTTCCCAGAATATTGAAGGTCATTCATAGTCACTCCAATTCTGATATGGCTCTGTTTTTATATCACATGACAATATTTTTGTTAGTAGGCCTACAGAGATTAATTTAATGCAGAATTCATTTTACCAGATTATTGACAATTTACCAGACCATTTTATTAGATTGCCCACATTATTTTTCTCTTAAACTTATTAAACCAGTTTAGCTTGAACCCTTTTGTGTGTGTGTGTGTGTTGAAAGTTTGACTATCACTAGGTATGGTCTCACGTACCCCGTGTTTCCTGGTGTAACCCCGTGTTTGTACCAAGGCAAAACCGCAGGTTAGCACCATGATCTTTAGCGTTTGTTCTCATGTACCCCGGGTTGAGTTGATTGGGTTTGTGACTGAAGCCCGTGCAAATACTATTATTCACTGCATTTACAGGTCTGTTTAATGTGTACATTGCTATAGTAAGTGGAGGTTACGCAGCTCTGTACCTGTGACCTTGGGTTGATTAAACACGGTGTTTAAAACCGCAGAACCCTCCGTTCGGAGGTGGATCGAAATTTTAACACCGACCCCGAGTAAACCCGTGTTCTCACGTTACTCGCGCTCAGGGTAACACGGTGTTACCCCGAGCGCGGGGTACGTGAGACCACAGTAACTGAGATAACTCACTAGCTGTTAGCAAAAGTAATGATTTGAAGAGTTGAATTAAACCTTATTAAAATTTATTACTTCCATGTCAACACATGTCAATGCTCAACTGTTGAGTTGAGCATGGATGCATGTTATCACTGAAAGATGACATATGAATTACGAACTCACCCAAGCTTACTTTAAAGGGGATATCATCTTCTAAACCAGGGAGTTGCTGGCAACTCCCTGTCCAAACATATTAGGAATAACCCTGTAGTTCTAAATACAGTTGATGACTGCCCGATGATTGACATTCATTCAAACAGTATTGCTCTACCATACTTGGCTGGTCTATGATGACTTGTACAGTTACAGTAGTTCTGTTCCCAACTAAGCTCACATACAGTTGTGTGTCAATTGTTCTGATTAGCTGAAACTCAGGGCAGGCTTATGTGACTGTCTTGGAGGCAGATATATACAGTACTACTAAACAGGTGTTTTTTGCTTAACTTGGAGGAGGGGCTAAAAGTAAACTTAACAGGGAGAATTTTTACTATCTGGGCTGAGATTGGAGAGCCTTTAAAATATGCATCGGACCAATCATAACCTTCCTATCAGCCCCTCAATAGCCTCACTCGAATTCATATCACACATGTCACAAACACAAAGTAACTGGCAATGTGCAGTTTCACACACTGATGGACTAACAAAATAATGCTTCTGTTACAAAAATCTAAACCACTTAAAAAGACCAGTGACCTTAGTGCCACTTTTTAAGTGTCTGCAACAGCCTGTTATGCCAATTTCATAGCAAGTGTGAACACTATGAGCCATTAATTCATAAAACCTTTGCTTTTGACAGCATGAACCACTTGCCACTAATAAAGCTTAAATCTAACATGTCATTCATGTAGGCCCACTGCTTTTTGAAGAGGGTTTGGGGAAGGCATGGCAATTAAACCAGATGCAATTTTAAAACAAATGCTGATCATCAAAATCATTTACACAAAACTTGCAGTGTTACCAATTATGCATGCTTGTCGTGTTATCAGCCCTGGAGCAGTTACAGTGGCAGCTCAATAGTGTTATCATTCCTCCATCTCTGAAGTGACCTATAACATTGACCTTTATCATAAATATTCATCTTTTCTATAAATCTATCATTTTCTTAAAGTTCAAGTCTCTAGCACCCCATGCTGATTTCAACCACAAAGTAATGGTGTTCCTTCACCAAGGAGCTGACCTCTGCCTCTAGTGAAGAGGCAAAAATGCAACTAAACCTTGTCCCATGCTGTGAGGGCAATCCCAGCCAAATGATGTAATATAAAATACTTCAAAACTTCAAGGCAGAATTTGACAGAAATCATCTCCCATATAGTCAAGAATATTTTGTTTCTTATCAGAATGTACAATGGAAACCCCAAATCAATGCATACTGTAATACTGGCCTGTTAAATTATCAGTTACCACATTTTTAACATGACAAACTCGGGATCATAGTCACACAATTACCTTTGGAACTTGTCAATTACAAGCTGAGAAAATGTTTCAGTTTTATCTAATAAACCAACTATCAAAACAACTTCAGTGTGTTGTTAATCAAGGGGGAAAGGGGAGGCAGTGTGTTGTTAATCAAGGGGGAAAGGGGAGGGTGAGGGGGAAAGGGGAGGGTGAGGGGGTAGAGGGAGGATGAGGATCATTAATCTCCCTTGCCAGAGGAGGTACTCTGTAACACTAGAATGGATGCAATATGAATTGATCCCAAAATGAGCTGAAGTGGATTGTGGGTATGAGTGGGGTAAGTTCAAGTGACAATGAAACTGAATAATTCACATGACATTCACGTTTGGATTTTGTTTTTTTTTTCAACTTTTCTTAATAAATTTAAAGGTAAGGGAGGGCTTCCTCCCAGAGAGCATGCAGTCTAAGGGTAAAAAAATGTTTTTCAGGGCAAAATTTTTAAGTCCTGACTGTTTAGCAGGTGTTTTTTTTTCTTTTTGAAACTGGAGGAGGGGCTAGAAGTAAACTTACTTAGAAGAATTTTTGCTATTTGGAGTGAGATTTGTTGCCCTTTAAATTTAGAGACAGCAAGAGCAAATACAAATGACTCAGCACAAAAGCCTGATTTAACTACATTTTATTAAAGCAACCAATCATTAAACGTAACAACTACTTCAAATATATTTAAACAAACATGACAAGAGTTCTGTCATATGCAATGAAGTACATCTTATAAAACAGCCTACAGTATTACACAAGAAACATCTTGGGGCTACTGCATACATGTGTCCTTTTAACTTGGTAGCGTGAAAATGCATCATTCATTGGTAAGACACTAGTTGCCAAGGTTACTGCAAGTGCGCTCACCTGACATATAACCCAGTTACCCCTGCTCCATTTGCCATCCAACTATGAGGTGTAAGAAGGAAATACAAATTGTAACATACAGTAAACTAGATTTTATAACAATGCATCAAGACTGCCAATGCAATCATACTACAGTATACAGCAGTACTACACCTGAAATGTACCAATACACAGCATGTCATGATGTCACCAGCAGTGCTGGATGACTAGAGACCGGTCTCGAGTCCAGATTGTCGTGACTCATGACTCGGATTCTGAATTGACCAACATGACTAGGGGACTTGGGCCGAGACCGGGTCTAGACCCACTATTTTTTCTCATGACCCTAAAACTCAGGTAGGAACTGAGCAAAAAAATCTTTTCTGAAAATATAATAAATTTCATTGCTACATGTTGTGCACAGTGCATTAGTCAGTGTACAGTATAAACACTGAACACTCGGAATAGTGACTCAATCTCAGGCCTCCACAGCTAGATCGAACATAGCATGGATCCAGGATGAAATGTTAAACTCATTGCACTTTTGAACCTGTAGTAAGCATTCAGTGGTCAAATGTTTTGAGCATTTACTTTCAGGTCTGAGCATGGTTTAATGTTATTTGTATCCAAAAACGTGTACCAGACGGGGTCGAAATAAGATACTGGCTTCCAGCCTGTCCTGGGCCCTAGTAACTCATGCTTTTGTTTTAGATTTGGGGCAATTTTGAGGAGCCTACCCCTGATTAACTTGTTATAATGACAAAACATGTATTGCAACATCATAATCATATCAGAATATCATTTAAGCATTCAGCATTCACCACATGCTCCTCTTTCATAGCTCCATCTTGGTACCTGAAATACTACTTGGGGCAAATCCGTGAGGGTGATCGGTCAGATGTTGACTGTTGGACCAAGATTTTTATGTAAGGATACAATGTTGAAATTTGTCCCATACTTTTGACAGAAATGGCTACTGACTGGGATAAATGGAGAAAATACTTGACTATATCCAAATATCTTGGAATATACCATTTTACAGGGGTTTATCTATGCATTTTAAAAAGTACATACATGTGTCATTGACGGACATTCCTAAATAATCACATTCACTTAAAATAATTATTTTGGTCATGAACTATGTTAAGTTTTGAGTGATTATATTTAGAGGGAGGGCTTTCTTCCATTACCATACTGAGTTTAAATGGAAAATGTTGTAGCGTTATAATCTTTTCACATGGATATTTATGTCTGATGTAACAATGTCTGTCCATGACACAGATTCAGCAGGGGTAATTTTCTTTCCTTCCCCAGGGTAAATATTTTTTGCGAAAAACCTGCTGAGTTATCAGTACTTAATGTCCTCTACTGTGTAGCCACTGGATAAACATTTATATACTATGTGTGCTGTATTTACAATAGAAATTCTGTCATGGACGGACACCATATCAAAGTCCGTCCATGACAAACTATTTTTAGCACCCCTTTGACTGAATGGAAGAACCAATAGGAAAATGAGTGTTTGTTACAAAACAGTGAGCCTATTTCTTCACATTTAACCCCTGTGACAACTCCACAATTAAAGAAAGACAAGGTTCAAAAATTTTGCTTATTTCTATCCACTACAAGAAATATGTCCCTCCATGACAAAAATTATGCCCGTCCATGACAGAAATGTGTTCATCCATGACAAAAATGTGTCTGTCCATGACAAATCCTGCAGTTTTAAGCCCTCCCTAAGAACTTAGGAGTGGAATTTTCCAAAGTCTATGGTACAGAATCATGTAGCTAATAAGTAGCCTTCAGCTGGTAACTTATGAATTTTCTCAAAGCAAGTTGACCTCTGGGTTGTTCTTTGCTGTCCATTAACACAGAAATCTGGAAAGCTAGAAAAGCTGATTTTCTCTTTGTACACTACAAGTGCAGTGAAGCATTGCTGTGCTCTTCTCATTTGATCGGCCCCCTTTTTGGAAATTGTAGATCCGTGTCTTATCCATCTATGTTCAGAAGAGGAAATTCAGTGGTCTTTTGCTTTGTTAAGTTTACTTATGGTTTGGATCTATGGCCATCTTTATAATTAGGGGAAGGAATAAAGGTGTTGATAAGACTATTTCATTGTAGTTCTCATCCTCTTGCACTCAAAACAAGTTCAACTTACACAGGGACTCAGGGACTTGGGACTAAGGACTCAGACTCAGACTCGGACATCAGGACTCAGATACCAGGGACTTGGACTCAGATTGGGGATTTGACTCCAGTCCTGGACTCACCAGACTGTACTGTTGCAAAATTTTTTGAGGGCTCATAACTTTTAAAATAGTCAAACCATGGTGTTTGTAAAGTTGAATGGAAACTGCAAAATAATATTTAAATGTCAAAATTCAAAACAAAGCTAGAATTACATCACTAAAAGTTCTTATACTCTGACTGGTGAGGGTCAGAGTGTGCACTATGTTTTGTACATAAAACTACCATTAATATTCCAAGTTACCAACATGTGGTATGTCAACGTAGTTTCAACTAAACAGCAACCTGACTGAGAGAATTATTGGGGAAAAAATCCTGATCAGTAGCTTATAATCAGACATTCAAAATAATAATACTTTGGCTCCAAAAGAATACCAAGTGTGCCTTAATTTATGTGAATTACTTTGTCATATATGCCTGGCCTAAAAAATTTTGTTAGACTACTGTACCTTCCCATGTTATACTCATTGTCCTGGCCAACCTAAGGGCTGCCTGTGGCCTTGCTAGCCTAAGATGAGAAAGGATTAAAACCAAAATTGGAGAAGTTTCACAAAGGAGGGCTTAACCTGCTATCTGACCCAACAAACTTGTCAATGCCAACCTTGAAGCAGTGGCCTGAACTTCAGTCAACAACCCATTTGAGCAAACTAACTCACCCTTCAACAGAATCTAAGCTATAAGCCTACAGAAGCACAGGTTTTTGTTTTTCATCCTTTTTCTCTTTTACTTTTTTTTTGGGGGGGGGGGGGTGTCATGAAATTTATTATAAGCACCAATCTCTTACAGCCACAAAATGACAAAGTTCTCCTACAGAATTTGTAAGATACCTGAAAGAAGAGCTGTTGTGGAAAGGGTACCATCTTACTGTATGTTGTGCATGCATGACGTGTGATTTATAATTTTATATAGCCCACAGTACTTCAGAATGTGGCATCACTGTAGAACACTGGTTCTAAATAAGGTGGAGGGAAGGGGATTTTCCCTAGGAAGAACTTTTGGTTATTCCATGAGGAAATTTTTGACTTATTTTAGCTAAGTATTTTTGTGCTTGTTTGTTTTTGATGGGATTGTGACTGGATAACATGCATTGAGGTTATTGTTGGAACCTTCTAATCCTCACCACATGTGAATCCTTGTGGGTTTTCAATGGGCCTCACACAATTCTCTCACCAACTTTTCAAGGCACCAAGTTTTACCCAGTTTTACTAGGAATTCTCTTTACTGTGATTGTGCAAGATGAGATATGGATTCCCAGAACCAGTTCTCCTTTTGGTCACTTCCGCCTTTTAGGCATGATCCCTAAACAAAGTTGCAGTGCTTATACCCATTCTCCAGATACCAGGAATAAGTTTCTAATTTCAAAATTTTCCTAGGGGAGGACCCCCATACCCCCTTTTTCAGTCATTTTGACGAATTCATAAAGTATTATTAACAACAAGCTTGTACCGAAACTGCAGAGCAGTCACACTGCATATTGATGCACAATTCCATTTTAACACATTGTGTCCCTCCCCATTACAAAAACCTTGATCTCCACTGGATGTGAAATACTGGGGAAAAAAATGGGTGGTGTTTTATGATACTTTTTGAAAGGGGAAATAAAAAGGGTGACTTATTGGAAAGGGGAAACTTGGGCAAAAAATGTTATGAACCACTGTTGAAGAAAGAATACTGTAAAAAATCCTATGTTACATGCAAGTAACCATGTGGCTCTGTGCTAATAGTATACTTACAGTATACTAACTGAAAATTTTTAATTTCTCAGGTGCAACGAAGATGATGACTTTCTTTCAAATTTTTTGACCCTTTCTAAAGCCAGCCGTACACTACACGACTTAGCACACCACAACCCAACTCGATCGTCGGTTTGCCAACAGTCATGAGGTGTGCAAGAGTTTAAGACTGCGTTTGGTAGTTTTAAGATCAGTTTTAAGTCGCGCCGACTTCAGTCGGGAAGAACGAACATGTTGGTTCTTCCCGACTAAAGTCGGCGCGACTTAAAACTGGTCCTAAAACTTTCAGTCGCAGTCGTAAACTCATGCACACTATACGACTGTTGGAGATCCGACGATCGAGTTGAGTTGCGGTGTGCAAAGTCGTGTAGTGTACGGCTGGCTTAAAAGTTCCTCATGATTAAAAACTACAGCATTACATCTGTAAAATTAGAAAAAGTTGCAGTAGTAAGAAAAGGAAAATCAATTTCAACCAGTGCTGTGCTAGACGCTGACCCAAGATTCCAGAAAGATTATATGTGACAGTACTAGCCACTTAACCTCTGCAGTCAAAACTCCAATGGTATGAAAACAAACCACTCAATATCACATTTCAATACGAACTTTCATGTGAAAATGCGAACTTTCATCTGAAATGTGCGACTGAGAGTTGTTGTCAGGCTGCCTGAATATGCTGAAGGTTTGTTTCCACACAAATTCCAAGTTGTGACATCAGAGGTATCAGAATGGGTATCCAAAAACTGTCAAGCTGTCTGTCATAAAAATAGTGCGATTTCCATCTTTTTAAACACACAATTATAGAGTCACTGGGGGAAAAAAGTATAGGCCTGGGCCTAGGCCCTATAGCATTTTCTAACCAAAGTTATAGGCCTAGGTATAAAGTTTTAAAACACACACAGTATATGCATTCATTCCATCAATGCTTCTTGTTAAAATTTATAGTGCCTGCTTTTCCTAAATCTATTTTGGCATTGTTCCAATTATTTGCGGAATGTGTGTTGTACATTGGTAGCTAGCACAATGTCATGGCATAACAATTCCTGGCTTATGGCTGGAAACTAAGTATTCATGTACATTATGGTAGGCCTTAGGGCTAGAGGTGTACCGGATATCCGGTCCGGCCGGATAATCAAAAATTATCCGGTTCCGGCCGGACTTTTTTAAAAATCCAGCCGGAACCGGACTTTTTGTGAATCATTAGTAAAATGCCCTGCAAGTACATTTAAGAGATGTTCAAGATAAAAAGAACTAATTTAAACCAGTGTGTTGTCACAAAGGGGGTTGGAGAGATGGGTAGAAGGGATTATCTTTCAAAAATGAGTCCCTCCCATGGAAGGGAGTACATTCCATTCACAAGTTGTAACAACTCAGGTTAAAACTAAAAACACAAACATCTCAGTGATTCCTAGTTGCTTGTAAATGAAACAAAATTTGTATAAAGATAATCATAAATCCCACTGGTTCCATATCTCATTAGTTCCCTTTTGGACCATTGAGATGGTGGACTATGCTGGGGGATCAATGAGCAAGGGCTATAGACATTATCCCCTACAACAGGGCATGCCACACCAAGAAAATTTCTCATTCCACCAATTACATTTATTTAAGAAAGACAATTTACATGCCTTGATAAAATAGTCTACTGTATGCACAACCAGATACCTGTGTTGTTAAGGAAAATGTTGATCTACCGAAAGAAGAAATGAAATTATAAACTGAATTATGTCATCTTTGACCAATCAATTCTGTAGTAGCTTCAAAACAAGCCTACAGTAGCTACTGAATACACCCTGTATGATAATATTTAAAACATATGTTAAGGTAAATTTCACTTCAGATATTTGTGTTTGAATGCTGGAAGATTGTACTGGTGTCAGGTGTATATTTGGATGAGGGGTCTAATCTAGTTTTCAAAAAGAAAAACAAAAAAAAAACAAAGAAACCCCCCCCCCCCAAAAAAAAAACCCAAAATCTCAGAGGCTAACTCTTTATTAAATTTATGCCAGGGGCCCAGGCCCTGCCCATAACAAGTTAGTAGGCTTTCGAAACTATTTTTATTTTTTACTAGTTTCTGATTGAGATTATGCACTTGTCAATTGTAACCACGGCCCCCATATCTGGGCCATAGTGGGGCTGTTGCACCATTTTTGGCAGGGATGTGCACTTTAATTTGTCCCCACTATGGGGGGAATGTAATGGGACTTTTAGCCAGGATGTACATTGCAAAAAAATGGGCCGGGTAGTTACCCCAGGGTTTGCATTCATGAAAATACTGCATGTTCGGTTAATTGCTGCCCCACTATGCGGGGCCATTGTATTGAAGTTAGCGGGGGATGTGCATTGAAATGCTCCCCTGCCCTACCGGGACTTTATTCAAATGTAGCCAGGGAGGACAAACACTTGTTACGTTGCTATAAATCACATCCCGGCCTAAGTCCCTGCTATGCCCGGGTGTGGGGGACCGTGGTTACAACTGACAAGTGCATTATTATCTCAGTCACACATTTGAATTTAATACTGAATTGCATTTAACTAATTAAGAAATGATTTGAATTAATGCCAAGTTAAAAGAAAATGAAAACAAAACAAAAACAAAAGCTACACATAAGTGACTTGATTGAAGTCTCTTAAATCCATGGAGGTCAAAATCAACAGACTTTTATCACTCATGTTACCTGGATGGGATGGGAAAGGGAATACTGTAGACTTAATCCTTCATTGAAAAAGATGATCCCTTTCCAGTATTTGTAGTGGAGTTGTGTATTGATCATTAAAATTTACTCTTAATGCCTAATGGGTGATCTCTAAGCCTGCTGACACCTCTGCCATTATGTACCATTGGTACTTCTATTTTATTTGGACCCTGATTTCAGTTATAAGATTCCTATTGAAAAAATCCGGTCCGGCCGGATTTAATCCGGCCGGATAGTTCGTACTGTCCGGTAAAATCCGGTCCGGCCGGATCTTAAAATTCCAGATCCGGTACATCCCTACTTAGGGCTGTGCATTTCCGGTTAATTCACTATCCGTTTAACCGTTTTTATTAACCGAACGGTTAACGGTTAACCGGAAATAAAAACAAGTCAAGGTATATAAACAAAATAAACATTTCGGAAGAGCGCCACCACATTAAATACCAAAGTTTCTACACTTAAAATGGCGCCGGTAGTGATGATCGTCGAAGTAGCGTGCAAGTTAAAACGTTTACATTATTTGCGATGTTTTGGCAAGCAGTCCGTACGCATGGGCGAATCACGCATTTATATAAACTTATCACAAACATGCATACTTTTTGTTATGCTACTGATTACCGTTTTCGAGATTTTTACGGTCTAACATAGCACCGTAAGATGAAAAGCCTATGGATATCACTGGCATTATCGCAGTTCAAGACACACTTCTCTGGCTACAACGATACAGTATCACACATGCCTAGAGCAGTGTCGAGTACAAACGTACCACATACAGTGTACTATAGTCTGCCTTGTGACCTTGATGCAATTCATACGTAATATGCGTGTGTCTGCTAAGAATTCCAGCACCGTTATGTCGTAATGGTGTGAAAATTTTTACCCATATGTATTACTGCATGCTCCGTAAAAAATTGTAACATTGAATTTTAACTTGCCTTACATCGCATGCCTTTTTACCTAATACCTACTAAAAATACCAGTTTCTTCGTAATTATAAATGGCGAAACTTTTTGGTAACGGTCGCTACCCGCATACTTAATGTTATAACGGGACTCGGGCATAGTTGTCTCGTACGCAATACTGTACTGTACAATGTACGTACGCTATGTCATGAACGATCGTTCATGCAACGTGCGAAGCAGCGAAGCACATGGCTGTACTGTATTGTACTGTACAATGCACATACATACAGTGCGCCGGTTCGTTCAGCAAGTCCAACGAACTATGCTAATTATGTTCGAAAATAATATGATTATTCATGAGTTCACCACTGGAATGCTCCATATTTTATAATTTGGAGTTAATAAATGAAATGGCCAAAAGAATTTCACTCATCTTTGCAAATTTTGGGGATTGAAACTTTTCCAGGAATTATACTAACGTTGAAAAAATTATAAAAAATGTTTAATCGTCTTTTGTTTAAATTATTAAGTCAGCTTAAATGGGGAGGATAACGTAGTTACAAATATTTTAGTTGCACCTACAAGGCTTGCAAGCCAGGGTTGCATAATTAAGCCCAGAGCTACTGAGCTTGGTCCCTTTTTTGTGCAGATTGCGTATGTTTTGAGACTGATGAACTGTAAACACGTAACCTTAGAAGTACGCCCGGGAAAATTCCCGAAGTGCATTTATCTTGAACGACATTAAGCACATATTTTTCTGCCGTCTAGAGGTAACTTTTTTAGTCTTATCTATCAAGTTTACAGTGCTCCACACTTTAAAAGGTATGGTGGATTGTTGAAGCGTGTACTGCATAGTTTAATCCCTGCACCTTTGATAATTTTAATCCTTTTAAAAAGTTGCGTGAAAGAGTTTATTGTCACATTATTTCGGCAAACCACTCCCAGATCATGAGGCGAACGGATCGATATACTAGTCAAAGCAACGCAACACAGACTGTACAACTGACATTATAAAGGTCTTTTTTTAAACCTTTTGTAATTTTCCATCCAAAGTTTACCTAGTCCTTGAACAGGACCGTGTACTGCGTTAACGGTAGAACCTACTCCGTACCACGGTCCTTGTCCTGCATACACAAAATTTCCGGTGGTTAGCCGGTCTGCCAGCAGACCGGCATTCCTCACAGCTTCAAATATTCACCTATGATTACCATACTTTCCATGAATGTTCTTTGTCATTGCATCTATGCTTCCTGACCAGTTTTCTTGGAATAGAGGTGGAGCAAGAAGGTGAAATTTGGAGGTAAAAACTGACCTTAACACTAAGTCAGTTACAAGATTTTAGAGTGCCCGTGCAGTCACATGACTGACTTCCCTGTAAAAAGTTGTAACCAGGGTAGTATGCAAAAGGATACAGTATGTCGTATAGATGCACATTTTTCGACTTTGGAGAAAATATTTGTATATTAGAAACAGGGCTTTAGCCAGCATGGTGAGATCAGGGAGTCCAAACAGTTAATTCTAGTGAAGTTTGTGTGTTAAAATGTATTATATATATGGGGCAATCCAAAATTTTGGGAGTCCAAATGACTCCTGGACTGCTCTCTGGCTTAAGCCTTGATTAGAAATGGACCTTCACCTCAAACCGGTATAAATTGACTTCAAAATCTGAAACCAAGAAAATGTAACAAAATTTAAGGAAATCCTGCAATTAATATCAGGAAATTGGTTATGAAAATGTGGAAGCGCTACCATGAGCCATTCTGACAATATGGCTGCCGTTCTTTGAAGAACAAAGAAGCGAGTTCTGTGAGTTTTGGCCTTAGAACACACCTGAGAGCTGTGTGAATGCATATTTTTATACAATATAATGATAATTAACTGAATTGCATTGTTTTAAAATCAGAGAAATGACAATTAGTGTAGGAACGATCAATTTCTGATAAATTTTCCTCCCAAACCTTAACTGCGGGGTTTTTTGTGTGGGCAGGACAAGGACTCTAGTGCGGAGTAAAACAAAGTGTACGTAGCATAGAGTCCTGTTCAAGGACTAAAGTTTACCCATTGTTACGTGGTTTTGGGCAAGCAACTTCTGCGGTTTACTGCATAAACGGGTTTAGGTGTAATGGTGAACTGCGGCGACAGATTTATTAGGATGCAAAAACGGTTAAACGAAACAACATTTGGCGGTCGTTTAACCGGTTAACCGCTTAACCGTCGCAGCCCTAGGCTATGTTGTGCTCACTTTAGCATTCTTTCAGGAATCCTTTAAAACAGTTAGGCCTAAAGACAAAATTGGAGGATAGGGCATAAACTTGCTGGGAGGTATAACGATGAAAAGACAGGTGACGGAAAATCCAAGATAGGCTAATAAGTCTTTGCAACCTTTCTAACTTGGAGCTGTCAGGGTCTCGGCGACCGACAATACACGGGCCTAAGTTGTAATTTGATGAGCAGGCCTGGTTCACAGGCGTTCCGATTTATATGTACATATATAATACACTATACATATATATACTAACAAGGTACGACAATTTTCTGGACGAGGCTTACAACTTGGCCTATTTTTACACTCTTACACTCACTGTGAACCTCTCTGATTTCTTGCAATCACGTCATTCGATGTGAAAGAACATTCAACATCCCTTCGGGCACAACTGCGGGCATAAAATCACTTCTAATCAGAATTATTGGTAAAAAATGCACTCGGCGCAACTTGGTGGTTACACAGACAGATGACGTATGATTTTAACCTGCGCAACCATCTATGCCGTCTCGTAAGCGAAAACACGCAGCGCAAGGTAAAGCAAATCAAAAGAACGTACGTTCGCTATGCAGATAGATACGAGTAGCTCTTCGATCATTTGACAAATTCAATGTAACGTGCGTTGTGATTGGCGTATAGCTAAGTCAAATTATTTCGACGCCAATCACAACGCACGTTACCTGGATTTGTCAAATTAGGCGCTACACGTATCAATCTGCATAGCGAACGTACGTTCTTTTGATTTGCTTTACCTTGCGCTGCGTGTTTTCGCTTACGAGACGGCATAGATGGTTGCGCAGGTTAAAATCATACGTCATCTGTCTGTGTAACCACCAAGTTGCGCCGAGTGCATTTTTTTACCAATAATTCTGATTAGAAGTGATTTTATGCCCGCAGTTGTGCCCGAAGGGATGTTGAATGTTCTTTCACATCGAATGACGTGATTGCAAGAAATCAGAGAGGTTCACAGTGAGTGTAAGAGTGTAAAAATAGGCCAAGTTGTAAGCCTCGTCCAGAAAATTGTCGTACCTTGTTAGTATATATATGTATAGTGTATTATATATGTACATATAAATCGGAACGCCTGTGGCCTGGTTAGTCTTGGCATAAAACAACTTGAACAAGTTATCATGGCGAAGTCTACGACTGGATAGCCAACGGTAGAGGCCTACTGCTACGCCTAACTGTTCCAAGTACTAACAGTTACTACTAACGTATAGCCTAGGCCTAGTCACTAACTTAGGCCTAACGTGGGGCCTTGAGTTACTAAACTTTCAAGACTGATAAAACTTTCTTAAGTTAGACTCAAACAACAAAATGAAAGCAGCACAAGCTATTCACAGAAACTGATTAAGGTCACCAACGTTATGCCTACCTTAAATTGATAGTCACTGCGCGGATTTTCTGACCTTTTCTCCTCCGTGTTCCCATGGAGCTCTGAAAGGCTTGGTGTACGACAAGCGGCAGGATACCCGGGGAAGCGCTTCTCCTAGGCAAGTGCAGGTCATCCAGCGCTGCTGAGTGCAGTGCTGGGTACGACTGGACTTACCCCTCGACTGTACACTAACTACCAACTATTAGTGTGGCAGTATTACACAATGATCTCGAAAAAATATCCGTTCAGCTGAACGATCAGAGCGGAAGTAAGGCATGGGTCACCTAGTCGCGGGAAAGATGGGGCGGGCAAGAAGGGAGGCCAGGGAGGGGTAAAACTGACGGGAGTGAAATTCTCATACGGTAGACCAGGGGTGGGGAACCCTTTTTTCTTTGACGGGCCGTTTGGCGGTCATAATCCTTTCGCAGGCCACACACACAGAAGGTGCAATAAGCTTCCCTCATAGGGCGCAGGCCGATGGGTACCAAACAGGCCCTGGTGTAGTCTAGGGGAAAGTCTAGGCAAAAATTAGGGACGAAGTACCCGGTATTTATAGGATTTGTAATGATTTATAGGGAATAGACTATTCATCCACTATCTTTAAATGACATAGAATGTGCAAGGCTACACAGACCAGAAGTATCACAAGCACATGGTTCAGAATGATCTACTTATTTTAGATCAATATGGTCATAGGCGTAGGAGGCGGAGGAGGGGCTTGGAGAGCTGCAGCCCCCTCCCCCCAACCAAAAATTTTTGTGGAAATTCGGGCAAAATGCTGGAAATTTTTCCGGCAACTACTGAAAGAAAAATTATGCAATGATGTAGCTAAAAGGTATTATTTAAAAAAACTTCCTTGGTAATTAATAAAGTTAATAAAGTAATTATAAAGTTCTGATCTGAATTGCATCAGCACCCATATATTCCGTATTAATTCTTCAGTGTGTTTTTTAATGGTTAAACTTGTATTATGATTATCAGTGGTGTATTTGAGGGGTCACTGGGTCAAGCCCCACCCTTACTGATGCTGATTTTTTTCTACCTAAAATAGTAAAATACGTGAATTTTTTAAGACAAATTTAACTTCAAAGGTAGCATATGTGGCACCAGATTGCATGTAAGGACAGACAATTTTTCAAAAATTTTCAAACAGGAGTTGGCAATGCCGATTTTTTTTTAGTATCTAAAAATACGTAAATGTTTTAACACAAATTTTACTTCAAAGGTAGCATATGTGGCACCAGATTGCATTTAAGAACATCTAATTTTTCAAAAATTTTCAAAGGGGAGGGGGGACCCCTCCCTTTAGACCTCTCCCCCAGGCTGGCAATCAACGACTTCCCCCAAAATGAAAACCAATAAAGAAAGAAGATACACTGCAAATTATTGGATGTTATTGGCATGCGGTGTGATAACCGATGCATGCCTATATGGATAGGTACCGGTACATTAACATGTCGAACGTGGGTGGAGAGCGCGGAAATTTTTGGTTATATTTTTCAGGCAAGTCGTTCCAGTCCCCCCCCCCCCCCAATCAACTTGGGCTCCTACGCCCATGAATATGGTTTTGTAGCAGGTAGGTCATGTGTTTCCCAGTTAACTGAAACTTTTGAGGAATGGACAAAATCACTACATGAGGGTCTTAATGTTGATGTGGTTAGCACAGACTTAATGAAAGCATTCAACTAAGTGCCCCATCAGCGGTTATTGCTTAAGTTACAAAGCTATGGTATTGGTGGGGAATGTCTTGAGTGGATTAGATCTTTTTTGTCAAATCGTAAGCAACGTACGTATGTTGAAGGATGTTTTTCGAAGTGGGCTGGTATTAAGAATGGTATACCTCAAGGAAGTCTTTTGGGCCCGACCTTGTTTTTGGCTTATATTAATGATTGCCGGATGTTATATCTGGGTGCCGGGTAAAGATTTTTGCGGACGATACAAAGCTTTACAAAGAAAAAGTGGATCGCAAGAGGATTGTGAGTTAATACTGCAATTAGCTATTGATGAGGTTTTTGACTGGTCAGTTATCTGGCAGCTTCGCTTTCATCCCGATAAGGACCAAATTTTAAGGTTAGGTAGATCTGCTCCAATGATGACGATGACGATGACGATGACGATGACGATGACGATGACGATGACGACGATTTTTCTTTTAATTTATGTATGAAGTAATGATGAATGGGCACATATCAACTTTATCCTTTTCTCAGGTTACATTGGAAAGTTTTCCACTTTCTAAAGTTTAATTCACTCTACGAAGAAGTCTGAAACCCCTTCCCCTTCCCGAAACAAACGGAATAGATACAAAAACCCACTGAGTTTCGTACTCTACAAGACAGGCCTGCACACGTGATAATGTAATTCTGTACAATGTTTTGTGTTATGTAGCGGATTGTAGCCTATCTGCCACGCAAAGCTTCTATTCCGTTACCTCCAAAATTACAAGGATTCTGCACCTGATTTATGTATAAAAGAACGGTTGGCATGTTACATTGTGCATGCGGGGTTTTAGCAATGACTGATGTTCGCAGCAGATTTACGTCAAATACCCGTAAAGTGGGACTGTAGAAGCAGGATAAACGGTTGGCACCGTGTGCTAAAATTAGATTACTTTCAATTACTTTTCAAGAAATTCTGAATTTAAATATAGGCTAAGAATTGTCTCGTGGGTCGGATGAAATGGTCTCGCGAGCCGGAGCTTCCCCACCCCTGCGGTAGACCTATGAAGCTTGAGAGGCAGTGGGTGTGGGAAGCGCGTACTAAGCGATGGCTTTGGTATACGTTTAGGGCCGTCCCTCCAATGGCTAGTCTGGTGAGTCCAGGGGAAATTTCCTGCGGGGGACCAGGGGCAAAGGGAGCAAGCGATCTACACAATGTACACGACTGTTCTTGTGGCCAGCATTAAAGTCACGTCAATATTCTACTATAGCACGTGCTTATGCATTACAAGGTTCCCCAACGTTTCACTGCCAAACAGCTGATTGCCGAAATTGTTACAAACGAGCTTGCAGACTTTTCTTTGAAATTTCCTGTTTGAAGTTTTCAGATATCTCGGGCTCCCATTTACGTAACTTACTCATTTACACATAAGACTACGGTACCGTCATTAAAGCAGTGAGCTTGGCTCTGTTGACAAAGGCGCTTAAGTGCAAGAGTGCAGGTTCAAAACCACTATTGGGAGGTTTCACGCGTGCAAAAGTCAACTAACGCAACCACGTTCTGAAGGACAAATAAACACACGTGGACGCTAGGTCATGTTCTTAAGCAATGTTGTGCGTGGCGCAGTAACAGGCCCGTAGTCAAGGGGGGGCAGGGCGGCGAAGCCCCCCTTGGAAAATTTTTCGCCCCCCTAGAAGATCAAAAATTAGCATTGCCGTAATGCATTTTAATATGTTTCGCCCCCTCTGGAAAATCCCCCCCTAGAAGCTTTTTGCCCCCCTTCAGAACTTTGTCTGGCTACGGGCCTGCGCAGTGCCCTCCAGAGAAACTATCGCGTCCACGGAATTTGACCTTTGACGCAAGCTCCCTAAGTATGGTGCTATCTTTTTTGTAATTTTTCGCAGACTTAACGATTGTTCGGCATAGCAATCAAGCTAATATAGTTGAGGTTGATTAAGGCTTTCATACTTCCAAGCTTTGCGGTTTGTTGTTTCGAATCGGCTTGGCAAGTCGTTGATGTCATTGCTCGGCGAATCCGACGATTTTATTTCTCATTAGATCATTAGACACCATGGCATGGTGGCTCGACGACGACGACGTAAACTGTATCCCCGAATACTACCCTCCTCCAACTTTCTTGGTTGCTATGTCATTGTGAATTTTCTTCTTAAACATAGGAGGGATGACGGGGGGCACGGGGCACTTGCCCCCCACTTTTTGCAGTGCTTAACAAATAAAAACAAAAAAATGAGCGAAAGGAAGCGAGACCAGAGAAATTATAAGAGAATTTTCAATAGTCTGTCATGATTAAAATATTTCAATGTTAAATGAAGGAAAACATTAATACCAAAACCATAAAAACGCTGGGAAGATTTTTTCCCTCGAGCTTTGCGCGCACCTCCAGAAGAAACTGATTAATACAATTGAAAATTTTGTCTGGAATCGTAAAATTTCTTTTCTCCTATGAGCCACACTATTGTTACTTGAAGTTCTGAAGTAAGGGTCACTGAAAGTACTAATGTACTTCACAAACTGCACCATGGTCCTTGCAAACAAAGTCCCAAACCCTACCCATGTACAGGGAGTCGCAATTCTAGAAAAATACTTCGGCGTGCTTTGCATTCGCCTTGTATATAAATCGATGTCTCATATAGCCTACTGCTGTACTGCTGTGCGTAGGAAAACTTTGGTGCAATTGCCTCGTTATTACTTCCTATTGGACAGCTTGAGTGCACTAGTATTTCCAAAATCCTTGCTGCACCTCTCGCTGTTCACTTTCCTGACCAACTACCACCATCCTCAGCAAATTAACTGACGACTAGTCTCTTAATTTAGATCATCATAAGAAAAGTATTTCATTGGCATTTCAAATTACACCTGGGGTAATAGGAGCAGGGAGCTGCCACTGCTCCCTGATAGGAGTTTCTCAGGAAATGGTCCGGAATGGTCCCAAAAGCCGCCAAATTTAAGACAAATTTGTCGAGGAGAACCCTCAGTCCCCAGCTTCCAGCTTCGCGCCTTCGGCACTCACGGTTAAAGGCTTCGCCGACCACAACTTCCCAAGATACAGCCTTCAATAAAAATTACTTTCCTGGCCTTTGGCCATGTCCATTTCTATGTACAAACTGCTCATAAAACATTTCCTTGACTTTTCAAAGTATCACATGGTCTATAACCTTCAAATCGACACTTTTCACATTAACAAAGTTGAGGGTCACCTTCATAGCAGGTGTCGAATAGGTACTCTCCTCTTTTGATATACTGTACGTACTCTAATACTCTAGGTACAGGAGTAATACAAGTCCTCCAAGCGGGCAAAGGTGAGGCGGACTTGTCCCAGACCATCGATAAAATGAAACATGAAAGAAAGAACCATAGAGAAGGATATAGGTTCCTATATCCTGCTCTATGGAAAGAACAGGCACCTGGGGAAAGTAGGAGAAATTTTTATGCTACAAAATACTACATTTAAATCTTAAGAAAAATAGTAAGCTACGATTAAAAGTCTCAAACGCTGTCTCAACGCTGATTTTTTTCGGCGCGCTTCGTGAGCACCCGTTGTAAATATTGTTTCGGGATTCGGGGTTACTTCCTGTGGAACATTTTGCTTGTCATAGCTTTGCACACTCCTTTATTATCATTGAAATCACCAATGCCCCCATGGTCATACGCAGAGGAGGGGAAGTTCCCCCTACCCAAGAAATTTTCCAAGCAAAAATTTTATCACCATTGATCTGTGTAAATTTACCACTATTTAAAGATTGTTTAGATGCAAGTTGTAAGGCGCGGAAAGTGCCATTTCCGGTTACTTAATAAGGGACAGGTGCTAATCGAAGGGGGGCAAGAAGCCCTCCTGCGTCTTGAGGACACTTTTCTTAGCTTTTCTATTACTCATATCGCTAAAATGTCTGAAAAATGCGATTTTTTCAGCGCGCTTCGAGCGCACCCACTCTGAATACTAGATCTCCCATTCTTAAAAATATTGTTTCAAAGCCCCGGGAAACCCTCAAAATAATCCATTCCCCCTCCTTCCTCAAGCCCTCTGCATTATCGATCCTGTCTGACTGTTAGTCATACCGAGTAAGAATATAATTGAAAAAGTCAAAATGTGATTTTTGTGGACCGTTACGCAGTTAAGTGCCCACCTTATGTCATTTGAAGTTGAGGCAAAAATGCATCATTTTAATGCGTACAATTTGTACATACCTAAGAGCTTCCGGGGGCTTTGCCCCTGACCCCTACCGGAGCTCTGCCCCTGGACCCCACCAGGGGTTCTGAGGAGGGCCCCTGGACCCTACGCCGTCAGGTGGAGCGCTTTCCTTCGGCGCCGTTCGGAGAGTCTGCCCAGCTTTGCCCCCCACTTTTAGATATCAAATCCCGCCCTTTCACTTAAAGGTCATGTGACATGCCACCAAAAAGAGCTGTTTCACTTGTCATTTAAAGAATTAAGTCCTCCAATCAAAGATCCTTTGGAATTATTACAATATCTTTTACCGTTCTCAAAATATACGTCTTCAAAGTTTGATGGTTTCTGAAGAAACTAATTGCCTATGCAAAAAGAATGATGTGGAGTGTTGCACAGTGTGAAGATTTCTTTTGTTGACCTTATATTAATTATCTTTTAATTACTGATCATACAGATTACAGTTTGGTGAGTGATATCAATATTTTTCAAGGAACAAATTTTAACTTTTATAATAAACCCCTCGGGGAAAAGCAATGCTACCAGTGTCCTTGAAATTAAGGTTGAAAAAACAAAGGCTAACATGTGCCATATATGGTATGTCCCTCTTTCGATTTCACATATTTACATATTTAGCTCATGTTTATTCATGATACAAGTGTGGAATAGAAATTTACCTGTAAAATGGTCAATATTTGATGGATTTTAATAAGAATTGTGGCTATTTTCTGGATTTTTAATGCTTTTTACATCGAATATCCAACTATGTTATTTTCATGTCACACGACCTTTAAATATTGTTTTATGGCATGAAAACGCTGCAGGTAGTTCATATCTAAATAGTTTACTTAAAATGGTCTCAATTAAAGTATTCGATTAACCCTCTTGGGGGCTCGTCGAGTATTTTAATGATGACTGCGGAAGTAAATTTTCAAAAGCAACATTATTTTTTATTTAAATACTATTTAAAAAGAAAGAGAGTGTGATTACCAGTTCAGAAGTACATTCATGCAGTGCAGTATGCACATACCCCTTGATTATTCCTGAAGGTGGGGGATCTGCGTTCGCCCAATTGTTTTCTTCCCATGTAGCGCTTCACTATTCAATATATGGGTTGATGTACCTAAACCACTTACCGTTAGATTGAATGAAAATACAAGGCAATGGATAAAAGCTGTGAATATCTCAACTCTGTTGTGAACTATACATTTATTGATAGGTCGATTGAGGAGGGCTACAGTGAAGTGGATGTGTATGATGGGTGGGAAGACGGGCAAGGTGTGAGCAGTGGCGGATTTAGGCCGGGCGCACCCGGCGCGCCCCCCCCCCCTAAAATTTTCCAAAGCTTATTTTTTTACTTTCACTAAATAGATCATTTAGCCTACTTGTTTCTACATAATGTTGTATTATCTTACAATTTTCAAACTATGTAATTATAATTGTTACAAACTAATAGCAATTTAGAGCACACAGTTTCAAGTTTTCCGATAAAATGTCAATAGAGTGATATCGAAGGTCTCAACCCTATTTCGGACCACGCTTTATGTAGAACACTAAACATTTTCTTACAATCCATCTGCTATTTGGGTTCATCAGATGTGGAGTTTTTTAATCAACGGGAATCCTAGTTAATGTTATCATACACTCGTTATGGAAAAACAAAAGAACCGTGAAAATGTCCATAGGCTACGCACCATCGATAATGGAAGTTCAAACTGTATGTAAATGTAAATTATGCTATCAGTTGCAATCCCATTCCTTTCAATAGGTAATTACGAAGAATGAAAATTCAATCGACATTTGTACCTAACAGTTGTGAACATCAGCTGGATTGGATCCAGCCTAACTTTTTACAATTACTTTATTGTACTGATTATAGCATCGATCAAAACTTGGGATTGATTTCTTTTTTGCGGTGAAGGCTATGCCATATTATCCACATACACGTTCATTCTAAAACCATTCAACACATAAAAAAAGACTTTGAAAGATGAAAATTACGTTACTGGTCACGGTGTATAGAATGATAAAAAGCGCATGGCCAAACTTCACAGGAGCTTAATGTCTATGTTCACTTATTTATACAATCTGTGATCCAGTTTCTTCCTTTTTTCATGAACTAGAGAGTATTTTATATAAATTTATTTGGTCACACAGACCAGACAATTAGGGGAAACGTTCTGTTCTAATATGTGCAAGATGTGAAGGTGGTTTAGGAATGATCGAATTATGCTCTTTTGCTTATAGCTTAAAGTGTAAATGAGGGAAAAATTATTTTCAGGATGGCTTTGCTTTTTGGAAAGTTTTGTTTGATAGTAAGCTCAAGAAATATGGCGGAATATATATATTTTAATGTAACCTTTCCAATGAATATGTTATCATTGAAAACAAGTATTTATGATGTCTGTTGCACTTGATCTTATTTTACGCCCTCCGGATGTGTATGCTAATCAATATATTTTGAATAATTCTTATTAAAATTGACAATAAACTTATCTATGCCAGAGCTCTCATGGTCACTAAAACCTACAAAGTAATTTTTTTTAACGAGAGAGTCGACTCAGTGCTTAATTAGAATGATTTCTGCCATAAATGTAATTTTACTAGTATTTGTCCTTTTACATTGTATTATGGAAAAATTCTGCTATCCCGAGGGAGTGGAGACTGAATCTACATGCCACTAATGAAATCAATGATAACGCAAAGCGTTTAACAATGTTCATCTCTCATGTACATGACAATAAAGTGGTATATTTCATCAAGCAAAAGACTTTAAAAGCTACTGCGATCTCAAATATGAATCTTACATCAGTGCATCGTATTCTTGGTCAGATATTTTCACCATCGTCTTTGAAGCTGTTGGAGACCCCAAAATTCAATTCTTTCAGTTTTTTTTTACGTTCATAGAATTATAGGTTGTAACGAATTTTTATTCAAAATTAAAAAGGAAAGATTCTCCTCTCTGTACCTTGTGTGAGGATCCCCCTTATTTTTAGACCACTTTTTCCGGACCTATAACATTACGACATATTTTTGGAAAGATATTTCATCAAAAGTATTTAAAGAGTGATCTTAGCTTAAATCAAGATCAAGTAAATTTTGGTTTAGTTCATGAAGCAAGTTTTGCAATTTTCTCACTTTTAATTGAAGGGAACATTTTTTTGGCAAACAAAAGCTCAAAGTAACGACTGCTTAGGTTCTACTTACAAGCCTGGGAAATGCCATTTCCGGCTATCTGAGGGGTCGCGATTTTTCAAAATTTTCTGTACGCTCCGCGCCAACTGATGGTGGCGCTCCGCTTAGATATTCGCTCGGGCAGATGATTGACCGTCAGCGCCCCCCCCCCCTAACGAAAAATCCTAGATCCGCCCCTGGTGAGCGAGGGAGGGAGGCGGGGGCTGCAGCCCCCAGAGTTTGGTCAAAAACTATTTCTAGGGCGCATTTTTTGATTAAGAAAAGTCCGATAATTTTTCGGGCAACATCATTTTCTCGGAAAAATCTGCTCGAAAACTCTCCCCTGAAGAAATATCCCAAATAGCCTATGCGGATTGGGGGGGGGGGGGTCCATCTATTCATCAACATTACTGGTTATTGCTAACTCTTATAGCCTTCCTGTTGTCCATTTCGCATGTTTTTTTTTCTGCAATTGCCCCCTCTATTGCCAATAGTACCATAGTCCCTATGCCTGTCTTGAAAGCTGCACGAAGACATGACTACTTTCTCAGTCATTATGGTGCCTCAGTGTACCCTACTGTTACTACGTTTGTGACATAATATATGTGTCGGTAATAAATTTGTGACATAACCACCCACTCCTCACCCTTCCCACTCGCATTTTCCCTGGGTAAATCATTTTTCTTTCACATATGAAGAGTGGGCCGTGGAAGTTTTTCCCAGGACGAATGGAAGCGAATTTTAAAAATTTCCATAGGAATAATAAAAAAAAGGTTGCCCAGGGGTTAGGAACAAGGTTAGGGTAAAGAATTGCAGTTGGACCTACTCGTCCTGGAAAAAAATTACGCAAGTTGGCCACTGCTGTCTTCTGCAGCATTTTATTGTCCCAATACTGTTGTACAGACGTTCAGACACTCCTGGACAGAATTCCTGGGATATTTTGAGTCTATAAGATATTTTCAGGATGTTTTCCCTTTAACGTCTTCCTCAATGTTGAGAAAGAAAGTGGGCGCTATTTTCTTATGCACTTGAGGTGTCATTCGCTTTCTAAACAACATTATATAAAGAGGGTTGCGGGGAGACTTCAGGATGGTAGGTTCGTCTTGCCCTTATTTACCGTAACTTACGATATAGCGCAGGTTGCATAAATATGTTACTACATTGAATTCACAAGCACTTCCATAACTTCATATGGCCTAGGCCATAGGTTCACAAGTGGTGGCCCACGACGTCCATTAATGAGGCCCGCGGAATATTCAAAGAGTCAGGAAAAATCTTGGGCGTAATTTTGGAGTGCAATCTAGATCATTTGGACCCCACATTTTCTCCCATATTGCCATAGGCCAACTGGTGATTCACACATTGTGAACGGAAAAGTCTAGTACAAGTTAATGCTTGAAGTGTGATCACCTTCAATCAAGGGCGAGTGGGATGTCAATTTCTCCCATACTGGTGACCCACGCATGAAGTTATAAAGACGAACTCTCTAAATGTAAAAGAGTGAATTTCACTCTTCCACGATTGCCCACAGTGACCACTCTCTGTTTCGAGTGAAATTTCACTCTGCCCGGAGTGGTAATTCACTCATTTGGAGTGAATTACCACTCCCAGCAGAGTGAAATTTTCAATCGAAGAAAGAGTGGTCACTGTAGTCAATCGTCGAAGAGTGAAATTCACTCTTTTACATTTAGAGAGAATTTGTGCAAATTCCTCCCCCAGAGCGTTTGGGATGCCAATTTTTCTCCCTTACTGATGACCCACGTTATAAGACCAGTTATTATGACGAATCTGTGCAATTTCCTACAATATACGGCTGTCTGGATGCCAAATTTTCTCCCTATATTCGCGACCCCGGCTGGGAGACGTGGAACCACCTTGTCCAATTTGCGTTGTAGAGCGCGTTTTCCTGTCATCTAACGAGTTTAGAACGTCAAGTTTTCTCACCTCACCTCCAGTCATGGTGGGGCTAAGGTCGGTTGTAATCCCATACAGCAAAAGCCCCCTTTGAAAACCACCACCCAAATAAAGAAAATCTCGAAAACTCTCCCCTGCTCGAAAACTCTCCCCTGAAGCGAAAACCACCACCCAAATAAAGAACCCCTATAAATTGCCACTGCCTAGCTGCATATAACATGTATGTGCTTTGCTAGTTTTGTCACAATACCACTTTTGTCTAACAAACCCACTTTTTTCATGATTATTTCCCACTTTTGTCACAACAACGGTACCACTTTTGTCACAATCATAGCCCACATTTGTCACAACAGCGGTCACAACTTTTGTCACAACACTCGCCCATATTTTTCACAATTTTACAGGGCACTGCATAGCAGGCAGTGGCAATTTAAAGGGGTTCTTTATTTGGGTGGTGGTTTTCAAGGGGGGCTTTGCCGTATGGGCTTACAACCGACCTAAGCCTCATCATGATTAGAGATGAGGTGAGAAGAAAACTTGACGTTTTAAACGCGTTAGATGACAGGAAAACTCGCTCTACAACGCAAATTCGACAAGGTGGTTCCACGTTTTCCAGTCGGTGTCGCCAATATGGGGAGAAAATTTGGCATCTCGACCGCCGTATATTGTAAGAAATTGCACAAATTTTTCATTATACCTACGCTCGTGGGTCACCAGTACGGGAGCAAAATTGGCATCCCAAAGGCCCCATGATTGCATCGAACAAACAATGAAACAGAACAGAACGAGAACAAATTCGACTTGGGCCCTGAGCGCCCTTCCAATTATTCCTCTCTCACTCACCTTGGCAAGATCACGTATAGATACAGTGGTTTATAAAATATTCGTCCTTTTGATTGGGAAATAATTACAACTTTCGTATTCGTACATATACTAAAGGAAACTGTATATTGTTGACAAAAAGGGGTATGCACGACAAAAGAAGCTTTATTCCGACTTTTATGCTGGACAGAAAACCACAAACTTAGATGGCTTCTCAACGCTCTAGTAGAAAACATAAGCTAATTTTACCCATTTTCTTCCACTATCTCCTTGAATGTTTCTTCGATGAACCTTTGAGGCCACCTGATTAGGAGTTGCATCAAACAAGTCTTTCCGAGATCACCCAGCAAAACATTGTACTATGTACAATATTTAGACATGCAGAATTGCCATGTAGCGCCACCCTTCCTGTTGAGACACTTCCTCCGAGTAGGGAGCTGTTAGGAAGGAGACACAATAATCAATTCTGTCAGACAATAAGTACATGAAAATGATTTAATCCGTTTCAGGTATTTCAGGTATCATACTTTGATTGGCAGATCTCTTTGTTGCTACTGTTTAGGCCCTTTGACTTGACTCCCCCTTCCTAATGATAATCTGCGTTTTTCACACCCAAGTAATCCTGAAATTGCCATGCTTTGATTCGGAGGTTTGTTACCGACGGGGCCAAGCTTTCATCAAGACTTTTAGCTAACCGACTGTCAATGGAAGTTTAAATAATGCCCTTCCTTTGTGCCCCTACGAATTTGATGCATCTTCTGCTTTAAGCATTGTTTAAGCCTACATTATTTTTCGCATTTTGGCAATTTTCCTCATCACTGAAAAACATGCTCGAAATGCGTGAAATGTGAATTGTGTGGGAAAGACTTCCATGAAGTTAACAGAAATGACATATATTATGACCAATGATGACAAAAGCGTAAAACGACTTTCAATACAATTTACATTTCGAGCATGTTTCTCAGCGGTGAGGACAATTGCCAAAATGCGAAAAATAATGTAGGCTTGAACAATTTTTAAATCAGACGACGTATCAAACTCGTAGGGACACCAATGAAGAGTTCTATTGATTGTCGTTTTAACGATAGATCACTAAATCTTAATTGATCTTGCAGTAATTGTGATAGACATTTGAGAAGAAAAGCAAGATTACCATCGGAAACGAGCATTACATCAAAGTGTCCATTAGCGGCTCGCCATAGGGGCACGGGGGGCACTTACCCCCCAAAAAGTTTGCAAAGCATGGTCTTCAATTTTCCAAAAAATAATAAATAAATAAAACATGTAATTCGAGATGGGTTAGGCCCTCCCTTTTCCTTCACTCGGTTTAAAATTAAAGAAGTGAATAACTTTTCAATTCAATGAGAAGCTTAAACATTAATAAAGTGCTTTCAAAACGACATTTTTTCGGCGCGCTTGGCGCGCGTTTTCTTAGTTGCTTGTTCCCTACTATATGTACTTCAGACATCTCAAATGGACCTACCATTAGTGCGAGCTAAGGTAATCAAAACAATTGATCATGCTGTGATATTTGTAATCTGATTAGCTTAAGCATCATAATGTCATTTACAGAGGGTAACGGTAATGCTGGAGTTAAATGCCCATAATTTTGCAGACACTTAAGAGCTTCCGGGTCATTAGATACACAACCCATTAGCCGTGTTGATTATCATCCACGACTAAAAGCTGTTTTGCCCGGGTGTCACCTGGCCAGATTAGCATAGGCATCTGTCTACAAAAAGTTGTAACCGGCATGTAGCCTAAACATATTGTGTTTCCCATAGAAGGAGAGGTTTCCCTTTCCTTGTCCAAACTAGCAGCACCGTTGGCCCACGAGAGGTCTTATGACTGTCAAATGGCATGTTATAAGCAAAAGGTTCTCCACCTCTGTGCTAAAGTATACCGTTTCAGTTGATTAAAAATAGACACACCACACAGTCAATCTAAGCTCAGTGTAGTGAGACTTTTTGGCCTAGCTATTTGTACATAGGATGAGACGTCGTTCTGAGTTAGGGGAATTCCCCTCCCCTTTTAAAAAATTTTCGTTTCGGTACGGTACTGAGATCCAAAATAGTGCTATCATTTCATCGTTTTCAAGTGTCTTCAGTGCTCGAAATTTTCGTTAGTTTAAGAAAACAATCCAGAAAACCAACATTTTACGGCTTCTTGGCAAAGCTGAAACATATTGTGACATATAGACTATGTGCAAAACCCAAGGCAATTTAAAGGTGATCGGTCGTCTTGAAATATTGTTTGTGACGTCAGCCTTTTCTTGACATGTTTCTGAGGCGTCACTGTTCAACAGATACACCGTACAATGAAGTCATCATAGCTACTTGTATGGTGTATCCGTTCAACAGTTACGACACAGAACATGTCAAGAAAGGCTGACGTCACAAACAATATTGCAGTGATGACGTGCCATCAACTTGAGAATGTAGGTTTGACTTAGTATGTCTACGTCTACGTGGATTAAGTTAGTCCTCGTTGAAAGGTAAGTTAGTTGTATTTAAGTAGACCACTTATTCAAGCTGCTATACGCAGAAAAATATTGCCTGACAAATTTAATCCCTTAAAAAATTTTGGAAGCTTGTTTTTGACCATGTTACTTACTAAGAAGATGATCAATTTTTGATTTGGTTGTAGGAATTGAGTTGAAATATAGACTATGTGCAAAATCCAAGGCAATTTGACCTATTTTAGTGCCACTTATTTATTGTATCACTCCGCTCTGTGCATTGCTGTCTTTGAGTAGTGATCAGGACTGGCAGCATGCACTTATTATTCAAGCCTTTCTAGTTCAAAATCTCAATGGTCATGGTATGGCAATTTGAAAGTGCCATAAAAGCCCACATTGTGAGCTTTTAATTGGAGGGGTGGCATGTCCAGGCTGAGAACTTCTACAAGGATCTAGGGGGCAGGGAATTAGCCTGATTAAGTGTGTAAGTCAATAGGGCAGTAATTAGTAGTCTGCTACCTAAAGTACCGACATGAGTCAGCAGTGAGAGAAAAGAGCTAGGAGGCGTGCTTTATCTGAGCTTGTCATTTTCTCTGAAGTCCGACCACCCGCCCGCTAAGCAGGTGAACGCTTTCGATATGAAGCTCGTGGTTGAAAGAAAAGAAGAAGAAGAAACAAAAGGCTGCAGCCCCATTTGACGTAAGCGAGTCACAAAAACCCTCATGAATGTTGAATTCCGACAGTCAGAAAAATCAAGGGCAACATTTTGCTGCGTCATATGTCTTGGCTTGAAGCAAATACACGTATAGTTGGGCTATTCCGAGGTGGTACTTCCATGTTTTAATCAGGGCATTTCAAGTCTTATTCGATAGCACATCCTTGTTGCAAATAACTCATACCTGGCAGTGAGGTAATTATACCAGCACCTACAACCAGAGAAAACATCAAATAAATGCGACAGCGTTTGAATTGTGGTACCACAGCCAACTACATTGCCGATGGACAAACGAAGGATAGGTCAGGATATCGATGACCCTCCTCGAGCAATTAAAGTTTGAGCCAAGATTAATATGCCAAATGTAACAGGAATAATGAAATCTTTCCGACAGGTGCCAATGTGTGGTGTTTTTACACCCTGTATTTTTGCCAAGTAAGTAGCGTGGTTTTACTGATTTCGCCCCAAGTTATGACTGTTTATAGCATTTTGCTCAGTTATGGTATGGATTAATAATAAAATTATTCGGTTTTTATATAGCGCTTTATCATCAAGTTATCAAAGCACTTCACAAATATTACCCCTGGTCAGCAGTAACCCATCCTAGAGACAATCCCTCTGGATGGTTGCAGCTAAATCAGCGCCAGTGATGCAAGTTACCTCGCAGGTACCCATTTAACTCTTGGGTGGAGAGAAGCAACTGAGATAAAACATCTTGCCTAAGGACACAACGCCATGAACCTAGCCTGCGGAGCAGACTCTGTAGCAGCCTTCCAAAAGATGGCGCTCTCTCAGAAATCATAATACACCCCTGCATATAATAATACAGAATCCAGTTTTCATTTACGCGAATCCCCAAAATGCGGGATAGATTATTATTCATAAGAAGGTCACATGGTGTTCACGGTACTGACTATTCATGTCTATCAACGGCCTGCGACGATGCACATATACGAATACTTCTGAAGACACGGTGACATCTCAAAAAGGTACGTAATTATCATGTATGGGCTAAAAATCGAGCTAATCCTTGCAGTGGAAAGTCAAGCCTAACGTTAGGCGTCAACAGTGGCCTGTGTATAGGCCCTCGCATGGGCAAGACGACAACGTACCTTGCTCTAGACATGTACATATACAGCTAAGCCAGTAACTATACAGTAATAGTGTACTGCAATGCATAACGTGTATACAAGTGAAGAGTTGTCTGCTGTATGTAGCGAAGCAACCGGTCGCTCATGTTGACTCCACCCCTTACCAACGCTGATGACGTGTGTATTACTTATCATGAAGTTATTTTTGTCTCGGAAATGAGATTGGCTAGAAAGTTGGCAGGCTATTGTATTGTATTAAACTTCGTCTGTATAGCCTACTGTACATCAGGGGTAAGCAAATATTAAGAATTGTACTTGTAGCTGATAAAACTCAACAATAGCCTGCTTACAGCAGGCTACCATGAACCCGGCAGCACTCGAACTAGCAGTCTTGGGGTCACAATAGACCACCAAGATCTCAGTGTTCAGTCAGTCAGGAGAGTCATGTCTCCCGGTTCTTTGGATAGACCATCTACAGTTTTCAGTGAGAGCATAGAGTTACATGTAGCCCCATGAGCCCCTTGTGGTTGGTCTACTCACCAAATACGGCAGGAGCCACGCAAAGCGATTTTAAGCTTCACGAAGCCAAATTTAACCTACGCGGAGCCGAATTATTAAAGGCAGTAGGCAGTCGCCCCAAAATTTGCTTTGAAAAATCAGCAAATTCTTATTATTGCATTAAAAGCACCTCTGAAGATGTTTTGAACAAGACTTTTACAAACAATAGGTAAAGCAAGGAGAAATTCTCCTTGAATTTCACAGTTCACTAACAAAACCATTGTCACGTGATCAAAATAGGCCATCCATGAACGAGAGTGACGGGACATACTAACTCTGATTGGGGTGGCTGCCTATTGCCTTTAAACTTCTCTAAGGCAAATGTTACGGTACTTACGCAAGGTCGAATTTAGCACCCACTTAGCCAAATTTAGCTTACAGGACTATGGGAAACTTAAAATTGATGCATGGTGGGCGAAGTCGTCTACTTACTTTGTGTTGTTAAGGGCTAACTGTCGCTTATGCTAAAATTATCTTCTCCTGTGCGAAACTGGCCTCTGCGTTCGCTAAATCGGCTTCGCGTTGGTTAAATCTAACTTCAAGTTAGCGCAGCTACAAACCGCTTCGTGTTGCTTCTATTGCGTAATGAGTGCAATGACCAACCATATCAGTTCATGCAAGTGCATGCTTTCATTCGAAGTTTTCCTACAAACCTGCTGAGTTTTTCATTTGACTGACGTGTCATTAACATTTGACTGAGGGCGCACATGTGTTGCTCGTGGCAACAACACCATCAATATTTTCCTATATTTCTGACATCGCAACTTTTGATCTAATTTTTTATGTTCATGTAATTACGTGAAACTGAGACTTAATCTGTCCGTCAAACAGCAGTAACTATCTGATCAAACAGTATGAGTGCCAAAATAAATATGATAAAATTTTATGTCAATCTTCCAGAAACCTACTTTCGACTAGGAACCGCAACAAATTGTTGCGCGTTTGCGATAACAGTTTTAAGGCCGATAAACTGTTGTTTACGATGAAATCGTGCGAGTTTTGTGTTTGGGACACTTTCCTAAGACCACACACAAAAAAGGTCTACACCGGCTCCTTCGGGAATAAATTCTTAGAAATACAACTGCGGGTCAAGCAATCCTTCCTTGTGCATCTGAGGTACAAGCGTGATTGGACACAAGTCAACAGCCTCGGTGTCAGTGCGGAGGACATTTGTCTTCATCTCGGCACTATGGAGCTACAACGAAGCGTTATAGCTTCATGATCACACTCTCCAAATCCTTCTTCCTGTTATCGGTAACTTTCCCTGAAATGTCGTGTAGAACAAATTGCAATTTATATGAACTGTAAAATGAAAATAAAGGAATAGAAATTAGTTATTTTCTGCAGGCATTTCGCAAGCAGGAAGCACATTTAGAAAAAAAAGTGAAAATATTTGGAAGTGCCATTGGCAACACCTGAACAATCAAACGGGTCAGCGTCAAAAGGTCAAGTATCTTTGTTAGGGTCATCCCGTAGAATACCATTTAGTCTTCTCTTGTTTTCTTTATTACGTTCTTTATGTGGTTGCCCAAGGTTGCTGCTACAGTGTTTAGTGTTGTGTGCTAATCCCCTTTTTTCGGCGGCATTATCTACAACCTTTTGTACAGTTGGTTTCTTGTAAAAAAGATGTAACAGTAAATTGTTTATAAAAAACATGAAGTCATTGTTGAGACCGCTTAAAGAAGGGGGGAGGGGGAGCAGTCGCCCAAGTTTGTTTTCAAAAATCTACTTTATCTTACAAATTTCCTCTTATTTTGCTTATAAGTATTTTTCATTTTGTTTCTTTATAAAATCATTGTATGTTGCATGTAAGTCAATAGTTATTCTGCATGAAATACGATAACAAAAATTTGGTTACATGATTGATAGGAGCCATTCCTGAACTAGATTGATGGTACAGTAATTCAAATGGGGACGGGGGACTGCATTTCCCCTTTAAAGTGGACCTAAAGCCTAGAATTACAAGAAAATATATTTTAGAGGTTTGAAAATGAATTCCATGCATCCAACTCCCGTTTTCATAGCATACTCTGCTGCTGAGATATAGAATGTTGAAATTTATTCACTTTATTTGAAATAGTCCATTGCGCAATAATTTGTGATGCCCTTCTTGTACAACTCGCAGTACCTTCTTTTGTTTTCTTTTAATATTAGGATGTTTATATGACCTTGAAACATTCACCGTTCCTTTGCATAGCATGTTGTAGGGAGAGGGCTTATATAGCCAAGTCACCCTATGATAGTAAGACAGTGGTCACATTTTGGCACAAGGTGCAGTGGCTTTCGAAAAAACAAAGGAAAACAAGGACTGTAATTTGAGTAGTACAAGAATGACATCACAAATTATTGCGCAATCTACCATTTTATATTGAGTGAATAAGCTCCAACATTTTATATCACGGCTTAAAAATGTCCTGTGAAAGATGGGAGGTGAACCATCTGGATGCATTTTTTAAGCTTTGTAACATATATTTTTAAAATTTTAGACTTTAGGTACACTTTAAGTCATCATTTAGGACGAAAGTGACATATTTTCATAATAATTTAAAAAAAGTAGGCATGGGGGTTTGGTAGAATTTGTAAAAACGCTTCTTCTGTAAACATTTTGACACCGCAGGGAGAAAGTGAAGAGAAGGAAGTATATCGCTCCCATTTCTCCCCTACACGTGCATGCCCGAATTTGTATGATTGTAAGTCCTAACAACTCCCTATTTCCCCTTCTTACGTAGGTATAGTCTGCAACTTTTGCCAAATGAACAGATAACAACTAGGCACGTGTGGATTGTTGGTTTGGCAGAGTATTACAACTGACACTTGTGCAGTGCCGTTGGAAGGATTCTAAGAAGGGGAGGGGGTGCTGAGCCATTCATCTCCAGACTTTTGTCTTTGTTTCTTTTTCAAAGGTTACTTTTCGAAGTTTTAAGACACTAAAACCCTTCAGACTGAAAATTATTATGGGGAGGGGTACAGCCCCACCCCTTTGTTGCGAAGGCCCTGATGTGTCCCTACCTCGTTCTTATAACAAAAAGAGGTGTACCATCACTAGAAAAGTGTACGGGAGGGGGTAAATGCTAACTAAACATGGAAATTCTGCAGTAAGTAAGCAGACGTTTTGGACAGAAATCTTATCCCCATTGAAATACTGTAATTGATGATTCTGCGAGAATTTCGACGATGAAGGTATGAATGAAAAGTAGAGGATTAACAATACGGGGTCCAGGAAAATGTTAAGGAATTGGGGCGAATCCCCGGAACCTCTGGAGCTTGTGCAAATTTACAGGCCTTAAGTATTCATCCACTATCTTTAAGTGGTATTCGATGTGCCAAGCTAAGTTGACCAGAAATATCACAATTTGATCATATATTTTTTATTTAATGTGTATATGAAAAAAATAATGAACGAGAACTGACGAAACACAGTCTTAGTGAGTCAGTTTTCACGTTTTTTTTTAGTTCACATCACATGTTATTTTGTTAGGGGACCATACATAAGCTTTTTATGAGCTTCTTTGGTTTCCCCTCAACCTTTCATTTATATTAGTTATGCATATTGTTTCTATCTTGAAAGCAACTTTAAGTATTTGATCGTATTATGTATCATATCATATTCATGTATTATGTCGACTATAGGTTGGAACAAAGTTTGACTAATAATAATAAATAATTAAATAATAAATAATATTGCAAAGTTATTAGCTTTCTTAATTTATAGCACCATCATGTGCGGGTCCTGATATTCTGCTGAGCTCACGAGACTCTCACCAGATGCGTATGTACTGATTTCACTACAGTTATCACTGGAAAATCGTCTAAACTTACATTTAAGCTATGATATCTTTTCTTGTTTTGTGGGTGACTCCAGGCCCCTGTAGTCAGACAAGGTACTGAAGGGGCGAGATAAGTTCCAGGTTGCGAAAATATTTTCTAGGGGCGAAATATGCTGAAATACGTAAAGGCAACTGAAATTTTTAATTTTTTTTTTTTTTGGGGGGGGGCGTAAATTTTCTAGGCCCCCTCGGCTAAAGACTGTGCAACATACTATGAGTCCTCAAAGGATATTTACGTCAATCTCAATCTCAAACTCCATTTTTAGGGCACTTCGTGCTAGATAGTGTTGCTCCATTTCCCGTAATAAAAGTTAAACATTTGCTACAATATCCCAATCAAACATCTGTTCTGATGAAACCTATGATGAAAGACAAGAGTCCATATATTTACGGAAATACCTTTTCCGACAAATTACCAGGCTGTAATTTTTGTCTGTTGGCTTATTCACGTTTCAAGTTTTGACCGCATGTAACTAAAATGTGTAACTGGCAAGTTCATCAGAGCCCAGGATGGGGACACCAGACCCCGCAAGTTTGTCTAGTATTACCTGCTCGCCAGACGTGTATTGGTCTTCTACCTATAGCCTATATTGGTGCACTCGTAATAAGTGAAAAGGCCTACATATTCGACACCTGCTACGAAGGTATAACGTCTTAGGTCCGACGAAACCGTCTGATTTATGTCCGCAAGGCAATTCAAAGATGTAAATCCATGAAGCCTCATTAGGAAAATGTGTATTATGTAAAACCAGGCGTGGGAACCTCCTGCTCGCGGGCTGTATGCGGCCCCCAAGACCATTTGATCCGGCCAGCGGGGCAATACATAAATGTAAACTCAGAAATACAGTTTAAGTGATAGCAATTTTTAGCCCACATATCCTGCTTATATGCAATTTTCCGGATATTTACGTAAACACTGTGCGTAGCAGCATCAATAGTATAGGCCTATAATTACCATACTGCCAAAATGGTTTGTGTTTTGGTCGAAACTTAGTCTCTCAATGAAAGCCCTGTTACTTTTGTCAAGATACTTGCCTTTTCCCGTTAGGATGATATGAGACCTTCTGTTGTTAGACAGTCGATTCCGTACATTACCAAATCCCTTCCTCATGCTTGTAAATATTTCTTTATTTACGGCTTAATTTCCCGATCACCTAAAATGGCAACAGTACTGTAATTCTAGTCTTCAAAAAGGTGACTCAAATACCTTTACTAATCATCGTCCTATCTCGGTCTTACCGTACTTCTCAAAGCTACTTGAACGCCTTCAATACAACCGTGTTCTGAAATTTCTTGATAAAAACAATATCCCTTTTAAGCTCAACTTCAGTATGGTTTTTGCTCCGGGACTTGCACAGAAATGGCTCTTTCTGATGCAGTTGAAAACCTAAGAAGTTACATGAGTGAAAAATTAACAACAGCCGGCATTTTTCTTGACTTATCAAAGGGTTTGAAACTATCGACCACAACATCCTCTGCCAATAGCTTAATTATTGGGGTATTCGTGAGAACTTTTTTGTCCTGGTTTAAAGAGGGATTTGCATCACCCCAAGTATGACTTTTACTTGGTGGTAAGCCCCGCCCATAATTGTCTTTACTGCTTCTCCTTGTGCAGACACAAACAGCTCTCTACTCAAGGCCACATCCTGGTGAGCATAAAAAACCCCATGTGTAACCAAAACAGTTCTCTGTGCATGCTGTGTAGTATGAGCTGCTCTGCATCTTTTGAATTTTGTAACTCTGATGTCAATTAAAGAGTATAGTCACCAATTGAGACTTTTGCTAACCCCAACTAAAGGTCATACTTGGGGTGATGCAAATCTGTCTTTAAGAGTTACCTATCTAATAGACAGTAATTCGTGTTTCTCTATGGTTGCAACTCAGATATACGAACGCAAGCTGTGGTGTCCGAAAAGGTTCCATCCTGGGGCCACTCCTGTTTATCATTTAAGTTAGCGATATCGGTAATCTTTCATCGAAAGCTTCAGTTGTGCCTTTTGCTGACGATACAAATATTTTCTTTAGTGATGACGATGTTTATAACAAACTCCAGCGTATTATTACCGAGGAACTCAAGGTCTATACCACCTGGTTTGCGGCTAATAAGATTTCGCTTAGTAATTACATTATTTTTAACGAGAAGAGTAACTTAAGTAACTTAAGTATTAAAATTAATGATTCTTTTTTTAAAGATAGTTGAATATGTTTAGTTCTTGGGGGATTACACCCATTTCAAACTTTTATGGAGTGAACATATCAATCGTATGTGTCAAGACAGGTAGCAAAGGGTGTAGGTGTATTTCAAATTTCAAATCAAATAAAATCTCCCTCCCCTTCTCCTTCCTTACTTTTTGCGTACTCTCATCTCTCTCATTTTTTTCTAGTTCAAACCCTTCGGAAGGGGAAGAAGCCATCTGGCTCTCACAAATACGTTATGTTGACAAAAGTTGGCCACTAACAGACAAAAGCACCAAGTTCACGAAGATTTGTGAAAGGCTGCCCTCACTTCTGTTGCGCCCTCTTAAGTTCGATTGAAGGGTACAGTAAATTTGTCACTGACTTTAGATGACTTATCACAAAGTCGTTCAAGTTGAGTGGGGGAAGAAAGAGACGGAGGGGGATAAGTAGCCTACAGGCCTATCTTCTTCCTGTTACATGTCGTTGAGGGAACAGACATGTAGTAATATGTAACAATGGCGTAAGTCAATTCCTTTGAGCCATTGAGTGGGTGGTGTAGTGCAGGTTCAACACTTGTAGCTATGTTACGACCGCAAGTTTACACAATGAGTCTGACATAAATGAGAGAAAAATAAAAGTAAAACTGTCTGAATGGGCACATGAGATCGCAGCCATCCACAAGGGGGTTAATGGATAACGGAAACAATACTGTTTGCGGTTTTTTACTGCTCTTAAATTCACTCAGCATGAGGCAACTAAACAACGACATGTATGATTTCATTTGAAAGAGTGATAAAAATGATCTTATAACATTTTGAGGAAATTTGATAAGGTGGTATCGTTATGATGTTATGTTGGTTGTTCATGTTTCAAACTGTACATCGAAAGTCTTACCTAGTAAAAAAAACCTGAAATAGCCCCTTGCTGACTCCCATTTAAACTGTCGGGCAATGATCCGCAAAGTTTGAATTGAGACACGTATTTATATTAAACCACAGAACTAGATACCCATAACGCTATGAGTGTGCAGCATATGAGCCAGAATCCGAAATCCATTTTTATTTTATGGTGCTATTCTGAAATAAACATCTCGCCTCTTAATCTCATCATTTTGGACGTTACATAAGGGTTTTCAAGTGCTATTTTTATTCATTGATAATTGAGCTTTAGATCCTTCATAAGAATAGTCTACTAAAAACAAGGTTGGTTTGGAGGCGCTCAATTACGTACACTGATGTACATAGGCGGAGTCAGGGATAATTTTTGCCCGAATTCAGAATTTTGGACCAAGTTGCCCGAATTTTGATACCGCTGTGTCGGTTGCAAAAGGGCATAATTTATTTTCTTGGCTGTCTCATTTGCCAGAATGGATCCACTATTTTGCCCGAATTGGGATGGCATATGCCCCCCCCCCTCCCCTGCCTCCCGCCTCATACGCTTACGCTGATGTGATCTCTTGCAACTTACAAAGCTGAAAATTGTAACATGTTCATAGATCGCGTACTCTCATTATTACGCAATGCTTATCACAAAAGCACAGAACAGTAGCAATAGCTTGCTTTCGATACAGTGTAGGCCTAGTACAGTTTCATGCCACCCCTTTGTTTCATGTAACCGTAAGGACAGTGTAGTACGGAAGCCGAGAACATCGCGGTGGTGTGAAATCTGACATGCCAGTTTTCCCACCCCTTCCTTCGGTAAATATGGGAAGGAGAAATCAAGATACGATTTCTCCTTACCATTATCCATCGATAAAGTGGAGTGGAGAAAACCAAAGTTAGTGAGGGGGTACTTCAAGAATGGACCATTACACAGTGTCTATATTCTAACACCCTGTCCATAAATGGACTATGTCCATCGATCCTCTTTTCAGTTTAAGTAACATAGCTAGCTCGCTCGTCGACGATTTCTCCGTACCACGGTGGGATCATCCCACCTTGGTAATAATATACATCCTCTATTTGTTGATAGCGAGGCTATAATGAAGATCGAAAATAGTTAACACACCTGCACAACAACAATGCATGGAATAGGAGTAGAGAGACTCAGACAATAGTGAATGTCTGGCTATACGGAGAGAACATCAGTGGTATACGTCCGCTCTCTCCGGAACCTAATTACGCATTGAAGCTGGCTGACCAATTATGCTATCTCATATAATTACCCCGAAGTGAGTGTAATGGGAAGTAGAACCAAAGTCATATAGCTCCAATCCGTGTCATGTGCGGACGTATGGCAAGCCGTTTTACCTTTTATTCGATATTTGATGATATCAACAATTAATTGGTGATATCAGCAAATAATTGCTGATATCACCAAATTATTTGGTGATATCAGCAAATAATTGGTGATATCAACAATTATTTGCTGATTTCTGCATTAATTGTTGATATCAGCAATTCATTTGCTGATATCACCAATTCGTATGCTGATATCATCAATTATTTAATGATATCACCAATTATTTGTTGAAATCAGCAAATAATGGCTGATATCAACAAATATTTGGTGATATCAGCAAATGAATTGGTGATATCAGCAAATGAATTAGCTTTCGATCAAACTTTAATTGCTGCAAAATTGCTTTTACAAAAGACTCGGTTGGAACAAGGGTTGGAGTTTTCGGGGCGGATAAAAACGTTTTTCATGAACTATTTATATCAACAATTGGGATGCGGAGCAAAATGATTTTTTTAGACGAAATCTTGTGCTACATTATCTATCTTTTGAAGTCAACAATTATGTTCTGATATCAGCTTTAGGAGTAAATTGTTGATATCACCAATTAATTGTTGATATCATCAAATATCGAATAAAAAGTAAAACGGCTTGCCATACGGGCGCGTCTATTTATGGGCGCAAGCAGGGAACACTTGCCCCCCACTTTTTCCAGAGCTTATAAAAATAATGAAAAAAAATGACCGAAAGTCAGAGAGACTAGAGAAATTATGAGAGAATTTTCAATAGCCTATTATGTATAATGTCGCAAAGTTTAATGAAGGAAAATATTAATATCAAAAACCATAAAACTGCTAGGAAAATTTTTCTCGGCGCGCTTCGCGCGCACCTCCAGAGAAGACTGACTAATACAGTTGAAAGTTTGTCTGGTACCATAAAATTTCTTTCCTCCTACCCGTCACACCTTTTTGATTTAAAGCTCTGAAATATAGGTCACTGAAAGTACTAACGTACTTCATAAAATGCACCATGGTCCTTGCAAACAAATTCCTAAACACTACTCATGTATAGGGAATCGTAATCCTCGAAAAAAAAACGGCGTGCTTCGCATGAGCCTTATATAAATCGATGTCTCATTAGTACTGCTGTCCGTAGGAAAACTGGTGGAGTTGCCTCGTTATTACTTCCAGTGTAGGACAGCTTGACTAAATTACCATTTCCAAAACCTTCGCTACACCTCTCGCCAGGGCCGTAGCGAGGGGGGGGGGGGTTGTGGGGGTGTCACAATCCCAATATTTGGTCGCCGTCGGCAAATTTTCGGTCAGTGTCGGCAAAAAGGGGAGAGTGAAAGAAAAAGAAGAGGAAAAGGCTTAAAGGAAAAAGGAGGAAAAGAAGAGAGAAGAAGGGAACAAAAGGGAAAGGAAGAGAGTGAAAGGGAAAAAAGGAAAAAGAGAGAACGGGAGCGCGTGGCCAGTCTGTTATCGGCTATTTCGATTTTCGGCTCTTCATCTAATTGGCAAGTTGAAGGTCCGTCGGCAAATTGATTATGCATGTGACGGCCGTATCAACGGCCATCGGTGTAATTGGATGAGTGGCTGAGTCCGTCGGCAACTCGGGGAAAGAAAGGGAACTAAAGGCTTCTTTCTATGCGCACCTTTTCGGGTCATATGACATTCTTGAAAAATTACACATTATTCCTCACTTTTATGATCACCATGGGGAGCAGCACCCGATTACCCATGGAGAGGGCATCCTTAGCCCGTTTTCTAAACCCTGACGTTGACTTCAAACACATTTTGCAATTTCCTGACTGAGGATCCGGTTTACCCACAAACATCCTGGGAAAAAAATAATGCATCCTGGGGATAAAACAATGCGTGCGGACCGCGTTTTCCCTTCACTGCAGTTCCAGGTTTTTAACTTTTGAACACCAAAATGAAATAGATACAGAACCCATCCTGGCCTTCAAAGCATATTTTGAACGCTTGTGTTAAGATTCTGAACACTTTGCTCCCTTTTTGAACGCCGGACGACTGTTTGAATACTTACCGTATTTGAATGCCTGACGCGTCTAGTGTTCAAGTGCGGAACGCATAGTGTTCCAAGTCTGAACGACAGGCTCAGCTCCTGAAGTATGGTGGCATGACTGGAGGAATAGCCTAACACATGAAAATTATCCGGAATCTTTGCATAGCATGTATTATGAATCAAAATATACCTATCCTGCATGAGACTTAATTTTTTTACCCAGAGATTAAGCTAAAACCTCAGAGCTTCAGGTGGCGAAGCCCCCTGGAACCCCACCAGGGGCCCTAAGTCCGGCCCAGTGTTTTAGCCAGCCCCTATTTGTGCGGCAATGTCGCATAAACTGCGACAAATGTGCACAAATTAATCTGACAAGCAAATTCTACCCGGGTGTAAATATTGAGGTTCCTCATTAGGGCAGAAATCCACTCGAATATTACACAATTTGCGATCTAGGGACCTTTCAAATTCCAAAAATTTCCAAAGGGGAGGGGAAACCCCTCCCCTTACACCCCTTCCCCAGGACACAGATCAGTAAATGTAGCATTGAAAAAACGTCTCAGCTAAAACACTGGCGGCTCTCTGGATCCCAACTGCTTAAAAACTATAGCAGCCTTACGAGAGCCTTATTGGGAATCTTTGCATTTGATGATGCATTATGAACCAAAATATATCCCAGCGGGGCTTTTCCCCTGGAAGCCACCCGCTAAAGCTCGTTTTCGCCCTACACATTACCAGATCTGTAGGCAAAACATAAATCTCTACACCCCCAAAGATAACACCTTCGCTACTCCACTGCTTCTCGCTGTTCACTTTCCTCACCAACTACCACCATCCTCAGCAAATTGACTGACGGTTACAATCTTAAATTTGCGATTATCCTATATGAAAACTATTTTATTAGCATTTCAAAATACACCTGGGGAAACAGGATTTTCTCAAGAAATGGTCCAGAATGGCAGCAAAAACCGTCAAATTTAAAAAAGATTCCTTTGGGAGGATCCTCAGTCCCCAGCCTCCGACTTCGCCCCTTCGGTTAAAGGCTTCGCAGGCCACAACTTCATACGATGCAGCCTCCAATTCAAATCACTTCCCTAGGCACTTTAACTGTGAATGCCCTTGACAATGTCTATGTAAAACTAGCCACAAAAGATTTCATTGACTTCTTTTTAGTATCACATTGTCTGTAACCTTCAACATCGACACTAAACTCATTTTTCACACTAATAAAAAAGTTGAGGGCATTTGTCCCAGATCATCAACAATATGAAACATGAAAGAGAACCCTCATAGAGAAGGATATAGGTTCCCATATCCTGTTCTATGGGAAGAGCAGGCACCTGGGGAAAGTAGGAAACTTTTTATGCAATAAAAATA